>OU611907.1:2008732-2608732 GCA_914767705.2 Tenthredo notha | reverse complement strand
ACTGTGGGACTCCAAGCTTTTCTCAACTTATATGACTCAATGATATCAGAAAATTTAGTGAGGTAACAATAATTGTCAAACTGGTATTGTCAAAATGATAATAAGGATACAAAAGTGCTTTGGTAAAATAATTTAAGATGAGTTATATATCATCATAGAATTGAACATGAAAATAAAACGGTCGTGACTGTGCATAATGATTAAATGAAAATAGATAACGTTGTCAACTATACCTCCAGCCGCTCCGGCCCCCTCGGCCCCTTGGCCCCCCTCGGCCCCTTGGCCCCCTCCGGCCCCTTCGACTCTCCCCGCTGCTCCAGCCCCAGTCGCCCCATTAGGGGCTTGTTGGGCCCCATTGGGGGCTTGTCGGGCCCCGCCCGCAACGTTTAAATTTTCGATAAATAAAAGCATACAATCATATTGTTGAACTGTATACAGGGTGTCCCCGAATTCGTGACGAGGAATTCACAGGGTAAATCTTGATCAAAAACGGGATCGAAATTTCCTGAGCCGTTTTTTCCGGAAATGCTTAGATTTCTCGCTATAATTATTTCAATTTCAGTCAATAAGGTGCGATGTATGAACGGGCGCTTGTCGGTGTGCTCGCCGCTCGGTTGTGTGCACTTTGTTTCGCGGCGACAATAGGCTGGGAGACGCGCATACAACCGAGCGGTAATCACATCGACGAACGTCCGTTTATAAGCCGCGCGTCATTGGCTGGATTTGAAATAATTATAACGAGAAATCTAAGCATTTCCGGAAAAAACGGCTCAGGAAATTTCGATCCCGTTTTTGATCAAGATTTACCCTGTGAATTCCTCGTCGCGAATTCGCGGACACCCTGTATACCTCGACATCGTGCAAGCTTTCCAATTGTTTGTAATTCAAAGCATTGGATGGTTCGACTAATAAATCTAAAATCTCAAATCCGTCACATATTGATGTACATACATGGGGGACTCTATCGAACCTGCCACTTTGAGTATATAATTAATTAATTAATGATTCAAGTCGAATTATTGAGAAGTGTATGGGAGTATTTGAGATCCTCCATTATGGGATCAGAACACGATATTTTTTCACAGTATCATGACAGATTTGTGTATATAGGGTGAAAGTGAATCTAGATCGGCGAAGATGCCTCCGCAGAATTTATGGAACCTTGTTCGAAACCAGTGTAAAATTTTTTATCCAGAGGAAGATTCGTCAAAGAGGGATCACGGGTCGAAAATGAACCCATCAGCATGAAAAAAAATAATGAATCTGAAAGCAATATAAAAAAGAGGATTGATCTGCGACCTATGGATCCTTTTAGACTTTTGTTAACCTTCTTGAGTAGGATGTTTTAAGACGAAAATTTTTAACTGTAATTTACGGGACCACGTTTGAAGGTGATTTTCGCCGAATGCGAAGAATCACCTGGCAAGGCGGGAGCACAGAAGCCAGTCACAACCTGCATGTTAATACAATTCTTCACACTTACGGACAGGATTCACGTGGCCGTCGACGTCCATATTTAATTCTTCGCGGATGTCGAGTTCGAAGTCGAGCAACTGTTCAACGAAGATGAAATAAATGCATGAAATATATCGAATTCTAATCGAATTCTAGCAGAATTAATAATATCCTGTGCTAATATATCCTGTGCTAATAATATAAACTTACGCTATCGGTGGGTGATAGGGGTCTACCCTCGTTCGAAGCCATGGTTGCAATGATGAACGATTCTCTGGGATTCCCAACGTAGCCAATACCATAGACTAGAATACCATAGACTAGTATCATAGCAGGAAGTTCAAAAGATAGAGCGATTTCAGTGCACTCTATCAATGCAACTGAGTTCAGACCCTAGTTTCCAACCAATCAGCGACTGGACTACTATGAAAACTGTACTCAGTGTATCCTGGTAGAGCTCCTATCTTTGAATACTGCAGTTTGTCTATGGTTTTGTCTACGTTGGGAATCCCAGAGAATCGTTCGTCATTGCAACCATGGCTTCGAACGAGGGTAGACCCCTATCACCCACCGATAGCGTAAGTTTATATTATTAGCACAGGATATTATTAATTCTGCTAGAATTCGATTAATTTCATGCATTTATTTTATATTCGTTGAACAGTTGACCGATTATGAGATGGAATTTCCAGCGCTGAACTGGCGAGCCGGCGACCGCGTGAATCCTGTCCGTAAGTGTGAAGAATTGTATTATGCAGGTTGTGACTGGCTTCTGTTCTGCCGCCTTGCCAGGTGATTTTTCGCATTCGGCGAAAATCACCTTCAAACGTGATCCCGTAAATTACAGTTAAAAATTTTCGTCTTAAAACATCCTACTCAAGAAGGTTAAAAAAAGTCTAAAAGGATCCATAGGTCGCAGATCAATCCTCTTTTCTATATTGCTTTCAGATTCATTATTTTTTTTCATGCTGATGGGTTCATTTTCGACCCGTGATCCCTCTTTGACGAATCTTCCTCTGGATAAAAAATTTGACCCTGGTTTCGAACAAGGTTCCATAAATTCTGCGGAGGCATCTTCGCCGATCTCGATTCACTTTCACCCTATATACACAAATCTGTCATGATACTGTGAAAAAATATCGTGTTCTGATCCCATAATGGAGGATCTCAAATACTCCCATACACTTCTCAATAATTCGACTTGAATCATTAATTAATTATATACTCAAAGTGGAAGGTTCGATAGAGTCCCCCATGTATGTACATCAATATGTGACGGATTTGAGATTTTAGATTTATTAGTCGAACCATCCAATGCTCTGAATTACAAACAATTGGAAAGCTTGCACGATGTCGAGGTATATACAGTTCAACAATATGATTGTATGCTTTTATTTATAGAAAATTTAAACGTTGCGGGCGGGGCCCGACAAGCCCCCAATGGGGCCCAACAAGCCCCTAATGGGGCGACTGGGGCTGGAGCAGCGGGGAGAGTCGAAGGGGCCGGAGGGGGCCAAGGGGCCGAGGGGGGCCAAGGGGCCGAGGGGGCCGGAGTCGCCCAAGGGCCCGAAGGGGCCGGAGCGGCTGGAGGTATAGTTGACAACGTTATCTATTTTCATTTAATCATTATGCACAGTCACGACCGTTTTATTTTCATGTTCAATTCTATGATGATATATAACTCATCTTAAATTATTTTACCAAAGCACTTTTGTATCCTTATTATCATTTTGACAATACCAGTTTGACAATTATTGTTACCTCACTAAATTTTCTGATATCATTGAGTCATATAAGTTGAGAAAAGCTTGGAGTCCCACAGTTGACTTGAGGTGTGCGAGCAACTGCTACTAGTCAGTCATCATCATCTCTGATGATGTATACAGTATAATTTAAATAATATAATGAAGTCTACTTGAACTAGTATATGCTTCAAAACTCTTTATATTAATGATGTAATTTTCAATTTTCCAGAAGAAAATGTTGCCCGGCGGCAACAACGAGCCGGGCAACAATGGCGTGCACGTCGGAGAAGGGTCAACAATCTTGTAGACTTATTATACAATCTCGCCAACCCTTACCATGGTGGCGGTAAGGGTAACAAGAAGAAGAAAGACGGGGACGCCCACTGAAGAACCTCTTTTAGTTACCCTTACCGCCATCATGGTGGGGGTTGGCCACAAAGCCACTTAAATAAAGATACGTGTCATATAGATCATCATTTTTATTTTCTATGTTTCCCACATTTTTTACATTTTATTTATTGAATTATATCACAAGACTCGTTACAATCTCGCTTAGTAATAAACGGCGCTCCAATAACTGTGAAATAAATTGAGAAAGAAGAGTAGATAGATTAGTAGTTCGTTGGGTTCTGGGATAGGACTCTGTTGTCAAGTTAGTCAGAAATACACTAGAAAAAGAAATAAAGAGTCCGTCGGAGGGACTCGAGATATTTGAGTGATATTGGTGCTTTCTCCTCATAGTTTCTGTTCGTTATTTAGATTTATTTAGATTTTATTTATTATTTTTAAGCGAATTATGCATGCTTTCACTCACAAGAGAAGAACATTGCGAGATGCAGATATAAGTAGGAAAAGGAAGTATGAAAAATTAATATCCGTAACTATGGGCACTTCAGGGAACGAAATGATATTATTCTATGAATGTTTTATAATTATTCAGAACTTGAAACACCTATTTCGATATTTGTCAAACGCACTTCAAACGTGTAAAATATAAAATTTACTAAAGTTCAATACACAATGGTGACGTAGAGTGAATATTATAGAGAATAAAATAGAGCTGGTCGCAGTCTAATGCACAATGTTGGCTTACGGTCTGGTTTTGACTAGACGAAGCTCGTCGAAGTCTTACCCATAACGTCAACTTCGAATACGGGTCTAAACAGAAGGTATCAAACTATATAGAATTGAGCTTCTTTCTCTTCTTCCTTTTTTCGACTTACCGCATTTGCGAGCATGTAGTCAAAATATAGAATTGAGCCTATTGATGCAAGACTAGCGTAGAGCCTAAATGCAAGTTTAGGAAGTCAAGCACTTGCATTCTGCTCTCTTCGTCTGACTTACCGTTTCTTGTATCAAATCATACTATCCCGATATTTTGCAACCCTAGCATTTTCTCTCATCATCCTCTCTTCTTATACGGCGAACCGCTACAAAATTAAACAATCCATAAAAAAGGTTTTTCTCCAATAATTACATTCATAAATGAAAATACGCCGAGTCTACAATCAATAGATAAATATCATCTAAGAAAGAGGGAGTTGATCGATTATTTCTTTAATAAGGAATGAGTATTTTCATTCTATTTGTCGTGATTACACTGATCTGAATTTGAAGAAAGCTTAAGAGACTTGAACATACAAACACAGGTTGCATACCAAAATCTAACAAATTTATGTAATGAAATTTGACATTAAATTATGAATATATAGTTTGTATACCATTAATTTACATGTAATCATAGATATTTATACGGACTTCGACATCGTTTTGAACGGAGAATCTAAGTTGTTTGTGAAACATGGATGAAAAATTATCTGGACCGAAGGTCAAGGAACTACGTTGACGTGGAGTGTAGAATAAAGCCTATCGGAGTCCAACACACAACGTCGACTTACAGTCTTGTTTTGACTAGATGATACGGATATAGATCATAAAACTCGTCCGAATAATACGTATAACGTTGACTCACAATTTGAGTCTAAGCAGACGGGCCTTCGGAGATGAGCTTAACATAGAGCTTGAAGTGGAATTCATTGCAATTCAACGCTTAAATCCGGCTTTATTGGTCTGGCTTCTTGCTGTTCCTTATATCAAATCATGCTATTCTGATATTTTTCAACTTTAACATTTTCTCTTGATTTTCTATCGTCCGACTTTCTCAGGCGATAACTTGCTAAATAATGACCCAAAAAACCGTTTCCTCCAATATTTGCATTCATAAATAACCTCAAAACCTCAAGATCGTAGGATTTAAGATTAACCTATCGAAACATTTTTGTTAGTGGCTATCACATTAATGTACTCGGTGTAAGGTTTTCGTACCTGAGGAGCTTTTGATGGTATTCACGTATTCACTAGTCTTTGTACCTTCAGATTTTGTATTATTAATCATTGCCCGATTTTATTTTCTTCGTTTTGATTTAAAAACATGAAATGAAAACACGCTTCTGCTAGTGTTCCTAGTGTTGCAGACGATTTTTGTCTGCGATGCTAGCGCCTACTACGTCGTGACTCTCGTACTTACGCCACTCTATACAACTCTTGTGTGGATTTATCCCTTCTATGCCATATTCCCAGATGCGTAAGGACGTATGTTCTGTGTATAAGCATGGAACATACGTCCTGCGTTTGGCGACGCGATGTGATTTTATGGGAATGGTTTGAATGCGATGAATCTTGGTCTGAATTTTTGTGTGGACTTTCCTTTCTATGTCTGTTCCCAGATGCGTAAGGACGTATGTTCTGTGTATAAGCGTAGAACATACGTCCTGCGTTTAGCGACGAAATGTGATTTCATGGGAATGGTTTGAGTGTCAACTTGGTCTGAAGACCACTAAAGTATTTATTGACGAGGAAACGGGGTTTCAGAAACTGTAATTAATTATATCTCAGCACTCCGGACACCGATTTAATCGATCCAGGGCTCAAATGAAAGCTTTTCATGCCCACATGCTAGATTAAATTAGTTTCAATGCGTGTAGTATCATGAGGTGAAAGAAAACGAAGATACTAATTCGCGTTATAGGTTAGGGTAGTTGCCTTTCGGGTATATAGACTCGTTGAGTCTCGCGCGTGAAATTTTTTTTTTTTAATGAAATTTTTTTTTTTTAATGTACTTGGCGCGAGACTCTACCGAGTCTCTTGATATCCTTCCTAATACAACGTTTATCTATTTCATAAATAAGTAGTCATGAATTTTTGCTTTATTCTACACAGCAATCAAATACACAATTAAATAGATTTACAATAAAAACAATAATTTCAATTAATTTATTACTCGATGAAACTTGAACACGCATTGATAGACTAACACATCACTTACGCAGGACTATTTTCGTACTTATTAGGCTGAGAAGACATGTAGAGTATTGTTTTATTCAGCAAAGATGCCTCGTAGGATGGAACACTTTCACTGAATCAAGGGGAATATTGCTCGTTGAATGATATTCACATCGCTTTGTTCGTAACCCTACTTGTCAAAGGGATGCAACGGGTCAGTCAGTCATCGAAGAAATTCACGGATGTAAATAATGTAGCAAATAAACAGAAATTCACACCTGAAATGAATTCATAAAGAATCAATTTCGTATGCTATTGCCTAATTAACTTTATTACTTCGAGATGCGTAAATTTCACCAAGACAGTTATTTATAACCTAATGTTATAAATAAATAGAAATTGACATCTGTAATTGATTTAACAATTCAGTACTACTTATTTATGAAATAGTATCGTATACCGTGTAACGGATTTTATTACTGGTGATAGTTGGGCTAATATTTAAAATAAAAAGAAAAATCAATAATGCCGTGTATAAATATTTAATGTATCAATTAATTCGTTTTTCTTTAATTTCATATCATTTTATGCTATTATCATTCATCCATCCATTCATTCATTCATGCATAAATAACGTAAAATGTATATAAATTAGTGTATAAATAAAATACGGGTATAAATTGTAAAATAGCGATGTCTTCGTATATGTTAAATAAATTATGTTTTGTTCTTTTTCTATATAAACTTATCTTGTAGGTCTTTTCTTTTCTTTCTGGTCGCTGGTCGTACTTTCTCCTGCCTCGTTTTCGTTTATATTCGTCAATTTTGCTTTATTATTCCCAATAGGGTTCGTAGTTTAATTATATTTTATGTTTAATGCCAACTGGCTTCGAAGATTTGACTGTTAAATTATAATTGATAATACTGAGGACTATTTTTATTAGACTGCGACTAGTTTTTAAGAATATGGAGAAATTTATGTGTAGCTTGACCAGCGGTTACTAGTCGAGTGACCAGCTCTCTTCTCTACCTCTCATTCGCACCTAGCGGATTGGTTTGAATCACCTGGTAGACCTTATTACTGTTACAACCGTCGTATCATGAACAATATTACAATTTAATTACACAATATTGTAATATGACAGTTCATTATAACCTACGACGTGACAGCTACTGCTACGTCGTCTATTATCAGTCACAGACATGTAAAATATCAGTAGATCGATTGTCTGTGATCGAGCGGCAGCGTTGTCATTCGCGAAAGAAAATAATTGTGCCGCCATTAGACTGACCACTTTCCACAGAACATCTCTGTATATCGACGACGGGCTCGTGGCATCTACAGATGAGAGGAAGATTGAAGAGTTGATGCAGCACTTATCAAGGGAACTTGAGATAAAGACCAGTAACCTGGATATGTTCCTAGGCATGGAATTCAAATATCTCCCAGAAGGATTGGTGCTAATCAACCAAGAACAGTACGCAAGAAGGGTGGTGGAACGCTTCAGAATGGAGGACGCACATACAGTAGCCATAGCAGTGGACCAGCACCAAGATTTGAATCTCCAGAACTCGTACGGGAAGTCAAAACCTGTGAACGTGCCGTACAAAGAGGCAATAGGGAGTCTCTTATATTTGGCCATGGTATCCAGGCCGGATATAGCATTTGCAGTCAATGCAGTGAGTCAGCATGCAGAAGCACCGACAAAGGAGCATTGGAATGCAGTAAAGAGAATCCTGAAGTATGTCAAGGGCACGGCAGACTATGGAATTCTGTTCAAACCCAACCAACAACCGTGCATTAAGGCATATAGCGACGCAGACTTTGGAGGAGACAAAGCGACAAGAAAATCGACCAGCGGGTCGGTAATTTTCATCGGAGAAACACCTGTTTCGTGGGCAGCACGGAAACAAAAATCAGTTGCCCTGTCAACAACAGAATCTGAATACATAGCGGCAAGTGACACAGTTAAAGAGTTAATTTGGTTACAGAGACTGTTGAAAGATTTGATGAAAGAGGGTAATCCAAAGCCTATTCTATACATGGACAATCAAAGTGCTATTAGATTAATAAAAAATCCTGAAATGCATCAAAGGACCAAGCATATAGATGTGAGGTACTATTTCATCAGAGATTTATTTGTGAAAGAGAAACTGTTTACGCTAGAGTATGTAAGTACAGAAAAACAAGTAGCAGACATCTGCACAAAGCCGTTGCCTAAGCAGCGATATGAACAATTAAGAAAAGAATTAGTTGTAAGCAGAAGCATGATCTAGAATAAAGAATAACATGTAAAGATATTATATAAGTTATATCACTTAGGTGTATCGATAAAAGGTGGGAGTGTCGGTAAATAAGGATTTCGATTGTATCGACACAGATAATAGTTAGATTTTTATGGCTAAGTACTTTATTCATGCCTTTAGGAACCACTTCCTGTGTGTTCCAGTTGTATACTTACCTTTGTAACGATCGTCGATCACAATAGTGCAAAACCTGATCCGTATGAATCTTAATAAAAAACTTAATACAGACTACAAACCTTGGTGTAATTCAATATTAAGTTAGTCTTTTTGATTTATTTTTCATTGTTATTGTTCTCCTACGTGGAAGCTAGTAGTTTATTTATTATTGTAAAACTCGCAAATCGCGGCCAGGTCGCCTTTACACGACCTGTAGCCGTTTTATACCCGCGGGGAAATACCCCCGGATACACGATTTGTTAATTATATTTTTCATATTTCGTTTATTGAATAAATTCTATTTTTCCTTTATTAAATTCAAAACTTCGAGTCGTTACTTAACGCCCAGCTGATCCTTCAACTAATCCTGACCCCTCTCCGCGGTACTGTAGCTAGCCGACGCTTCAGTTACCCGTAGGTATTATTTCGTGTAGATTTTGAAATAGGCGGTTATCCGCCAGGCGCCCAACATCTTGTTCGATTTTCAGGTTTTGGCTAATTGTCGACTGGATTGATCTCGGATGCTGGCTATCCGGTCCAGATCCGAGGGTTAATAAAAATCCACGTCACAGGATATGAAGATAACCTATTGAGATTATTTCTTTCAGGCAAATGAATATCCTTTTTACATGTGCTACGCCTATACTGACTAACTAGTTTTTTTTTTTGAACTATAGTGTATGAGATAGATAGATTCGGAAAAGTAGAGTGTTGCCATCCTCTATTGTACTATTGAGTTGGTAGATTGGTAGTTCCATAAGGGCGCGGTATATTTAAATCTACCGGGCTTATACAACGATCGGTGTGTTGAGAATTCCCAACATCAAAAGTAATTTGGGGCCCCAGTGCCGTATTTGTTGGAACTGTCCTCAAACACTGCGTTACATAGATGAATTCTTTGAGGACCGTCCCCAAAGTATACTGATGTCCCTAAAGTATGCATTATACATATGAAATTCTATAGTCCCTGCCCCGGAATGAAACTATAGATATAAATATAGGTATATACAGGGTGAGTCTCTTCAAAGGTCCCAAATGGGTGGCACTTACTTGCGGCAAAGGCACGCCGTGATTCGTGATTAGGCATTTCCAACCTATTCCCACCCGGATAATTGTTTACCTAATCGGCTGAATGCGTGCCTTCGCCGTAAATAAGTCCCCCACCCATTTTGGACCTTTGAAGAGACTCACCTTGTATAGAAATATATAGGTATATTAGGGTGGTCCTTATTTGGGGGTCGGACGAATTTCAATTCAGGCGCATCCTAAAACGGTTCCAAATAATGAAAAAAAAAATGTGTTAAATTTTGAATTTTTTATTTTAATGGGAACACATGCCCCAACGAGCTTTTCATTTTTTATTCTTTCTCTCATCGAATTCATTGTTGACGGATAGAAATTCATGGAAATAAATGATATCTGGCATGAAATGCAAATCGGTTATGTAATAATATAAACAATTGGCAGGTCAGACATTTAAACACGAAACCTAAAAATATTGATGGTTTCACAAAAATCCGAGCCAAGTGAGTTATACCTGTGCTTTGTGATAGTATAATTCTCTCGTGGTTACTCTCATGGCTCCTGCTGGTCCAGATCAGAATGTTTTCATTATCGGTGATATTGAAGCGCAAATCGTGCCCAAGCATGTATTGCCAATACTACCATTGTACCAGACTTCGGCCCAGGACTGGCGGCTGAGCCTCGGGTACGACTATCGCGCTAGTCTTATGCCAAGGCTTGGGCCGGCCTTGGCCCAAGACCGGCACGATTGTCCTAGGTGAAGCTCGCTTACCAGTCCTGGGCCAAGCTCGGCAAATTACTGAATTCGAAGCCTTTATTTATTTCAGATATGTGTAATATTATATTTTAATCTCACAATATTTCAAGCTATATTCCGTGTCTATGCATTGCTATCTTAAGGTTGTTGTCGTGTAACTTTTTTTTTCGACAATTTTTTTTGAATATTTTAACGTGAATAGCTCCAATAATTAGCTGCAAAATAAGCCCAGGATGATCGCAATCGACCGTCTCAAACTTGAGATAAAATTTTTCGAATTTTTTCGAATTTAACATGTGTTTAAATGGAGATTCACTGGTTTTAATTATTAAAAAACAAACAACTCGACATTTTTCGATAAAAAAAAAATATGGTGTAGAAATAGGGTCAATCAATATGAATGCAACAAATGATATCGATTGACCGTTTCGTTTTCGAGAAATCATTATAGAAAGTTAGTTTATTTTCTCAATGGGCGGAACGAGTGAGTTCAGTACGCGAGACGTGGCAACAACGCAGCGTTGATTCGGCGGCGGGGATGTATTTGAAGTAGTCCAAAAATTCAGTAATTCAGTCATCTTTTTATTTATTATCTATAAACACTATAAGTTATAACAAATAATAAACATTTTCAAATAAACAAGTCAAACGTTGAAAACAGTAGAATAAAATAAAAGAATAGTCATGTCTCATTTGACTGAGAGCTCTGGAAAAAGGATATAATTTTATCAATGACTTTTTTAGTTTTCGTAACTCGGGGTTTGTTCATGTCATTTCGTTCTGATAATAATTGCATTATTCCTTCTTTTTGTTTACTCGCTTTCAACAACATATCGAATGAGATACCAGCGTTGGCAATTTTCTTCAACATGCCGTCAGATACATTGCTCTTTAAAACCATTAGCGAAGGTAATAACGTCGATGCTCTCTCTTTGGTGATTTCCGATACGACACACTCGAAGTACGATTTTTTTGCAAGTAATAATTGTTCTTTGGTTATTAATTTCTCTGACAATGTTTGTAAAACTTCAACATCAAATAGTGCTTCGTGGAAATTACCAGTAATTTCCAGAAAATCTTCTGCCAGTTTTCCTAACTTCATCATGCCAGTACCTTTTCTGTCTGGGAACAATTTTTTAAATATTGCTAAAGAGTCAGTGAACCCGAAAATATTCCTAAAATTAGCAATCATTGAATTTTCAATTATCGCCCGAATCAAATGACCAGTGTCAAATGGAGCATTATGAGCAATCAATATGCACGGTTTTTGGAATGACTTTAGGAACTCATTGAAAGCAACAAGGGCTTCATTCAAGGGACTAGATATAACTTGATTATTATTATAATATAACTCTCCTTCTCTTTCAGTCAAGCCTGTGACTTCTGACGCACTACGATTAATTTTTTGGGTGGGTGTCACGTAAATGTTGAACGAACTACTATCCGATTTCGCAGCTATCTGCAGAATATCACATTTTTTCTCCAACCCTGATGTTTCCAGGTCAAAATACACCATGGCAAAGTCGTTCAAACTAGAAAAAATACGCTGGGCGGCTTGAAGCTCTTCCAAGCACTCTTCATTCAGGGGTAAATTGGATTTATCTGAATCGATTGTAAATCCACAATTAGATTGATATTTCACTCCTTCCTTCATTTCTTTTTTCTTTCGTAACTCCTCTCTCTTTTGGGCTAGCAGATTTCTACGAATTTTAGCTGGTTTAGTCTTTACTCTCTCAGCTCTTTCCCACCTAAACTTGTCTTTCTTCCTACAATATGATTCCATATGTTTCCCAGGTGAAAGATGTAACTTGTTGGTTACGTCCACCAAATGAATTTCTCCATCATTCTTGTTGCATACTGTACTCGCTAACCGAAAATCAGTTGATTCACTTCGGCTGTAGCACCGATTCTTGGGAGCTTTGTGAGCCATCAGGCCATTTACGTTTTCATTTGCTTGGCTCGAAGCAGCCATAGCAAATTTGCTAGCATTATTTGAATATTTGCTGAACAAAGTTTGCAACGCAACGTACAACTCAGGATCCCGTAAGAGAATTGTTGGTTTTTTTTCTTTTGCCGGGTTAGTACGTGAGCACCAACATCCACAATTCTCGTGGTGGCCGAAAACATGCTCTGGGATAATGCGAAGAGTAGCAGCCAGTTCAGCGGCTTTACCTTTATTTTCTCGTACAGCGTACACAAAACATTTTTTCAAATGGGGGATAGTTTTTTTTTCCCTCATTTCTTTATAATGTTTGGCTAACTCATATAGATCATTGACAAAATGTTTACGCAAGTGATTCCCATCAGCCAACTTAAAAATCTTTAAATCAGTGCCTCGACGTACACTGGCTATCGTGGAACTATCTTCGTCACCGACAATTACACGAGCTCGGAGACCAACTTCTTTCAAAATCGCACTTTCATTGACTAGATAAGCACCAACATCAGCCTCCATTGCCTTGGCACTACCCTCGAAATTCTTGCGGCAATCGTGGTCTTCTTTTTTAACGCCATTATCACATGATTTGCATTTACGATTACGTGTCGCAAAATCGAGTATTTTACCGCTCAGAAAACCAATGATGGTACCGTAGCCGTTCAAACTATCGTATTTTCTCCCAGTACCCCGCGTACTCCAACCCATGTCATATGACACTATAATATTTATGACACTTCCTAGAGCTGTATCAAATTTGTTGTGAGGATTGCTTGACGTAGATCCAGAGTTATCAGGAGATTTAGGAATGTTCAGGACTGATCTAAAAGGATAAATTTCCCTGACAATGTCGGGTGGCCTGTAACCAGAAGGAAAAAGGAAAAAATTGGTATCTTCCATTTTTTATTGAAAAAATTAATTATGTACAATTTCACGCCGTTTTAACATCCAAAAAAATAGAAAAGAAATTCATTATGAATATTAGAAAATAAACCGTACTAAAATACGAATGTATGAAGAAGCACACATTTTAATCTATTGAGGGGGGCCTATACTGAAATTTGGAAAAAAATAGTTTCTCATTTTTCAAAGGTGTAGAAAAGGTCCAAATGAAAAAAGCCTACGTTACGTTGTATATCATGCTAGTATCTATGTATAGAAAAAGATTCAATTTTCTGCCATGAAAGTGTAGACGCAAGGAACTTTTTGCAGAAACTTTCCTTCACTGCACTGCAAGATTCTGCAAAACTTTCCTTTGCTGCGCTGCAAGATTCTGCAAAAAGGTCCTTGCGTTACACTTTCATGGCAGAACATTGGATTTTCTTAGTTACACAGATACTAGCATCATATACAACGTAACATAGCCTTTTTTCATTTGGACCCTTTCTACACCTTTGATAAATAAAAAACCATTTTTTTTTCAAAATTTCAGTATATGCCCCCATTAATAATTCTATGATTTATTCGTACAAAAATACGAATGAACAAATTGATGACAACAGAATCTTACAGCTCGTCGCAAAGTTTATCAATATTCTCAATAACAAGTTTTTTTTCCGTTTCTGCAGCTCTCCTGCAACTCTCCTTGGCGGATTGCTCTAGTGCTGCGCCGACTTCTCTTTCATATCGCTTGAATAAATCATTTGATACAGTTGGCACATTCAAACAAGCCAGTAATTTATTTAGTGCTGTGCATCCCATTCCAGCATGGACAGTACCTGCAAAATAAAATTGTTCGATGAGATTTTTATATATTATCATAACAAAAATCATCTCAAATGAAATGGTATGATTTCTTACCCAAGACTGCTTTGGTATTAACATCAGCATGCTGATGAGAATCCTTTGTACCATGTGTTTTTCCTGTTGGAACCATCGTCTTCTGGTAGCACTTGACACATTTCACTATTAGGATAGAATTGAGTCCCATTCGCTTTTCACTCTCAACGTTCTCTAACGATAGTATTTCTTTACAATAACTGCATTTTAAATGTTCGCCAAGGATTGACAGCTCAACAATTCTCCTTCCTGAGCAAATATTGGGTCTTTCATTCTCTCGTTCGCACTGAGTTATATTCGCAGCAGTCTCTTTGAGTTTTTTGTTTTCTTTGGCACATGCCATCTTTGAAACAAAATTACGCTGTTTATTTAGCACACTCGCTTTCACAAATTTGCCTTTGTGCCTCAACGGATTCGACATTTTTCATAATTATTTTGTAACACTAAGGACGAATTCTGTCCATACACCTCCGAGACTGTATTTGAGGTTAGGAATCAGACGAATGGAGAGACACAGTGCGCGTGGTTGCCACGATCGACACCATTCGGCGTTAGATGTATGCGCACGTATCCATGTATGGTACGTTCGTGTATGTGTGAGCCGAGTGGAGCTGTACATTCTCAAAAGTTTTTGTTCTAACCCGGGTCTTTTCTATAGCGTGATACCAGTCCAAAGCGTTCGAACTTTTACGTGTGACTATCTCGGGCCAACAACCTTAAATTCTGAATCGTTTGGTTTTTTTCTTTATCATTGAAGGGGGGGCGAGATTTGTGACTCAGTGTGACAAGAAGGGTGGGAGGGGGGGTCAAAATGGTGAAATTTATGGTGACGTCATTCATGGATGGGCCCCTAAATAAGATACCTGAAATTCATAATCTATATTTCAAAAATAGGGGTTGATATCATATTGAAGAATATGATCAAATAAGTTATACTAATATACAAGGATTGATAACGAATGTACTTTTATTAATATTAACAAGTCTCCGCAACGAAAATCTTTAGTCCTACGAGTGAAGTAATGTTATTGAATAATTCTTATTATTGATTGGTAAATTTACACATTTCCTCGTGATTTCAGTGAGTTGAATTGTAGTATTTACGTTAGCATATAAACCGAGCACGTGACTACCTAATCGTCTAGATTGGCATGGATAGTCGAAGACATCACCGGTACTCTCAATTGTGCGTCCTGTTACGTACAGGTCACGTATATCTTTTGGGGTTTGTTTTTCGCGTGAAAAAATTTTGTTTATTTCAAAATGCTCGTGATTTTGTAAAAGCACAAGGTTGTCGGGGTGGCAGGTTCTTATTGTCATGCCATTGACAACTATCTTTTTATATTCCACATATTCTCGTTGATAATCAACGAATTTTTCTTTCAATTCACATGCGCTAAGCAAGGAATGTGGCTGCACGACAATATTTGATGTGGCATCTAATTCTGAGAGGCGGCGGACAATTTGAGACATCGGCAGATTAGGTGTTCGCACTAGCCGTTTTATTTGTCCCAAGCAGTTTTCGAAGGGGAACGCAGTAAAATCTGACAGCATAGCTCCCATGTATTCAACGTCATCAGCGACATGGATTAAATTGTGAAAATTCATGGTTTGAGATTCAGTGCCATATAACGTAGGCATGAGTTCCACAAACTTGATGAATAGCGTCTTTGCATAATCGACCATAGTAACAGCCGAGTCGGGAACGCATAGTACACGACAAGCTGTGTGCAGAAGTAAAAAGTGTTTGTACTTGTCGTCCGATAGCACGTCCTTAAGCACTAACGGACCACAGTATAGTAGGACAAACCGAAACTGCTTCGCTTTCCAATTCGACAAATCCATGAAATCGAACGATTTTCTCTGAAATTCGAACGGAATGTGTGGTCTCAACAGATTCTATATATCTGCTAGAGTCTGCCTTCGTAATACGCTTATTCTGGATAGTGGGTTTCCGCCTTGCCACTTCTCCAGCAAAGCCTTCATGACACCAATGAACCACAAATGCATAGTATCCAATAGTACTGCACGCGCAATATCGAAATGTGGTATACTCAGTAAAGGCGATACCTGACCTGGCTTATGATGGTTTTCGTCAATTCTAGCTCTAAAAGTATCGTGGGTCCGTAGAGCACAATCAGTTCTACTGTAAATTCTTCGGTAATCAACGGATATTCCTTTCACAGTACATCTCTCACATGCATAGAACCCACCATGACCTTTGATGCATTTTATGAATGCACGAGCAGGTGTGTCGCAGATAATGGCTTTGACTTGGAAATTATAGTGTTTTCCTCGAATGTTGATGCCGTTTTGTGTTAAAGATGCAGCCTCTGTTACAAAATCTTTTAAATATACATTCGCATTCGCTGGTTTAGATTTTCCGCAGTACATACCAATAATGAAGGGTCGACTGGTATATCTATCAGAATAAACTTTGGCTAGAATTGGCCAACATTCTACTGTGGATTTCCGATATAATGGCAGCCCGTCAATGTTCACCAGAACTTTAATTGTTTCTTCGACGAATATGTCTGGTACAATGCGCTTTGCTAATTCTTTTTTGAGTCCGAGATATATATATTTTCCATGTTCACGAAGATCTTCCATATTTCGTATAGCATTCTGGTTCAATCTCATGGTTCCTAGAAGGGTTTCAGCAGTTTGAGGAAGATTTCTATGTCCATTCTCACGCAAAATTTTAAGGAGCTCAGTTATTGTCCTATTCTTCAAGTTTCCAATGTTCTGCGCCGCCCATACCCTAAGATCCCTCTGCAAGTCACATACACCCTCCTGATTTTCCCTGTAGAGTAAGAATTAGTTTAACGATCTCCAAAAAAAGGTCTGATATGATTTTTCGCTAAGTCCACTCGTTTGATACTTATTCAAGAAATGAAATAAGCAGCGTTTGCAAAATTGATAAAATTTCACTAACTCTTCGACTGGCTCATTTAGCCCTGATAAATTATCACTATCATCGTCATCAGAAGTATGTTGAACATCACCATCATCTTCATCGTTATCATCGCCTGGCTGGTCCCTAATTACATTCTCCTCGTCACCTTGTTGACTGGGTGCTTCAGTCTCGTCGAAGCTGATATATTCTTCAGCATTGCCTACGCTAGTTTCATCAAGCTGTAAAAAATGGTGAATCAATATTCGAACTTCTAATTTATAGACATCTGGACTAAATTTTGTAAAACATTGCAGAACGAATGTAGTATATGTATGTAGTACCTCAGATCGTTCGTTCGCAGAGTATGATGATTCTTCCATTGACTCTTCATTGGAACTTGTAGAAGATCCGTACTTTCGTTTGGTGAGAGCACGATGCTTTTTTACGCGGTCATATGCGTTAAACATGTCGAGCGAATATGACTTTACCACTACTACCAATTAAAAAAAGCCGCCTGTCGTGTGTTGTCTGTAGTGGCCGCCATTTCATCCAAGCATGATAGCGTTTATTTTTCTTTTCAGCGTCTTCTGTTTTTCAAATTTAACAGCCAACACGCGATTTGTATTTTTCATAACAACGTTTTGAGTTTTTCGTTGAGTGAGGTTAGAGGCCACGATAAATTTGAAAATACATCTGCCTCTTTGCCGCCGAGAATTTTAGTGTCGTTTTCCACACAATCGTGAAAGTTTGCTCAATAGTGAAGTAAACAAAATTAAGGTAATTAAGAAAAATGAGCTATTATTATTTTGATTCCAATGATACAATACTCACGTTTATAGTGTTCCATTTGTGTTTAATTAGGAAAATGAGTATCAGAGCAAGCTCCACCCATTTAATAGTCTCCTTTCAAAATGAAACTACAGGCCAAGGATTGCGAGCAGTCGATATTGTGCCGAAATCATGGATACAGCATAAAAATAATAAGTGGATGTGCCTTTTTCCACCGAAAAAGGACTACCCTAAACTTGACCGCTGGGTGAAAAATAGCGAATCCCCCAAAGGAACTTGGGTGGCAGTAGATGCCAGTATTGTCAAACAAGCACGTAGGTCTTGTTTGATTCAAAATTAGTGCCAATAATGTAGTCCTGGAAGATTTCATAACATGTTTACTTATTTCGATGAAAATAATAGGGTCCTACGAAGATGGTATGGTATATTTGGAGCAGTCATTCAAAACTGCCGAAATAGAAAGCCTTCCCGAAAAAAGATGTGATGACGTGGAGATGCCTAGAGTCTTATCATCTCATGAAAAAGAAAATTTTATATACACTGCCTAAGGTACCGAAAGACCGAGAATCCGACAGAGCTAGCTCGCCTTGTTTCAAAAAAAAGTCATGTACAATTACATCAGAAGAGATCAATGCTAGAGCTGATTCCGCAGAGACTTCAAGTCGAATGTCATCCAAAAAATATGATATAAATTGTCCAATAGACTCAGATGAATCTTCCAAGATAGGTACACAACACTCAACGAAATTGTGTAATTTGCTGTCAGAGGTACAGTCACAATAACACATAATACTGGATGAACCGTGATTCTGTATTAATTATTGTAGACGGCACATCATCATATGGTACAAGCGATGAAAACCAAGACACAACTTCTGAAAGGGACTGTGAAGAGCATTCTTCACATCGAAGCAAATCTCCTGCCAGAAGTGCGGAAAGAAATCATAGACGTAAAGACAATATCATTTATAATATTCAATGCCTATATGATACTCGCTGAACATTCAATGATGTCATTATTTTAATAGAAAACACTGAGCAGAATCAAAATGCCCCACTACCCGCCAAGAAGTCAAGGACAGAAAACGAGTCGCTCGGAAAGGAGAATCTTGGTATGTAACACAAATTGCCACATGATATAGATGTTATTCGTACCATTTCAGTTTGCGTTATGTATGGCTATCATAAATATTGTCCAGAAATAGGAGCAGATGAGCCCGTCACTACAGCGATGCTCAGGGCATCGGAAACTAAAATCCTGAAGGCGATTGAGAGTGCAAAACGCAGTGTTTTGTACAATATCAAACAATATTCAAAACAGGTGCGGAAATCTCTCCAATCTGATAGCAGCAATACAGATGCCCTGCATGTGAGGAGCAAGACCCAAGAAACTCTCAACGTCGGACTACCGGTACAAAGTTATGAAGAATTCATCTCACTGGATGAGCAGTTGAAGGATTCAATGAAAGAGAATATGATGGTTTGTATTATAGGAAATAAAATATAAATAAAAATAAAAAAATAATAAAACTTTCCAGAAACAATTTATGCTGAGTAATATGGCCTCAAGCTTGAAAGATACCATAGCAGACGTTTTAAGCTCAATTATGACCAAAGATGTTCAGCTGCTATTCAGTGGTCAAGGAAGAATTTTGAAAGGAGTCGGAAAAAAAAATTTCAGCATCACGAACGTTTATATCTGTATGGAAGGTAAATTAGACTCATTTTCCACAGTCAAACAAAAGTTCTCCAACATCTATTTATGTCCAAATGGCAAGGTAGTAGGAGAATTTTGGAAGAAAAGTACGAATCGATTATAAAATATACGACTTCGTACGATAAATAACGATAATATCTAACAGTTCAAATATTTGATGGCATATAATCGGTCTGCAATTTTGAGACTCTGCGATAAGTAATCAATCATGAAAATTGTTTAACACCTCACTGACAGATGTGTTGAAAACTACGAAGAAGGGTGAGAAAAGTGCTATCCTATGTCTAACCAGTTTGTGGTTGTCGAGAGCACAGGATAGAGAAGGCGGTAGGAAGGCAAGATTGACTGCATAGCCTCTGAGGTAGCAGCTGAGTGTTTTTGATTTTTAAGTTTATTGTGCCTTAATGTGATAAGTATCAACACGTACTTTATACCCTCATCATAGTTTATCTGAGAAACTCTGCCCAGAGTAGATGTATTGTTAATTTTGATTTCATTTTTAATACATCATAAGTTGGCAGTAGAATACGTCTTTGCAATGAATTATTTCTTTCCAAAAGTATACGTGAATGTGCGAAACGGGATTTTGTTATTATATAAAATTATAAGTTTATCCACGTGATCGAAATCTAGTCGACGATCATGCTGGTAATGTATCTTAGTTTCCGTGTTATAAGATGTAAGCTTGTGTAACCAACGATAAGTGTATACCAAAATAAATCAGTAAATACATCTTTGTAAATTCACTATGTGGTATATATTATTTTCATTAACGATCATGCGAAACAAATAATTTGACAATTGGCATGAACATTGGACTAGCTCTGGCAACAGCCTGGCTGCCGACGCTCGAAAGCGACCAACGGCCCATTGCTGGTACGTTGTTATCATTCCAGTGCTGCACCAGCGCTGGCCGCCGAGCCTCGCCCATGGCACAGTAGTATTGGTACCGGGCTCGGGCCAAGCCTGGGCCAATAGTTTTTGCATGCTTGGGTGGGAAACCAGCTGCCATCAAAGAAGCAAGCACTAAAAGTATTATTTTTTCATCTATGCTTCGTAAAAAAACTGCTTTGTGAGGCATTATCATTAGTGATCGACGAAGTACAAATCTTCTGGGAAAAAGGGCGAATCCCTACGCAAACAAAATCTCGTTGTTTTACCAAGCTAGAAAAACTGTACATTGAATGGCGAGACTTACAAAAACATAAAGACAGAAAATCCGCCGCTGTGAAGATAAGAAAATTTGAAGATGATCTCTCTAATTTATTTGACATCGCTCACGGAAATGTTTCCAACATGATCGACCAGCAACAAGCCGAATTCTTAAACCAACAACGACAACCTGGAAGAATCGGATATATCGCCAATTTCCTCATAGATGTCGAGGGACGAGCGATGGAAGAATTAAAAGCGCGGCGACTTTTGAGGAGTGAGATGGAAAAAAAAATGCTCGGTACCTATACTGTTCTTGAGTGATGAAAAATGAAAACTTCCAACCGAATTTCAAATTAATAATTAAACACAATTTTTCAATTGAACATTTCATTTTGTTTAGCGAGAACCGTCGAATTGCAATCTAGCGAAGGAAGCAGTGAGCAGTCTTTAAGCCAGATAACCATAACTTCCCACTCTGACTTTGAATTTGAAGATGACGAAGGAACTCATGGTGGACCATCAACTCCTAAAAAACCGCGGGGAACGACGAATATTTTGAATAATAAGCTAATAACCGTGTTAGATAGAGCTAAGATATCCGACAGAATGGCGGGGCCGGGTTGAAGTTCCGAATTTGAAATCATCCGAAAGGTTAAAATTTAGAATTTATTTGATACGATTTCAAATTTTCGGAAACATTTAAGTTCAGGAAATGAAAATTCCGAAAGGTCGGACTATAGATAGCTCAGGACTCCGAAAGTTCAATACTCCGAAAGTCCAAAACTCCGAAAGCCAAATATCCGAAAAATTTAGGGCCAGTACCGGACTCTCGATGCTCGAAGTAGGAGAGCACTTCCATATTGCAATGAGAGTAGAAGAGGAAGGAATCTGGTACTTACAGCATTACTTATTCACAATTTCCTAATTCTTTTGAGTTCACTTCCAAATTATTTCCAACAAATGACGTTGAGTTATTTCGACAAAAATCTGCGGAGTCAGTAGCGGTGGGCATGGTGTAGCATAAGAAAAATATCAATCTCAGAAGATCGATTCTTGCGGAACAATATAGTCATTGGATATAATGATGGCAGCACGGACCTCAAAATGAAAAAAATAATATAAATATTTGCAATCGCGAAATACTTTTCCAACTTTTCTCCAGAAATTACTGTTTCTTAA
Source organism: Tenthredo notha (assembly GCA_914767705.2). Classification (NCBI taxonomy): domain Eukaryota; kingdom Metazoa; phylum Arthropoda; class Insecta; order Hymenoptera; family Tenthredinidae; genus Tenthredo; species Tenthredo notha. Next base: position 2,586,556 of record OU611907.1, on the reverse strand, counting down.
ATAAGATCAGACTTTCATATTGGATAAAAAATGTCAACTACAGGAAGCTCTGTTATCCTATTCGCAATAGCTGTCGAACAATGACACTCATGGGAGATCGACCTTTGTAATAGGGTAACGCATACGTACAGCTGCGCATGCTTTCCGAAAATTTATTATAATTTATTGTTTCAGGAACTATCCCTAATTTACTAGTTTTTAGAAGTCTGCAAATGATACAGCTATTTGAAAATGTTACAACAAAATTTTGAAGTACGGATCCCCTTAAATCATGGAGTGAAGATGCCTATATCTAACTGTACACTGGCAGAAAGAGTCAGTGACAAAAATATTTAGTATCGATAATCCTCAGTTCAGTATCATAACCATGAATTTCTTTAAGGGGGTACATACACCTTTAAAATAATTTTTTTTAAATTGCTGCTACGCTCTGAGGAAACATCCTGCGTTGGATGAAATTCCCAGTATAATAAAACACTACTGTAATTCGCATTATATTTTTTATGATGACATATGTCTTAAAAAATTTTATGAGGAAAAAGGAGGCATTTTGGTGGGGTAAAATCGATTTAACTGCACAAAAATAATATGGGAATATTTTTTTATTATCTGAATCGATCAGGCTTGCCGGCGTACTTCTTGCAGCAATGACCCATCTTCTGACGCGTTCCGGCTGTAAAATAAAAAATCATTAGCGTATGTCATAATTATAGATTCTCAATCTAAATAAGCAAATGTGTAACTTCATTATTCATACAAAAAAAAAAGAACAAGAAGTTTAATTTTTCACGCCCTGCAAATATGATGTACTCGGTTACCTACTCCAATACTCTTTAAGCGCGTAAAAAAGTTGACAAGTTGTAAGGTGAAGGTAAGGCTGTGGAATCCGGTTGTTAACCAAAGCCTGAATGATAGACACAATAAAAAAAAACAGTACTTCATTTTTAACTACAATTGTCAACCGTAGCCTGACTATCGCCGTCCACTTCCACGCTCCGAAAAGCGTGGGCAAAAGCCCACAGCCCACCTTAGCAGACGCGTGCTCTCGGCTGCATAAAATGCAAGCGTACGGCAATGTTCAAACCCGGTCAATCTATCGAAAGTCAGTATATCGATCGCTCCTGAAAGTAAGAACGTAACTCGCGAGTCTCACTAATAATAACCCATCTTACGAGACTCTATAGTCCGACTATATAGCGCTCTATAGTTGAACGATAGAGCTTCGCGAGATAGGTTCGTACCAGCAGGACTCGTGAGTTACGTACTGACTGTTAGGAGCGATCAACATAGTCCTTTGCGCTTATAGAAATGGTCTTCGGATAGCAAATGATTTTACAGTCAATCACACGCATACTACTTGATGTTTACCGCAAATGATTATTCCGAAGCTTCTATTTGAATTTAATTGTCAACCGTAGCCTGACTATCGCCGTCCACTTCCACGCTCCGAAAAGCGTGGGCAAAAGCCCACAGCCCACCTTAGCAGACGCGTGCTCTCGGCTGCATAAAATGCAAGCGTACGGCAATGTTCAAACCCGGTCAATCAATCGAAAATCAACGTATAGTCCCTTGCACTTGTAGAAATCGTTTTCAAATAAGAAATGATTTTACAGTCCGAAAAACGTCGGTAAAAGCCCGCAACAAAATGAAGAAATGAAAACAATAAGCAATCGGTGTTCGAAGAGGCTATTTTGGATAACTCTGTCAAGGTTCATATGAATAATGAAGTCAATAAATCTAAACTTTCGTAGTCTAACAATACATAAGCGTAATCAGAGTGCCATATATTAAAGTGTTAAAGAACATGATATGATTCTTAAAAATTTTCGCTATACATTCGAGAAAATGATAACAGTAAATTTCGAAGAGTACTAGTCATTTTTTCATGAAGGAGTCATTTTACCTGGAATAGGTATACTCAAAAATGTTAAATGTTTATACAATAAGTTCACCACATACTTTTGAAAAAAAAAATCTTTTTAAATATCTTAGAGAATCAATTGTGAATTGAAAAGCAATAAAAACATTCTCTGACTTTCTTCGGATGTGTCATTACCCTGACTACGAAGAAGAAGTTTGTACAACGTACGCTAGTAGTGACATTACGGAGGATGCAAAACAGAATAATGTAGTATAAGTTTCCAGTTTCAATTCACATTTTTGAGGTGAAAATAAACCGAAATAGTGTTTCTGAAATCTATGTCTCTCATTGGTATCGAAATACACATTTCTTTTATATCATTTAGCCAAGCTCTCGTTGAAATAATGAGAGGGACTTAGATCAATTATTTGAAAAAAAAATAATAATACCAAAAAACACGTGGTTTACGCGCATGCCACATAAAGTACTATTTTAGTAGGCTTAAAAGACAGACGTGTCCAACACTTCTGCAGGGCAAGGTGTACATTTGCTACATACATTATTCAAAGCCAGTGAATCTGCACGCAGAATTTTGATACATCTGTTTTGCATCCTCTACAATCATATGTAATGTCACCTTGTTTATTGCCCCCAGTTCTTCGACGTTTATGTCCATAGGGACGCACGTGTCTCAGGTCACTGTTTTCGTCCGGGCGGGTAGCTCTCAGCTGCTTCCTTCTTTTCTTTCGCAGATTTTTTTTCCGACTGGCCGATACTATAGAGAAGTATGAGACATTATTAACTGGTCACACTTGGTACTTCTTCATACCACATTTTAATCATCACAATACCTTTCGTAGTCTGTACTGCATGCTGGGTGGCTGTTGCAGCAGGATATTCTACGGCACAAAATAAGATTACGATTTAAACCTTGTTTGAACCGTTGATCTAAGATACCAATGAATCAGTTCAACTACCGTGTTTTTACTACTTTGTGCCACTACTTAATATTAATCTTAAAAGCTCTCCAATAAAAAACCATGAATATTTTTTTGAAGACAAAATGAAATGTTGCCTACAGATACAAATGCAAGGTGGTCAATTTCTATCTATTACCGCACCTCATTTTGGCAATTTTGGTATCTTCACATTGCCCTGATAATTATAGCTACATTTGAAGACAGATATATCGAATATCCACTTATTCTGAAACGTACAATCACAGATCTTATTTCTTACCGTCGATAGCAACTTGGGCCGTATCGGCGACATCCAAGTCACTGGCGGGATTAATGCGGAGCAATGCATGGTCGCTCGGGCTTACGGGGTTATTCAACGATATTCTGTCGTCCTCGTTGGCAGGAATATCGGAAAACCTATTCACGTCCACTTCTATTTCTTGAAAAAAGCGTTAAGAGGATTTAGAAAAAATAATATTGAATATTCACGCTTGGCTGTGCAATTAATAATTAATATTATAAATATAATAATTAAATTTGACATTTTAACAATAAAATTAAATTTGACTAGCTATTATTGAAATAGGCCCATTCATTCAATTTATATATTTTTCAATTAAAATTTTGAACATTTGTAAACGACGCCTTATCGAATAAATTCAAACATTGGGATGATAAAATGTGAATTACCAGGTTGCGTTTCGGAGCCAATTGAGGACATTGACGCTGAATCGTCCATTAAGTCTGCAGACTCTGAGACATATAATCGAGATCTCATTATGATCTAAATTTGTACAATATTTTGCTATACATATTCATATTTACATTCTATTTATATATATTTTTTATTAATTTAAAAAAAAAAAAATTATGACGTTACGTTGACATCTAACACGGGGAAAAACAATTTTTAATAATTCTAAGATTAGCTTATTTCTCCTTTGCAACGAAATATTCATTCATTTACCAGAATTGTCAGCTTCGCCTGGTACATCGGCAGTCTCATTCGTAGGATCCTCAAAACGTTGAGCTTCGAATATGCTTGTATCGTAATCAGGATCGTCTTTAATATAACAGTCTTTAAAATTTTCATGTTGGAGCCCGTCAAATCGGCTTTGAATAGTTGAAAAGAATGCCCTGTTTTTTTATAATTTTGATTCCATAACCTTCCAATCCACGATACATCAAGTTAAAATTTCTACAGAAGTGTATTTTTTTTTTTGAATCAGTCAAAATTTCACGATATTCACTGCCGATTTGCATCACGAACATTTTTGATCTTCCTTTCTCTCTTCTCGTCTTTTTTTTACGTTCTTTTTTTTTCAATCTTTGTTTCTAAGTAACATCAAAGTCAATGACATGCAAAAACCAAGAAGATTTTTCTCCCTAATTTGATCATTTTTTTATGTTGACAAAAAAATCAAATTATAAACAGCACACAATTCTCATGGGATACCCATTTATGAATTTTGTTTACCATGAGCCACGTTATCTGGCGTTTCCTCCAATTCCGCATTCGCGTCCTCCTCTTCCTGCTCATAAACAGGGCTGGGTAAAATGCTTTATGAAACATATTTGAAATAGAAAATGTAAAATGCTTCGACAAATATATTTTAAATGAAAATTAGCAAATGGTTTTCCAAAAGCATTTGAAATTGAAAATGTAAAATAGGTATTTAAAATGGTTCCTTAAATGGAAAATGGTTGATTAAAAATTTTCATCTTTAGATTCTGGAAAAGATTCGTTTATTGTTGAATTCAGAATGACAAACAATTAAGAAAAACATCGAGCATACCGGGAAGAAATCTTGATAGTATACAGGTGACTGCGCACGCGCCGAATAATTCATTTTCATTGGTCGATAAAGTCGTCACGCAGTGATATTTGCGGCCAGCCTGCCTCAGCATACGACGAAACGCGCGCATGCGTAGTCGCCTGTATACTATCAAGATTTCTTCCCGGTATAGATAATAACATTCATCAGTCAGAGAAGATTCTTTTTTATGCATATTTTATATAATATAGTATGTCTGGGTCCCGATATAACCACTCAACTTTGTGTCGCTACTTTCTATTTCTCCAGAACGCAGTGATCTGCGTTGCACTTTATTAACAATTGTTTCTCGAATGATTCATCATTCATACTCCTTCTGTTTGGTCTCATAACCATGCCACCATAGGAGAATAATCTCTCAACCGGAGCAGAAGATGGAAGGGGAGTATTATATTTCAAAAATATTTCTCGTATCGCTGGATATTGTTTCAAACAATTTAAACTTACATCGTTGTTTTGGAGGTATTGTAAGCACTGAAGGTGTATTGTATTAATTGATGAAGTGCTAACCATGCTTTCATCAGAGGATGACCCGTTCTCGAACGCAAAGAAACTGTGATTGTTTTCGACACTTTTTGACACGTCGATATTTTTGGTCACACACCGTGGGTTCATAGATTCGGCTTGATTAATCAGTAAATCTTTGACAGTATTTCTTTTATCTTTAGGGACCCAGCGAAGCTTGAAAAAGGGGTGACTCACTGATGCCAAAATTGCGTCATTTATGGTTGTTGAGAGCGATAAGTAATCACCAAATCGTTTTTGTAAACCTTCCAAAAGTCGCGTTACTAATTTGGCGCAATATTTTAGATAACGGAGTTGCAGTTTCTCTAAGGTCTTTTGAGTTTGAAAGAGTAATTGGTAACAGCTCGCCATAGAAACAGTTTATTTCACCCTGAAGTCGATCCAATCCTTCGGCTATTGGCCGCATGCATTCAATGTATTCGGCGATGAATTCTAAGTCGACATCTTTGAATGTTGGGATTTCCAGCAATTCGCAGACTACAGGGAGATGTTCTTTCACCTTCATCGAATTTACCAGGCAATCATAAGTAGAATTCCAGCGTTTTTGGCATGGAGACGAAGATGCCTTTCCGGTGTTACGTGCGTAGATTCCGGTATATATTTTTCTTTTGGGAAGTCAACCAGGATAATTCCTAGAATTTCGGGTTTACCCTAATCCTGCTGACTTCCTTCTTTTATACATATCAAGATTCGCGGCAGCGAATCGCCGCTAAGTTAAAGGTAAGTAAGGCGAAACGCGAGCCAAGATCATTTACCCGGGGGATCCAGGTATAACGATATTGCATGTAAGATTAGCATGATATCTCCGGAAGGGATCAAGATTCGCGGCAGCGAATCGCCGCTAAGTTAAAGGTAAGTAAGGCGAAACGCGAGCCAAGATCATTTACCCGGGGGATCCAGGTATAACGATATTGCATGTAAGATTAGCATGATATCTCCGGAAGGGAAAGGAGTTCCATGATATAATTTTCACGGCTCAAAGACCTACCTAAGTAGACTCTGTAGTTCAAATCTTAACGAAATCGGTCAAACGGATCTCGAGATATTATTCTTTAAAAGTTCAAAACAACACAAAAAAATTAATCTTCTTCTTCTTCTTCTTTCACTTTTTTTCGCAGACAAAGACCACGATATCCGTCGAACAGTGGCATGTACACCATAGAAATTTTAAGCGTAGGTATTCGCCGTCTTTTCCCAGCCCCCTATTGATTCTGAGCAAGATCTGAACTCTTTCTCAGTTGGTAGATTTAATTGAAATAACGAAGTGGTTGGTACGGCATAATGGCCACATGGCGGCGCACGCGACAAATACTAGTGACGTCAGAAGACAGCGTCACTCATATAATTTCATTTATATAATATAATCGATGCTCGATGCACGATCAATCAATGACAGTTAATAACCTAAAACCCAAGCAATAGCCACCTACCCGTGTAGAAATTTGTTCGGGAAGGCCTCGACAACACAAAGGCCCCTACCAGGATCAGTTATGGATTCCACAAGAATAGATCCCTATCACTGCCTGATCAGGGCCTGTTCGGGTGATATTCGGTTCCCCTCGAAAATAAATGAATAATGAATCCCTATCACTGCCCGACCGGGGCCTTTTCAGGTAATAGTAAGACTTTGTCGAAAATAAATGTTGAGGTTCTGACGAGGCCAACAGTTCAGGGCCTAATCGGGTGATACTAGGGTGATATTTGGATTCCATCAACCATGAACTTTGAGGTTTTGATGCGCCGAATGTATCAGGGCCTGCTCGGTCAATAGAGAGACCTCATCGAAAACAAATGTTGAGGTTCTGACGAGGCCAACAGATCGGAGCCTAATCGGATGATCCACCGATTATTCTTTATTTATGTTATGAAGATTAAATATGCTACAATTGTAGAATAATTTTCAACGCCACTTCATTGACCTGGAATTACTTTATTTCCTGTAAATTTACTCCTCTCTCGCAAATGAAGTTGTCAGTTTTTCTCTCTATTTTATTAAATTTTGAACTATTTCTTTCTTTATTAATATACAGTTTTAATAAGGTGGACACAGTTAAGATCTGCATAAAGTTCTGAGTTAAGTTCTAAAGTTCAGGACTGAAGTCGTTTATCCCATTGTTACATAATGTACTGTCAAATATACTATATTTATGTATTTTCTGTTGTAATAAATTTCATTTTGGATATCATATTGTTGAACTATTATGGTGAATTGATATAAACCTACAAACCTATAAACCTCTTTTAATTCGAAATAAACATCCGTCAACTGAAAATCATCTTCTACATCTTAATATAAATCTATACTGACTCACAATATCAATACTACCCTATACTTGCTAGTGACTACACGGAGAGAAATTTAGCTCGCGCCCTGTCTCAGTAATGGTGGCGCTACTGTACGACATGTAAAGTACGTGAGGCGTGCGCTTTTGGTGTGGTGGGCGCCCCAAAATCTGGAACGCTCAGAGTTCTAAAGCTAGTGGGACAGAGATCGTCTTAATGAAAGAACGTTAGGTTAACGTTTTAACTTTTGGGACGCTAGGCTGCCCAACTTTTGGCGCTCGTAGAGACCTAATGACTTGGTATAGTCGACGTCTTATAATAGTTCGCCGCCGGTGCTAGCGCGGGACACACAGCGTACGTTACCGACAGACAGTTACTTTACCACCAAAAAGGACGCCCTCTGAACGACGTGGTACGTGTGCCGTGCGAAATTTCTCTCCGTGTACATCTATTTCAATAGTGCAGCAACGAAGCCACGAATAATCTTTCTCGTCCATACCGTTGGAAGGATAGTTGTAACTTTACTAATTTTTGCTTCACTTCAGTTATTATATATGCTTTAGACACTCGCGAAGGCTCATGCAATTCCCAGATTTCAAGATCGTGCGATTTGCGTGGGTAGTTATATATTGACCTCTTGACTCTCCATATGGGTCCTTGAATTACCATTGATGACACTGTAGTACCTTGATTGAAAATTTTATCAATTTTCATTATAACTCCATCTTTCAACAACACCATATTATTAGGTATTGCACACGATAAAACTATGGATCGAAATCGAAGGGAACGTACAACTGTGATGCCATTTTTTTGTGAACTTTTTAGAATTTGTAAAATGGGTGGAAGCGAGATAATTTGTTCTTTAAGTGAATTTTGCTCCTGATATCGCCGGCATATTTGAGACAACGGTTTGTTCGGTGTTCGCAGTTTTTTTTTGAGTGCTCCAAGAGCACTTTCAAATGGAAAACAGTTTATTCTGCTTAAACTGCATTTCATATTTCTAGCATCGTCCGCCAAATGTAGAAGATTGTGCATATTTATTACTAGTGACGCTGAACCGTACAACAATGGCAACGCAAGGACAAATTTTTTCAAACATTTTTTAGCTATAGCATTATGAGACAGTGCAAGTTCATCGCTACACAAAATCCTGAATGCAACGTGCAAAAACAAAAAATGCTTGTAGCGATCTGATGGAAGAATAGATTTTAAAACTATGGGACCACAATATAGTATAAAAAAACGAAATTCTGTTGCTTTCCACTTCAAAACTTCATACACTGATCTGGGCTTGCGTTGAAATTCAGAAGGAACTAGTCTCTGCAAACATAGTAATCTTCGAGAGAGTTCCTGTCTCTGGCTTGGACTGAGTCGTACTTCAAGCGGACCACTTGTCCAAGATACAATCATTTTTTTCATTACACCGGCGCATAAGTGCATAATATCTAAGAGGCATATAGTGGGCATATCTAGATGAGGTTCTATAGCTAACAGTGGGGAGGTTCCAGTATGGTGCTCAGTATCCTTTTGTTTCCGAAATGACGCATTTGTGCGTGGTTGATGATCAACCCCTGGGTAAACTACTGTTGACCCCTTTCCTGTCCTTTCTGATCTACCACGAACGTCACACCGCTCACAGGCACTGTATCCTCCGTGACACTTGCAGCATTTTAAAAAAGCTCGCGCTGGTGTATCTGCTACGAAACACTTGAGTTTGACTTCGTGCCATCTTCCAGATATAATAACACCATCTCTTTGCAAATCATTAATTTCTTCTATAAACTGCTGCAAATAATCGTGTATATTTTTGGGTTTGCTCATACCGAGGTAAATCGCAACAGCGAAAGGACTGTAAATATCTGGGATATGATGAGGTTTGCACAGTATTGGCCAGAAACATTTCCCAGAAGAATTAGATATCGGCAGTCCATCAACATTAAATATTAATTCTATAACACCTTCATGAATTGTATGATTTATACAGCGCGTAAGGCCACTTGCGATGCCGAAGTAAGCAAATTTTCCAGGATCATTCATTATTCCAGCATCTTCCATTTCTGTGATGCAATATGAAGCTTTAGCTGTGGTTAGGAATGTTTTCGACGACTTCGGCAAACTAGGTATCAATTCCTTACGTAAAATTTCAAGTAATTTATCTAAATGATTTTGTTGAATGTTTGACTGAATTGCCCAATTACGTAATTCCTCGACGATATTTTGTTTTATCTCCACTGTTTCGATGGAATTATCTTTTTCTTTGGCTGGACTCTGACAATCCTGAACATCCACGTGTAGTCCGTGTGTATCTATCGGCATCTCCTGCTGGATTTCATCGGCAATACTATTATCGAATCCAACCTGAGCGTCTGCTTCTTGTACATCTATTACCATCCCCTCACACAGATCATTGTCCACACTGATAACAAAACTTTCACGAGCATTTTCAATAACTAAAGAAAGCAAAATAATACATTCATAATTATATCTATATGGATTGAGTGTGTTTGGTGTGGAATACCTCATATATTTATTGTATTTTTGGATACTCATCAAAATCATAATTTGAAAAATATATATGGTATAGGTCAAAAATTGAACGTTTACACAGAATAGGCATACCTTCTGTGTTTGAAGTTTTAACAACAGCTGCAAGACTGCGAAGTAATTCTTTCATTTCGGGCTCACATATCTTACGCAGAGCTCTGTGCTTTCGTACACGATTCCGTGAACACGGTTTCGTGGCCATGTCCATATTTATGTAATGATGGGTTGTCGAACGAACTAATTGGCGTGTTATAAAAAATACAAGATCTACAACCAGATCGTCAACTTTCATACCTAGTTACGAGGAATGAAATAGATGTCAATCTATTTTGTCCTGTGCAGTAGTATATTCTAATTTATTACTATTTTTACGTGTAATCTGTTTAAAAATTTATTACTATCTTCGAAAATGGCACACCGAAATGACGACGTTGTCTACCAAGTGGTCGAATTTGATGGTGAAAAGACAGAAAACGGAAAGTCGGTCGATTTCGTTCCAACAAAATGGATATCATTCGATATGAAAATTGGAAAATGTGTTTCAAAATTTATGGCACCGCCATTCACGAAAGATTCAAGTCGATTGCTAAAAGATCTACGGAAAACTCTGGCAGATGCCCCGGAGAGTTGGGGATCATATCCTGTGATTCTGAAGGGTGAAGCGAGTAAGTAAATCAATTAAGAAAACTGGCTGATTTGGTTGATGGGATTATAGTTAGCGTTTAAGGTGCTTCCTTACGCAATTCTGCCAGACCTGAAAACATTGGGAAAAAAGGTGTTATTAAACGGAATATCTCCTCAGAATCGTATAACGAAGCGGTGTCAAAGGCTCAGGTGCTGGAGACCGAAACCCATGCATATTCCACAGAAAATGAAGAACATGCTCAACAGAAGTCCGCTGCAGCCACGAAAATATTTGAGGATCAAAGCAAAATTAACGCCGAAGAGCAGCTGCGAAAAATTTTTGGAAATTGTTCAGAGTCTGATTCATCGGATTCAGACTCAATCAACAGCTCACACCATGATTGTGAGTCTTGCAATAATCTTCAACTAAAATAAACTGTACGCGGACATAAATACACACATTCTTTCAAATATGTTTAGCACATAATGAGGAACTCTCTAGCACGGATGCTGAAGTGTCTTCTGTAGAAAAAAAAAGAAAAAAGTCACCTATGCGAAACAAACGTACACATTCCCAAGAATCTCCATCGATAAACGTTAAAAAAATATGTGCGGTGGCAAACCCGGTAAAAACTATCTCAGAAACTATGGTACGACACTCAAAATCTCAACCAACGAAGGCATCCGAACCAAAAATACATCAAATACCAACCAAAGAAACCGGTATTAGTATGATCAGAAGTGCTACATATTTCTTGGTTTTTTTTCCGCATCATTTTTCGATGGTAATAATAGTCGCGTGATTCTCACTTTCAGTGTCTCGGCCAGTCAAGTTGACTACTCCTAATCCTAGTAAACTGGATAAGGTCGTAGCCAATCCTCTGCATGAACCAGCCAACACTATTGCAACAAAAAGCCCCGATCAAATTATTGATAAACTCCCTGAAGGCGAGTACTTTCTAATGTAATACATACCACGAATATCTATAACTGTGGAACGATCCGTGCGCCTGGGGGTAGGCAATTGAAGATACACCTCATTGTAATAACATGGGGTGTATCTTTAATTGTCTACCCCCAGTCGCACAGATCGTTCCACAGTTAGAGAAATCCATGGCATGTTGTACTGTATCATTAATGATGGGTTCAGTTACTTACATTACTCTTTACAATAGGTACTAGACTACTCTACCTTGCAATTAAAGGGTTGACCCAAGAGGTAAAAAAAAATTCAGACGATATAAGACTCCTAAGAAACTCCATCGAAGGTGTTCTCAAAAAAAAGATAGACCCCACAACACTTGACCGCGTGGCAGAACAATATAAAATAGTACTACCTCTCAAAACCATTGCCCAGCTCGAGGACTTCAACGTCAAATTGACCATTTTAGAATTTCACACCCAATTCGTAAGTGAAAGAATGGGCAATTTTTTTCGAAAGTAAATGATGAGGTATGAACAAGATGATTTTGTTTGACCAGGTAACTGCTCTGGAGCATTTAGTAGACGGCGACGTTCCCAAGACTGTTGTATCTATCATAAAGAAAATATTTCATCGACAATTGGCGATGGAATGTACGGCGGTGAAAAAAATGAAAGGAAAATACCTTTTGAAAGACACCAAAATATATCAAATTCTTTTCGGTATGTGTGATGATCAATGAATTGAAAGTCGGTATAATGCAGTAGTCAGTAGAGTATTGAGGAAATTGGTATAAAATTTACCAGGAAACGATAGTCAAAATGTGCCTTCATTGCATACTCATCAAGTGATTCCAATTTTTAGTCCAACTACAGATGTTTCTTCATTTCAGAACTCGTATGTCGATATCATACTGGAAAACAAGGCGAGCCGGTCTCAGAACGAGAATATAGAAAAGTTTTAGGCAGTGTCGTTTATAATGCGAAAGACTGGGACGGCCACAGAAATTTACGCAGGCCACCAGCACCTCGTCCCGAAGACCAACCTGAACAGGAATGTGCATCGGAGTGACCTTTGTTCTGTTCTGTTTCTTGTTTGTTTTCTTATTCTCACTCTGGTTTAATATAAATAAATATATTCGAATTGAAAAAGAGTTTTTCTTTTCATTGCAAAAAGTTCAGGGCTTCATAAATGGGGCCTGATCAGGGCCTGGTGTGCGAAAGGTTATATTTCTGGTCAGGTCCCGATAAGTCTTCCTAACCGGGGCCTAATGTGATATTTCTGATCGGGTCATTATGTATTCTCCTGACCAGGGCCTGGAATATTGACCTCATCAGGGCCTCTTCTGCGAAATGTTACATTTCCTAACAGGCCCCGACAAAATTTCCTGATCAGGGCCCTAATACCAAATCAGGCCAAATCTTCGGGCCCTGATTACAGCCCTGCCGGAATTTCTACACGGGCGCTAGCCATAGAAAAAGACTTTCGCGATTAAAAAAAATACTCCAAGACTCGGCCCCAGATAAAATCGATAATATTCGGGATCGACTATCATCGGAAAAGTAATCTGTAAATTTTCAAATTAAAATTCGAACGCCGGAAGACACAGATGGACTTCAAACTTACCTGATAGTTGTTTATCCAGTATATCTTGGTACATCACACTATACAAAATTAATAATAATAATTTAATCATAATGTTATGAAAAATGAGAATGATCACAATTTTGAATCATATTTAGTTTATAACATATTTTTATTCTGCACATTGGCAGAATGAAAAACTCCAATTTCGGCCGTACGCTCGGCGAGCGAGCCTTACCGTGGTGGAGCCGTGAGAGTTGCAGCGGTGCTCAGTCACCCGCCGGGCGCCGCCGCTAGCTCTGGCCGCTAGTTTCAGCCTCATGTATAGGAACAGGGGGAAGAGGATGGTTAACCGGGCAGGGACGAGGACAAGGAAATTGGCGAGGGAGATGGGAACAATGGAGAGGAGGCAGAGGGGGACAAGGAAGAGGGGGACAAAGAAGAGGGGGACAAGGAAGAAGGGGACAAGGAAGAGCGGGACAAGGAAGAGGAAGACAAGGAAGAGGAGGCGGAGGCCGCAAGGGCTCATTCCAATTTTATTTTTAAGTTTTTTTCTCAATAAAAGAATTTTTTCATAGTTTGATGTGTACGATTCATTCTTACTTTCTTTCCCATCAACTCGTTGCTGATGTATTGGACAATAATTTCAATATCTTTTCATTTGGATTTCTTTTTTACTTTTGTTTCCTGTTTCTTCATGATTACAAATATGTATATGGACTGAGGTTTTGCCCTCACTGGACCTACATGGAATACGCATATGCTAATGAACTAGTTTGGTAATCGAGTTGAGCTACCTACATCGTATAGTTTATTTTGAAGCTTGTTCTACAGTTTATTTCTCAATTTTTTTCCATTAACAATGGTTTTTTTTTTATGGATTATGACCTAGTGAATGACTCTCTGATCTATATGTTATTTTCTATGCATAGTTGGACGCAGGCGATTACAATGCATATCGTGGGTAATGCTATCAGACCATTGTATATCTTCTTTGTGTTAAATTGTTCTTTCAGTATTTTACAATTTCCATTTCCAGCTATTAATTATTATATGATTGAATCAGAATTTTATTTTCAAATTTTTTTACAATTTCCGTCCAGATATTTATTATATATTATATGACTGAATAAGAATTCAGTTCATAATTTCACATGGTCATTTATTACATTGAAATTGAAATTGAACTTCATTCTATTTACTTTGATTCTGAATTGATGATGAAGTTACTCTAAATTTGCATTTAATTGTCAAGGAATTGTGTGTGGATATTATTTCTACAATACATTATCCAACGTGGCATTTACGTGCTATCAGTGAATATATAGTTTGTTATCAATTATTAATCTTAATGAGTCCGTCGTTTCGTAGAACAGATTTTTTATTCAATCTTAAAATATTCTAAAATCACTATTTTAAAGTTTTTGCACTATGCATGTTTATGATTTGTTGTATTGGGTAGTTGTTACAAAATCCACGATTAGGATCAAACTAACAAGGGATTTATACACAGTTTTACTCGTGATTGTATGAATAAATATAATAGTTTATTAATAATCCATTATACACGTAACGTATAGTTTTAGTTTGTAGTATCAGCATTAACACGTCGACTTAAATAATCACAGTTGATTATTGATGATGTGATTTTCTTATACTAACTTATTCCTACGCGCGCTGGCTCAATGGCCGGACTTTGTTTTCTTTTGTGTTTCTGTTTTATCTAAATTGATATGCCGCTTTGGCCAATGCAACTTTAGCTTTTTGATTTCTTTTCTTCTCTATTGAAATGCCGCTTTGGCTAAATACAATTTTTATGAATTAAGATTTTAAATTGAAGTGTTATTTTAGCTAAATACAATTTCATCTTCTGATTTTGAGTCGGTCGACAGCTTTGGCACGAATCCGCTCTGATTGAGTTTTGAATTTAGGATTTTGAATTTGAAATAGTAATGAGTCGGTCGGCTGCTTTGGCTCAAGTCTGCTGCTTTAGCTTAGGCAGCTTTTCTTTCGTACTTTATTTGTTGTTACACCGACGCTTGACTGTTCTGGTACTGTATCACGTGACATAATACCTGTGTGCGCTTCTATGTTTGATGTGATGTATAGTCAGCCTATTTGGCTATAGGCTCAACACATTACAATATATATGAGCCTAAAATACCTCATAATTGTCTAGATGGTTAGATACTACAGTTAATTTTCCGAAAATTCGAAAGGTGCTACATAATTTTACATGATTTCAAAGAATTCCTGTCATTTCACTAATAATCTAATGGATAGCATATTTCAAGGTACCAAACGATTTAGCTAGATTTGTCAAGATATTAAATGTTTCAACTCATTTCATAGACCACGCAAAGTGTGGGTAGAACCCACGTTTTCACTACTTATAAAGTAAAACTTTGTATAATAACAAACGGAAAAACTTATTTTGATTTTGTGTAATTGCACACTCGCCTTCGGCTCGTGTTGCCAACTCACACTAATCAGAAAAAGTTTTACCGCACTTGCATCATAATGTACCATTACTTCACTCAGTATGATAATGGATGTTTTATGCACGCTCCGCGTGTGTGAGAATTTCACACATCATAAAGTAAAATTTTGTATAATACTTGATGAAAAAACTTCTCCTGACCTTGTGTGATTGCAGCACTCGCCTTCGGCTCGTGCTGCAACCTCACACTTGTGAGAAAAAGTTTCACCATTCTCGTATCATAGTGTACTATTTTCAACTCAGTATGTGATACTCGATTTCTTATGCCTGTTGGTAGTGTGCGAAGTGCCCGATTTACACACTTCCATATGTAAAAATAATTCATTTCTCTTCGTTTGAAAATAATAATTTCTCAAATATTTTTCTTCCATTCAACTTTCTCAGTTTTGTGTCAAGTTGTGTTGACACATACATATTTACCAATTAAATAATAGTGTTATTAATATGTCAAATTAACATTACGTGTTATTTATGAATAAAATACAATTTATGTGAAACATAATATAATTCTATCAAAATCAAATGAGCCTTGCTTTTCTGATCAAGATAACTTGTATCTCCAATTTGCGTTTCTATTGATAGATTACGAAAAGGGATATATAGAAGTGGAAGAAAAAGAGTTTTTTTCGTCTTTGATTTCCTCATTTCTTTAGTTTCGAAGACTAATAAAATTTTATGCTATTGAAAATCATATTTAGAAGTATTTTGTTTTTAGCAGGGGCTTTGCCCCTTGCATTCCCAGCGGAAGCTTCGGCCTCTGCACCCTGACCAGGCGCTCTGCCCTTGGACCCTGTTCCCACCCGACCGCTCTCACTAATATTTCAATATATACTATACTTCCCTATTTTTTAGAGTTTTTTACAGGTAAAGAACTTCGCACACTGAGTTAAACAAAATAGTATATGACACGAGTGTGCTACTTGTATCGTACTGCACTATTATAATACTTTGAATGATCAGTAATTTCAAATATATTAGTCTGTTTGATAATTAGTTTGTGGTGCTGATGTATAGGTAGGTGAAGTGGGTGGTTGGTAGGCTGGTCGAAGTTGGTTCATTTGAAGGAGATACGTAGAGTGTTATAACTTTGGAGCAGCTGTGAACTACTTCTGTTATGGTGTTACGTCCTAGGCTGGAAGCCGAATATTTAACCTATAGGTACAACAGTTACCGTAGTTATTATCATAAGTATGAAAATACCGACGTGCAATTACCATCAGAGTTATAATAATACTCTATTGATGTAATTCCATTTATAATTTTTTCCTTTAATTCTTTTATATTATTTTACTCATAGATATAAGTCAATACTTTTGAAAGGAACAATCTTAACCATAATATAGACAAATTCATCTCATTCTCTCACGAAACGAATATGCTTAGAAACACTTGAAACAATATAAACAGGAAAGCCTAAACTTTAAGTAAACTTTCGAACTCTGGAAAATATCCTTATTGAGGAAACATAAATATTCAGATCCTTCAGATTTTTATGACCGAAAGCGGAAAAGTCTAAAGACAAAGATAGCTCTGTTTAAATGAGGATAGAACATAGACGCTCGCAGCATCCCTTCGCAGCGTCTCGACGCTTGGGTCCCTGACCCAATCGCCTCGCGCTATTACTCTTCTAGCCAACCATATTTTTTCCCGCTTTTGTTTTAATGAGTTTTTTACCAATAGAAAAAACCTCGCCTTCCCGCGAGTTTTCCAGGACCTCCCCTTAGCGTACCCGCGAGGAGAGATCTTTTCCATTCCATATTAGTCAGTTAGTCACGAAATCTCAAAGAATACAGATCGAACTCATAGAAACTTATAACTTAGAATTATTCATTCAAAGTGTTTGGTGATACAGTTAATAAATAAGTGAACTACTACATAAATCATAGAAACCTAAAAACTAAAGTTAATCATCACCTGTGTGAAGGTTAACAACCAAATTGTTAAGCAGATTGTGAAATAAGTTTGTTAAATAAATATTGTTATAATTTAAAGTGAAATCTTCAAACGTTTATTTCACCCACGCATAGTGGTGGCTGATAAAACCCATTACCTCAACAGATACGAGCTCAACGACGTCCCGAAGAACTAGTTTTCTAAGACTCGGTAAGAAATATAGAAATCTACCAATTTTAAATCAGAACCTCACAAGAATAAACTAGTGATTCGTTTCTTCTAAATAACATTTAACTCAGGACGTAACAGCTCTATCTATAATAAATTTGGTGGCAGCGTCGGAATATCAGTCTGAAATAAATTAAAAACTAATCAAAGAAATAAAAACATCTAAATAAAAAATCTGCTAACAAGTGTGAAAATTTTTTTTTTTACATTGGTAATTCACTAACTGTAAAAATCATCAAACTATCGTGACTAAACATCATCGATCTAAACATCAACATCAAGAATTTCATCGTTAAAGAACTTCAAATCGAACATCGATCATCATTGATTTCGCCGTCGGATAACGTCGCAGCGCAGAACTTCAAGATCTACTCCAGCAACCGAAGACCCGCCCTACCGCTCACCCACGAAGACTTCAACATTAACACATAGCATAACGTAGTATCGTTATTATTATTTCTCTTCATCAAAGTAAGTCAAAAATAATTTTATCAAAATGCCTAATGACGACATGTCTATTGATAATTCTACTCTCAATAGCACAAACAGTATAACAAATGATTACAAAGAATTTTTCAAAATCATTCCTGAATTTGATGGTACACCTGATGGTTATCCAATAGAATCATTTACTGAACATTGTGAGTACGCAAAAGAATATATACCAAATTGCAAAGAAAATTTCTTAGTAAAATTACTTTCTGCTAAATGTAAAGGAGAACCCGCAAGACGTGTTAGCAAAGCAAAACTACAAACGATTGACGGACTAATAAAATTTTTAAATTCACACTTTAGACCAGAAAAACAAATTTACACGTGGATTAAAGAATTTCACAATTTTGAACAAAGACCGAAAGAATCAGTAACTGATTTTAATTATAGAATAGGCGAACATTTACACTCAACACTTTTAGAAATAGATCTTGCCGGTGGTACGAACGTAGAATCTAGAAAAAGCTCAGCACATGAAACCGCTCTTCAAGTTTTTTTAGCAGGGTTGAATCCGAAAATTTCAATGTTTTTATTAGACTTAGATTCATACGGAACACTAGCTAATGCAGCTAAACAAGCTAAGAAAATCGAGTCCCAACAAAAATCAATAAAAACTTTTCGGGTAGATGATACAGAAACTTTATCGAAGCAGTGTCTTCCAATACAGTCAAATCAAAATAATAATTATAAATCAACTAACAAATTCAACACACAAAATAAATCAAATCACAGAAACGCGAGTAGTAATAATAATCCAACAAACTCGACTACACAAGCCGAGAAATTCTGCAATTATTGTAAGAAGAATAATCACGTCATCGCAGATTGCCGAACTTTACAAAATAAAAATAAAAAACTCGGTAACAATAGCACTAACGCAGAATACAATCCAAACAGATTTTTAGAATGCAATTATTGCAAGAAAAAGGGTCATATCATTAGGGATTGCAGAAAACGCATATATAATAACTCTAAACGTGATAGTAGTAGTGGTACGACAACTAATACTAACACACCTACGGGAAACGGCTTACCGTCCCCTCGACCGGGCGCGTCGACGGGTCAGCAATAAATTCAGCGCTTATTTCACAGACTAACCATAAACTCCTTACAGCAGAATGTAAAATAAGTTCCACTCACACAACCTATAATTCTCCTTCAGTAATAATCCATTCAAAAAACCTTAAAAGAACAAATGCTAAATTTTTAATCGATACTGGATCACAATTAAATTTAATTAAAATCAGCGAATTAAAAGATCCATCTTCAATGGATAAATCGATAACTTATGAATTGAACGGTATTTCGGAAAAAGATAAACCAGTCACTTTAGGACAAACACAGTTACAGATAAATAATACATATGGTAAATTCAACGTAATTCCAGACGATTTTCCTATAGAATTTTCAGGTATCATAGGATCAGAATTCATGCATGTGAACGGAGGTAAGATCGATTATGAAACAAGACATGTGACTCTTAATAACAACAAAATCCCATTTTGCGATACAGAGAGTATCGTTCTGCTGGCCAGAACGAAATCTCTAATGTTTATTCGGGTTAACAATTCACTAGAAAAGGGTTACGTGCCGCGTTTAGATATGCATGAAGGTATTTTTGCAGGTGAATCTTTGGTTACAAACATCCAGGGAAAAGCGTATTTATATGCTATCAATACAACAGACAAAGACATTAGGGTTGATATTCCCGTAATTCCTCTATATCCTTTCGATATGAGCGAAAACGAGGACAATAGTTTAGTAAGGGACAATACCACAGAGCGTTTAGAAGGTACTCGGACGCGAGTAAACCGCGCTAATGAGGTCATAAACCTTTTACGACTAGATCACCTTAATGAGGAAGAAAGTAAAGCAGTATTTTCTTTAGTAGAAGAATACTCTGACTTGTTCCATATCCCAGGAGAAGCATTACGTTCTACAAACGTTTTAACACATCGTATCCTAACCACAGACAATATACCTGTAAATACTCGTCAATATAGACACCCTCCACACCAAAAGGCAGAAATAGAAAAACAGATTAATGATCTTGTGCAAATAAATACAATACAGCCGTCAACCTCACCGTATAATTCCCCAGTTTGGATTGTACCTAAGAAAGAAGATTCTAAAGGTAATAAAAGATGGCGTTTAGTAATCGATTATCGTAAACTAAATGAGAAAACTATCGGAGATGCGTATCCGTTACCATTAATAACAGACATTCTTGACCAACTCGGTGGTGCGAAATATTTTTCGATATTTGATTTAGCATCGGGTTTTCATCAAATCGAGATACATCCGGATGATAAACATAAAACAGCTTTTACAACTCCTCACGGTCATCAAGAATTTAATAGAATGCCATTCGGATTAAAGAACGCTCCCGCGACATTCCAACGTTTAATGGATACAGTTTTAAGAGGTTTACAAGGATCAGAATTATTTGTTTATCTAGATGATATCGTAATTTATTCACGTTCAATCGAAGAACATGCCTTTAAGTTTAGAAAACTAGCAGAAAGATTAAGAAAAGCTAATCTAACTTTACAAACTGATAAATGCGAATTCCTTAGAACAGAAGTAAAATATTTAGGACACATCATATCCGCCGATGGATTAAAACCAGATCCGAAGAAAATAGAAGCAGTTAAACAATTTCCAATCCCGAAAACTCCAAAAAACGTTAAAGAATTCTTAGGACTTGCCGGATACTATCGTCGTTTTATAAAAGATTTTGCAAAAATCGCGAAGCCTTTATCGGATCTCACAAGTAAAAACGCTCAGTTCGAATGGACCTCACAGCATCAGGTAGCTTTCGAAATTTTGCGTGATAAGCTTTGCGAAGCACCCATATTACAGTACCCAGATTTTTCAAAACCATTTGTTGTAACAACTGACGCATCAGGTTACGCGGTTGGAGCTATTCTTTCACAAGGTGAAATTGGGAAAGATACTGCAGTCGCGTATGCTTCACGTGTACTTAATAAACACGAAAGAAATTATTCTACAACAGAGAAAGAAATGGTAGCAACAGTCTTTGCGTTGAAAACTTTTAGACCGTATCTCTATGGTAGACAGTTTACTCTGATCACCGATCACAGACCGCTTATATGGGTAAATTCTATGAATGACCCAACATCGCGAGTAATGAGATGGAGAGAACGTCTGAAAGAATTCGATTATTCGATTCAATATAAAGCAGGTAAAGCTAATACTAATGCTGATGCATTATCACGAAACCCCGTAGTATTACCCGTCAAATTTAAATGGCGAACATCGAATACTACAACAGGTCAGAAATCATTGATAGGACAACCAGGTATAGCTAGACTTAGATCATCTTCCGATACAAGTACTAACTTGCCTGTAAAAAAAACTAGATTATGTCAAATTTCAAGTTCGGATGTAGAAGATTTTAGAGGATTTCCAGTAGAAATTGTAGAAACAAAAATTGAAACGATTGAGCCAGTGAACGTGACAGATCCGAGAGAATCGCGTACACTCTCAGTAGAATCAATTTCAGAAGAATTTTCAAGCAGTGATAATAGGTCTGGCCAACCATTAAACCTTTGCATTGATAAGTCGTTAGAACAAACTCGTAGAAACCAACCATTAAATCTCTGCATTAACAAGCCCTTAGAACAAACTCGTAGAAAGAAATCTAAATCAGCTATGAAAAAGAAGTCTGATACTAAAAGGTATACTTCATTACAAGTTTCTTCGAAACTCCATACATCATTATCAAGTGATGATTCAGATAATTCTAGATCAAAAACTAAATCCAAGACGAAATCTAAATCTAAATCCGAATCTGAATCTCCTTCTGAGAAACATGAAATAGAACAACATTCTATTCAAAAATTAGATGAACAAAATTTAGAAATTGAACAACAGATATTAAATGATCAAACTATAACACAAGTAGATAATGAACAAATTATAGCAAGAGAAAATGTAGATGTAGACAATACAATTGCCTCACCTCATTTTCCAACCCCGGAACGTAGTAGACCCATAAAAGAACAAGGGAACGACTTAGTCCCTACCCCCTTAGAAACCCCTACTCAGGAAACGCCTACTACCAGTACCCATAGAAATCAGTCATTTCGTACACAAAATAACTTCCAACGTAATTTAGCTAAAGATTTATTAAATAAAAGATCAATACAATCAGCTGAATTCACACCTTCTCCAGCATTACGTACGAAAAGGAAAATTGATAGAACTAGTATTAATATTCCTAAAATTATCGTTTCCGAAAGTCATTCGGATATAGCAGACTTACAAGACTCAGATGTAGCTAAACCAATACATACGAATATGTCTTATCAAAATTTTACAGTAAATAATTGGTCTTCAGACGAAGATGTATCTAACATCACTATGGCACAATCTTTTGTTCAACCAAGACCTATGGATCAGGATAACATACCTAGTTTCATGGAAATAGACAACAGTTTAGTAGTAAATGAATCCTTGACAGATTCACATAAAGTTGCATTTTCAGTATTACCTACTTTTGACAATAGACGGACCGAGAAACCCGTCACGACACATGTGCAACAGAAAAAATTAGAAATCTCCCCAAAGAACAATAAAATTCTAGGATTAGCAGGGTCGTCCAACCCAATGGTCAAAGCCGTACAAAAAATGGACGCTCCTCAGTCGCCTCAGCTAATAAGAAAATCAACTAGACAACGAAAAGAGAAAACTTGCCCATGTTGCATTGAACCGAATGCACATGCTGAAAAGATTAAGAATAAAAACGTAGCTAAAGCCACAGAAAAATCAAATATACCAATACCTAGTTATACACCTCAAATCGTTACAAACCCAGATGAAATCAATTCACATCTATCAAAAAACAAAGTTAAATCTCAAGATGAGATTCCGCAAAACGAAATAAATTCACATCATTCGCAAGATAAATCAGATTCACAGGATAAAATCAATTTATCAAAATTGCCTGAAGTTCAGCATAGACTATCTTCGGAAGAATCAAATCATTCTCGTAGTAACGTAGACTCAACAAGCGAAATAGTCGTTGTAAATCAAGAAGAAGTAGATTCGAATAATTTGATAGAAACACGAGATAATTTGGAAATGAAAAAAGATAATTACATTTGTTTTATATCCGCAGACGGAACTGTGTCAGATGACATAGGAAAACGATTAATAGAATTAGGATTATTGAACTTAACTCCTTTAGAAAGATACAATTTAGGTCAGGTAGTAATATCGGGAACCTCGAAAAAGAAGGTATTTGCTTTAGTAACTCGTGAAAATGATCAAACTTTGCCCAAAGCAAGTAGTTTTATTAAAGCCTTTGGAAATTTGAAAAACATAATAAACAATCTCAATATTAAAACAGCTAGATTATCCCAAGGCAGAAGCAACCTCGACGTCTCAGCTTGGACGATAATAAAAAGGATTATTCGTAAAACTTTTGCTGGTACAGACATTCAAATCACAATTTGTAAGGATAAGATTATTATACCACCCGTAGAACAAAGACAAGGTATAATCAGGGAAAACCACGAATCACCAATAGCAGGTCATAAAGGTGTTACTAAAACTTATAACAGAATTAGACAAAGATATTTTTGGGACAATATAAAGAAGCAGGTAGAAGACTTTGTTAGAAAATGCATAAGTTGCCAAAAAAAGAAATTAGTAAGAGTTAAAACTAAGCAACCCATGATAATTACGGATACATCAGCCGATGTATTTGATAAATTAGCTTTAGATATCGTAGGCCCAATAAATAACGCTTCAGATAAAGGTTATAGATTCATTTTAACTATGCAAGACGATCTTTCGAAATTTTGCTTAGCAGTACCTTTAGTAAATGCAACAGCCAACGATATTGCAGATGCACTAGTTACTCAATTTATCTGTAAATACGGATGTCCGAAAGTAATTTTGACAGATCAGGGCGCAGCTTTTATTGGACAAGTAATGAAACGATTAGCTAAAGTTTTTAAAATCAATCAAATCAAAACTACAGCATTTCATCCTCAATCAAATGGTTCATTAGAAAGAAGTCATCAAGTACTTGCAGATTATTTGAAACATTATACAGATAAGAAAAACTGGGACGAATGGCTCCCACAAGCAACATTTGCTTACAACACAAGTATACACGAAGGTACAAAATATAGCCCGTATTACTTAGTTTACGGTCGAGACCCTCGTATACCCTCAGAATTCCCATACCTAGATGAAATCCTTACGTATGACGATCATGTGAAAAATCTTACATTACGTTTGATTGAAAGCAGGAAAAACGCACGAGAAAACTTAGAGAAAGCAAAACAAAAATCTAAAGAGTATTATGACAGAAAATTAAATCCCGTAAAATTTAGAATAGGACAGGAAATCTATCTAGTCAAGAATCAAAGAACTGGAAAATTAGATGATAATTATAAGGGTCCATATAAAGTCACAGAAGTATTTCCTGATAAGAACGATATAGAAATTGAATTAGCTAAAAATAAACGAAAGATAATTCATTGTGATAGAGCTAAGATAGCTTACTAAACCGTAAAACATAAGCGTAGAATCTCACACTGGTATACAGCTTAAAATTAAAATCTTATAGAACTAACTTAAAGATCTAAAGGTAAATAACGACAAAAAAAAGCAAATGAAAATTGCCATAAAATTTTTCTTTCTTTTTATTAAAAGAATGAGAAATAGAAAAAAAAAAAAAACTATTCGTCGTAAGCAGCGAGTATTCCTCTCGCCGCCGACCAGGAGGGGTGGTCCCAATCACTCGTCGGGTGGTTATTGCCCCAGCGGCGCTCTAATAACCATCGGACCCCGAACAGATCGAAGTCCTCATCTCCATAATCGTGTCTATTCCTTTCTTCGTTATATTCATTTTCACTCCTACGGGCCCTTCTCTCCCGTCTTCTTTCCCTAATTACTTCCTCCATCCTGATACGATGCTCAGCATCCCTTAGCAAAATTCTCTATAACACACAGATCAAACACGTTAAATAAAAAACTTTAAGAGAACGAAACAAAAAAAAATCTTTTATACAAAATTCAAGCTAAATAACATTTTAAGTGACAATCTATAATAAATTTGAAAAAAAAGTACTTACTCTCAGCATGTCTCCAAATTCTCGGAATCTCACGTACAATACTTCTAAATCGTTCATTTTAAACAATTTTTTTTTCTCACTTTTCTATTTCACTTAAATTTTTTCGAGATTGGCACTTTGACTGAAAGTCGCAGAATGAGCAAACTCAGCTCAAACTGACACTTTTGTATGCAACTAGTAATTGAAAGACACACCTTCAAAAACCTAAACCTCTAAGACTGACCAATAACCAAACGTAAAATTTTTTTTTGCATTTACGGAAAATGGTTGAACACAGGTATGAAATTAACCCCGCCCAACACGGCGCGGAACACCCTTTACTTTACAAAAAAAACTAAAGAGAAATCTAAGAAAATTTCTTCAATTATTTTAAATATTTCAAAATATCAGGATTATAGTACCATCAGATGTAACCACGATATATACATTATATCAAAATCTTAGACAGATATTCTTAGATAATCACGTGTTATAATCCATACATATAACTAATTCATAATTACTAATTATATTACTATTTCAAAAATATATTTTACTTACCTCATCATTATATTACCTTATATTCTTATAAATTTTGTGTTTATCAATATTTTAGACTTATAATTTTATACTTATAATATATAATAATCATATATTAATGTAATATTCATAAGTAATTCTTAATCTTGATCATTATATTACTTACCTTTCTAGTTATTAAATCATTTGCAAATGTTAGATTTAACACACTATACATTTATTCTAGACATATAAAATTTTATAATATTTTTATACGTTTTATTAGATTTAATTTCAAACTTATACTTTGATATTTTACTCAAAACCATGATAATTTCACGTCGATACACTAAAACCCGTTAGGTCGAGCGGGGACGCTCGAATCTTAACAGGGAAGGTGTTACGTCCTAGGCTGGAAGCCGAATATTTAACCTATAGGTACAACAGTTACCGTAGTTATTATCATAAGTATGAAAATACCGACGTGCAATTACCATCAGAGTTATAATAATACTCTATTGATGTAATTCCATTTATAATTTTTTCCTTTAATTCTTTTATATTATTTTACTCATAGATATAAGTCAATACTTTTGAAAGGAACAATCTTAACCATAATATAGACAAATTCATCTCATTCTCTCACGAAACGAATATGCTTAGAAACACTTGAAACAATATAAACAGGAAAGCCTAAACTTTAAGTAAACTTTCGAACTCTGGAAAATATCCTTATTGAGGAAACATAAATATTCAGATCCTTCAGATTTTTATGACCGAAAGCGGAAAAGTCTAAAGACAAAGATAGCTCTGTTTGAATGAGGATAGAACATAGACGCTCGCAGCATCCCTTCGCAGCGTCTCGACGCTTGGGTCCCTGACCCAATCGCCTCGCGCTATTACTCTTCTAGCCAACCATATTTTTTCCCGCTTTTGTTTTAATGAGTTTTTTACCAATAGAAAAAACCTCGCCTTCCCGCGAGTTTTCCAGGACCTCCCCTTCGCGTACCCGCGAGGAGAGATCTTTTCCATTCCATATTAGTCAGTTAGTCACGAAATCTCAAAGAATACAGATCGAACTCATAGAAACTTATAACTTAGAATTATTCATTCAAAGTGTTTGGTGATACAGTTAATAAATAAGTGAACTACTACATAAATCATAGAAACCTAAAAACTAAAGTTAATCATCACCTGTGTGAAGGTTAACAACCAAATTGTTAAGCAGATTGTGAAATAAGTTTGTTAAATAAATATTGTTATAATTTAAAGTGAAATCTTCAAACGTTTATTTCACCCACGCATAGTGGTGGCTGATAAAACCCATTACCTCAACAGATACGAGCTCAACGACGTCCCGAAGAACTAGTTTTCTAAGACTCGGTAAGAAATATAGAAATCTACCAATTTTAAATCAGAACCTCACAAGAATAAACTAGTGATTCGTTTCTTCTAAATAACATTTAACTCAGGACGTAACAATGGGACATCGTCTTGCCGAAATGTTATGCTCTTCTGTTCCGATGGATTATTAATAAGATAGGAATGGTCCAGATGACTGTAAAAGATATAAAATAACAAAAGATTGAAGGAAAGATTTTAGTATATTAGCATTAATTTTCCTAGCATTGTTCATTTCGGAACCATGAACTGTGGGCTACCTTTGTCTTGGGATGCTGTTTTGCCGAAGTGTTATGTTCGTCTATCTCAACGGATTGATAATCGGAACCTTCGTTTGGGACGTCGTTTTGTCAAAGCATTATCTCCGACTATTGCAATGGATCAATGATAGGATAGGAAAAGGTCAAGTGACTATGAAACATAGAAAATGACAAAGGATTAAATGAGAGGTTTCGTATCGCTACTAATTTTCCTAATATTGTTATTACGTTGAAGCTATGAGTAGTAAGCTACCTTCGTTTTGGGAGGATGTTTCGCCGACATGTTATCTTCCTCTATTTCAACCGATTGGTAATCGCAACTTCTATTTTGGGACGTCGTTTTGTTAAAGCATTATCTCCGACTATTCCAATGGGTCGATGATAGGATAGGAAAAGGCCAAGTAACTGTGAAACATAGAAAATGACAAAGGATTGAATGAGGGGTTTCGTATCGCTACTAATTTTCCTAACATTGTTATTACATTGGAGCTATGAGCTGTCGGCTACCTTTGTTTTGGGACGATGTTTCGCCGAAATGTTATCTTCGTCTATTCCAACGGATTGGTAATTGCAGCCTTTGTTTTTGGGACGTCGTTTTGTCGGAGTGTTATATTCGTCTATTCCAATGGATTGATAATAGGATAGGAATGGTCCAGATGACTGTGGAAATTTAGTGGAAACAAAGAAGTTGAGGTTGGTCTATTCATCTAGTATTATTATATGTAAAATCTAGTGAAAATCAATGTCCGTACATACCGTTTGATGTAAGTCATCGTAACCTTATTTTCACTTGTTCCGGATCGAAGTGAAATAATATTTTGCCAGGATCGTTGATTTATTCTTTATCTAAATATTTGAACCCAGCTTAGAGGATCTGTTCCGTGCACTTACAACAGGCCATCATGCAGATTTATTAAATAATAACGGTCATCGGCGTGAAACCACGGTCG
Organism: Tenthredo notha; assembly: GCA_914767705.2. NCBI lineage: Eukaryota > Metazoa > Arthropoda > Insecta > Hymenoptera > Tenthredinidae > Tenthredo > Tenthredo notha. The sequence continues at coordinate 2,558,082 of OU611907.1, read as the reverse complement.
GCGCACTTTTCACTCTGATCATTGTTCACTGATTCACTGTTCCACTGATTTACTGAAATAAAACCATTAGCTTGACCGATAACATTTTATATACTTATATAATATGAATATATAACTATATAATATGATTATATATAAATTATGAATATTTTAACTGTCAATACCGCGATCCGTCAGCCATCCGACAGCCATTTTGATTTCGTCGTCCCTCTGTGGCTCACTTAGTAACTTCATTATCACATATCGACCGAGTGCGGATTCAAATTCATGCCAAAATCAATAGGGGTCGAGATTTCGATGGCTTGTACCCACGTTTCAAAGATCAAGTCGATCCGTTTCACCGTTCGTTCGGAAACGTGAGGACAAGCAAGCGTCTAGCGAAAATTTGATGACCAGGAAGAAGAAGAAGAAGAAGATGCTTTTTCATCAACTTTCGTGACTTATATATCAGAAACCAGTGTACCGATTCCGATCAAATTTATACAGTAGAGTCGTGTGGTGGGGGAATATCTGTTCTGCGAATTTGATCGGAAAATATTCACGCGTTCCAAAGTTATGACCTCGTGTTTACAGGTGTAAAGAGTTCCCCCGAGAAAATAGAGTCCCGGCTAGCGCTCGCCTGCCTACGGGTACTTGGCGGCGATTCGCTGCCGCGAATCTTGATAGAGAAAGTGTTTTCAATGGTGCTTGATCTCCAGATTACGAAAAATATGGTAGAAACCAGAAATAATCACTTGGACGAGCGATATGAAAGAAAAACAAAGCCGAAATTCGTCAATTTCACGCTGAACAAACTTCGTTTTTTGCTACGTAACGTGAATTTGGGAAACATTTTGCCAATTTCTTCCGCTATTCTTGATCAGGATATAAAATGCTTGACGAAAAACAAGGTTTCAGCCTGATTGAGAAAAGATCTTTCTCATTTTGGATATCTCAGTGAGATACACAAAATCTTCGGAACCTACAGAAAACCTGAATATAGAAAGTGTTTTTAATAGTGGTGATCTCCAGATTACGAAAAATATCGTAAAAACGAAAAATAATAACTTGGACGAGCGATATGAAAGAAAAACAAAGCCGAAATTCGTCAATTTCACGCTGAACAAACTTCGTTTTTTGCATCGTAACGTGAATTAGGGAAATATTTTGCCAATTTCTTCTGCTATTCTTGATCAGGATACAAAATGCTTTACGAAAAACAAGGTTTCAGCCTGATTGAGGAAAGATCTTTCTCATTTTGGATATCTCGGTGAGATACACAAAATCTTCGGAACCTACAGAAAACCTAAATATAGGAAGTGTTTTTAATAGTGGTGATCTCTAGATTACGAAAAATATCGTAAAAACGAAAAATAGTAACTTGAACGAGCGATATGAAAGAAAAACGAAGCCGAAATTCGTCAATCACACGCTGAACAAACTTCGTTTTTTGCATCGTAACGTGAATTTGGGGAATATTTTGCCAATTTCTTCCACTATTCTTGATCAGGATACAAAATGCTTTACGAAAAACAAGGTTTCAGCATGATTGAGAAAAGATCGTTCTCATTTTGGATATCTCAGTGAGATACACAAAATCTTCGGAACCTACGGAAAACCTAAATATAGAAAGTGTTTTTAATGGTGCTTGATCTCCAGATTACGAAAAATATGGTAGAAACCAGAAATAATAACTTGCACGAGCGATATGAAAGAAAAACGAAGCCGAAATTTGTCAATTTCACGCTGAACAAACTTCGTTTATTGCATCGTAACGTGAATTTGGGGAATATTTTGTCAATTTCTTCCGCTATTCTTGATCAGGATATAGAATGCTTTACGAAAAACAAGGTTTCAGCCTGATTGAGAAAAGATCTTTCTCATTTTGGATATCTCAGTGAGATACACAAAATCTTCGGAACCTACAGAGAACCTCAATATAGAAAGTGTTTTTAATGGTGCTTGATCTCCAGATTACGAAAAATATCGTAAAAACCAATAATAATAACTTGGACGAGCGATATGAAAGAAAAACGAAGCCAAAATTCGTCAATTTCACGCTGAACAAACTCCGTTTTCTACATCGTAACGTGAATTTGGGGAATATTTTGCCAATTTCTTCTGCTATTCTTGATCAGGATACAAAATGCTTTACGAAAAACAAGGTTTCAGCCTGATTGAGGAAAGATCTTTCTCATTTTGGATATCTCGGTGAGATACACAAAATCTTCGGAACCTACAGAGAACCTAAATATAGGAAGTGTTTTTAATAGTGCTTGATGTCCAGATTACGAAAAATATCGTAAAAACCAAAAATAATAACTTGGACGAGCGATATGAAAGAAAAACGAAGCCGAAATTCGTCAATTTCACGCTGAACAAACTTCGTTTTTTGCATCGTAACGTGAATTTGGGGAACATTTTGCCAATTTCTTCCGCTATTCTTGATCAGGATATAAAATGCTTTACGAAAAACAAGGTTTCAGCCTGATTGAGAAAAGATCCTTCTCATTTTGGATATCTCAGTGAGATACACAAAATCTTCGGAACCTACAGAAAACCTGAATATAGAAAGTGTTTTTAATAGTGGTGATCTCCAGATTACGAAAAATATCGTAAAAACGAAAAATAATAACTTGGACGAGCGATATCAAAGAAAAACGAACCCAAAATTCGTCAATTTCACGCTGAACAAACTTCGTTTTTTACATCGTAGCGTGAATTTGGGAAATATTTTGCCAATTTCTTCCGCTATTCTTGATCAGGGGTGCGATTCTGGGTTGCTGGCGCTACTTATCGCCAACATGACCTCCCCTCAAACATACGATATTTTTTCGCCGGTTGCTAGGTAGCGACATAACAATATTTAGCGCGAAGCCTGTTCCGAGGCTTGTCGCTGCTTCGGCCAATGAGAACGCTTTATTTAAAACTCATTTGTACGTGTGAGTTGTGACTCTATCTAAATTGCCGTATTCTGTGTACGGTTTCGTACGTTTTCGAATAATTTGGCGCGTCCTTTTTTGGAACACGTCAACAATTTTAAAGATCTCAAATGATTGATGATCATAAAGATTGGGTAAGTATAGATTTATTATTATAAATGAATGTTCTTTCTATCGTTGCGTACTTCTAAATTATATTCACATCTTCATGGGTAAATATATATTGTTTATTAATTAGATAAAGTGTCTCATAAACCAAAAATAAACTCTTCTTTTACCCACGACCTCATACCGTAATTTAACATCACATAATAACTCTCTATGAAGCGGCACCCCTTACATTTTTGATCATAGAACCAATCACGCATGTTTCTGAAATTTGAAAATATTAATACAAATCTATGAAGTATAAGAACATTAACAAACTTGAATTAAAATAATTATTTCTGCCTTTAAATTATACAAATAAGATCATGCACTACATCATAGGTGTATGTTGTTTTCACGTTATACTGAAAATTTTTGCTACTGATTAATACTTATTCATAGTTGAATAATATAACGACACTGCTATTTACATATGAACCGGTACAGTTATTCAGTCACTGACCATAGCTTCAATACACGTAAGGCTCAAAAGTTGACAATTTATGAAATATATTATTATGCATTACAGTGTTTCAAATATCGACAAACGTTAGCCTTTGCTGTAATAAACTAATCTTATCAAAGGCGTAGCTCAACTCTCACCGGTGCCTCAATCAAGTTTTTCTCACTTATTCAACTTTAACAACGTTAAGAGTATTTTTTACGATTAACACATACAATTTAAAGAAGCAAGAGTCTAGTTCTAGCCTCTATATGTCGACATCGTTGAGGTTATTGGAAAAAAAAAAAATTGAAAATATTTATGCATGAATTAAAAATCCTAAACATTTATTTGCACTACTCACATTTGTCAGACCTCCCGGAAACGCATTTGGATCAAAACTGCTAGAGGTGTTTACTTGGGCCATAAGAAGTGACCAATCATGTTCCATTCAATTTAATAGGCTTTCATTCTCTTGGCGAGTCACAAGTTATAGTATTATTCAGTGGTAGCTGAATCTTTGAAGAGACTACAATATATTTCACTTCTGCTCAAAAATTGGTCATGTTTGTTCGAATATACTATCGTCTTATCAAATGTGAGTTAGCTTGCTGAAAATCAAATATTTTACAGACATATAAAGATGAAACTCCAATATTGCTATGAAGTCCTCACGTATACATATGTGTGCATAGACTCACCTCAATGTTTATTTATATAATTTATTCAAACAGCACGTGGTGCACTGAGAGCCGACCCATGCACCTACAAGGAGACGATGTATCTTCAATAATTACTCATACACTAATCTTACGATAATGACAAGTCTTATACATATTTGATGTTGAAATAGCGAATGAAGTTTTATATTATAACAAATTAGAACGTTATTTCACCGTCAATACGTACACAAATTGTTGACAGAACTGTTAACACGTGTCTGACTAAATGAACGTATCCTCTAATGATATCAAATGATATGTTGGCAATTCCACCTCAAATCGGCCAAGAAATGACCTCGTATTTTTTGAATCGCTTGAAACTTTTTTACTTGAAATCTACGTCAAAAAAGTGGACCCGTATTTTTTCGTTGGTCCAAAAAAATTTTTTAACGCCAATTATGAATTATCGCATTTTACTGTAAAAGTGGCGTGCGGGCGGCTTTACCAATTAATATCTCGGGTCCCCTTTACCGTAGAGAGATGTTCCAAAACGCGTTTCAAAGGCGATGAAAGACACTTTTTGATAAAAATTTTAAACTTTTCAAAAAATATAGTTTTGTTGTTTTTATAAGCAATCAAAGTGTTTAAAAATGTAAGGCCATTTTTGAAATTCTAAAAAAAAAACGATCGCATTCCTTATTCAATTCTGAAGGTGGCGAATTTTTTAAATTGATGGAGCGATTTTTCTGAATATTTTTTTTTAAATTATTTGTCTGCCGCTGCGTCAGGTTGCCGCGCCGCGCGCCTTGCTACTACCGCGTCATTCCATGTATGGAGAGCCGCGCGCCACGCCATTGGCTGAGCCCCGTATGACGCGGTAGTAGCGAGGCACGCGGCCCGGCAACCTGACACAGCGGCGGACAAATAATTGTAAAAGAAATATTTAGAAAAATCGCTTCATCAATTCAAAAAATTCGCCATCTTCAGAATTGAATAAGGAATGCGATCGTATTTTTTTTTAGAATTTTAAAAATGGCCTTAGATTGCGAAAAAAATCGATAAACGTTTTGATGGCTTATAAAAAAAACAAAACTATATTTGTTGAAAAGTTGAAAATTTTTATCAAAAAGTGTCTTTCATTGCCTTTAAAACGCGTTTTGGAACATCTATCTACGGTAAAGGGGACCCGAGATATTAATTGTTGCAATTGCCCATGTGCTAACTGGCGCTACCGTTTTAGCACGATCGGCAGGCGCGTGCTACGCCGGGCGTTTGCAAAGTCAAAAGTTAACGCCTAAAACAGTTGTCGCTCGAGCGATAGTCGAACTACCGTCTTGACTCAATCTAGTAGGCGCATCTCTTGACATTTCATAACGTTCGGCGTGTGAGGTTCCCGCCAAATGTGGCCATGCTTTCTCAAAGTCACCGGAAAAAGAAGAAGAAAAAGCCATGCTTTCTCAGCCATTCTTAGCGTAGCTCTGAACAAGAACGGTCACGTATCAAAAAAGCTTTCATAATTATTTAATTAACTTGTGGTCAATTTGTACTTAGTTCATGAATTATTATTGATATTTGTGTTCTTCATCTAGATTAACACCTAAACTTTTCGTACGATAAGACGTGTTGTAATATTAGTATTGGTTAACTTAGTTTATAAATTCGTACTTGTTGTATAATTCTGTAAAATTTATAATTTTTTTATTTTCTTTGTATTGTAAGCCTAGTCTATAAGTCGAATTTCAGATATCGTCTCTCTGCTGCACGTGTGTGGGTCTACTTCTTGAAGTTGTATTTTTAATAAGTACCTACATTTTAGGAAATTAAGGTAAGGCTTTGTACACATATAAGTTGATTGAAAATTTTATGACCGATTTTATACTAATTATTGAATGGTATAACCTGTGAAATTGTAATTCAGTTGATATTTTCTCTATTAAAGGGAGACTCAGGTGAAATTTTGATAAAAACCATTTTTTGATTTTTTCAATTACCTCAAAAAAATTCTGTCAAAAATTCCTTGCATCAAAATTTGGATTATGGTTGTATGTGTATGGAAAAAATATTTCAATCCTCTGAGTTGGAAGTGTATGCGCAAGGAGTTTTTGGCAGCGGTGCATATAAAATTTTATGCCAAAGGTTCCTTGCGCATACACTTTCAACTCAGGGGATTGAAATTTTCACTCAATACACCTACGACTATGATCTGAATTTTAACGCAGGGAATTTTTGATTGGATTTTTTTGGGTAATTTAAAAAACGAAAAAATCGTTTTTATCCAAATTTCACCTAAGTCTCCCCTTAACTCTTATTCCTTATATGTGATACTTGAATGCATTCATTAATTACACATTCATTTTATAATTGGTTTGTACGATTAAGCCACATGTTCCAACAGACACATGGCGAGGTTGATTCTGACCCGGATCTAACTATTTGGTATATGATTTAACACGCAAACCCGATCACTTCTGGGCCAGAATCAACCTCGCCGGGTATACCGTTGACGAGAATTTTATCCATATCAAAAATTGTTTCATAAGCATTATTCTTCAAATTGGATAACATTAAGATGTAAAATAAGTAACAATAATTAACATTTAAATTTAAACAAAAGTCAATGTTCCTTCAAATCGGAATATAATATAAGAAAAGTACTCTTGCTTCTATAAATTGTATGTGTTGAATATACATATGATCGATACACATTACTTGCATTATTCAGCAAGAGTTGATTAACCTTAGGATGGCGATGGGGTGGATCGCCGACGGCGTGGTGAATGCTGAGGAGGAAGCAGACGCGGTTGCTGAACTCCGGATAAACCGTAGACGTCTTCGCGATGAGCAGGACCCCTTTGCTCTGCCGGAGGTGCAGTTTCGTGACTTGTTTCGCGTATCAAGAGACCTAGCTAGGGATCTTGTAAACGAGCTGCGTCCCATTCTCGAACGAGATTATATTCACGGGCTCTCCGTCGAGTGCCAAGTAAGCATGAATTGTAAAAATTCAAAGAAACAAAGAATATGTATTCGATATCTATTATAGGAGAATTTTTATGAATATGCGCTGTCTTATTTGCATGTCTCACAAAATTGGGTTCGGTAGGTCTTATGTGCCGTTCGGTTTTATGCGGTCGGTTCATACCAGAGGGCTGTTGGCCAAGATTTCATGGTGTCGATCAGCCAAACTGCGGTGAGTCGTTGCCTGAGTTCTGTGACCGAGGCAATCAACGACCAGTTGTTTCGGCAATGGGTCAAATTTCCCGCAACGCCGGCCGAACGAGAGGCAGCGCGCAGGAAATTTGGAGGTGCGCCTCAGCCTTTCCCTGGAGCAATTGGTGCTATAGACTGCACACACGTGGCAATCGTTGCTCCTTCAGAGCACGAGGAAGCTTACGTGAATCATCATGGCTACCACTCGTTGAATGTCCAGATGGTAAGTTATAATTTATCTTTCCTTTGCGATAACAGAAATACTAACTACCCTCAATTTTCAATAACTACTGCATCTTTAGGTATGTGATCCTGATCTACGAGTTTTGAACGTGAATGCCAGGTTCCCTGGATCACGGCACGATGCCGCTATATGGGCACAGTCACCAGTACGAACTCTGATGGAGCTGTGTCATGGTGATGGTGAACGTGGAACGTGGTTGCTGGGTAAATATATATAATGATGATATATTCAATTGATATGTGTCCACTTGAAAAGAAATAAGAAGTGATAACCGCATAAGTCACTTAACTTGGTAGCGCAGATATAACTGGTCATGAACCAAGCGAGAGCTGTCTGATAATATATGACGAGGGTGCCTCAGAACACTGTGGTATTATACTCAACAGCTTGTCCACCTCTGCAAGTGTCCATGTACTGTAACTTCCTGTATATGTTTCACCAGCTGAAGGCTGGTGAAATTATACTAGTTCGCGTGTTTTCTTTGTCACGGGTTATTATATGAATATTTGGAGCTCCTCTGGGGAAAGTTGAAAAAACCCTTAATTCACCCTGATACAGACTCGGATAGATTTTGCACTACCAGAGCTGCCTCCCTACAGACTTGGGATATGCTAGATTCAACAGACTAGGATAGCAATTATAGCTCTACCGTAGCTGTCCAGAATCTAGCTCACCGAAGCTGCCTTTTTACAGACTTGGGATATGTGTGTTCTCAGACTAGGGTACCAATTATAGCTATACCGTAGCTGTCCAACACACTCACCGAAGCTGCCTTTTAGCTAAGAATGATTTTAAGTTTTATCTGAAAGAATGATGATTAAAAGTGAGGTTATGTTTGTAAATGGAAAACAAAAATCAAATTTATGATATTTGAAATGATCTGTTGATCATTTCCTGGTTTTTATTTCTAGCTTGTGATTCTTTTCTCACTCTTGATTTATACAAAATTATAAGTTTTTAATGCTAAACAAAACAAAAATCGTGAATGATTGTATGAATGGCTATGAATGAAGTGAATGATGTGATTTCCTTATTTTTAACTTAATTCTATTTGGTGGTTTTGCCTCAATGGCCGGACTTTTGGTTTCTTTTTGATTTTGATCTAAGTTTCTCTAGATTTTTTTATTTGTTTGTTTGTTTTTTTGATTTTAATTTGATTTGAAATGGCGTTTTTGCTAAAACAATTCTGTTTTGAAATTTCTATTCATTTTATACTGCCGTTTTGGCTAGTATGATTTTCTGAATTTAATCGATAAGCTGTTTTTACTTTATTGATCTGATTTTTCTATCTAAATTTGGAATTGAATTTTGATTATTTTAAATATTTCGTTCTGAGTCGGTCGGCTGCTCTAGCTCGAGTCCGCTGATCATGCTTGACCAGCTCGCCTTTTATACTTTTGTTGAGTACACACGGATGTGTGGCTACCTTGGTATTGTACCACGTGGTACAATACCAGCGTGTTCATCCATGTTTGAAGTTGTCTATAGTATGTTCGTTCGGCTATAGGCCGAACACGTTACAGTACATAAACTATCGTAACATTTCAAAATTGTACAGGTGACTCTGGTTATCCACTAGAGCCGTGGCTTATGACTCCCATCGTCAACGCTCAAGCTGGAACACCCGACTTTGCGTACACCACAGCTCACTGCAAAGCACGCTCCGTAATCGAACGATGTTACGGAGCGCTGAAGACAGTCTGGAGATGCTTGTCGCAGGTTGGTTTTTTTTTTTTTTTTAAGATTTTACAACTGCGGAACATTGAACGACTTGTGTTGAAATATTCTCTGACAAAATTTCTCAACGATTGAAATAGCAACGTGTTCTGATGTACGAGCCAGAAGCTGCAGCGAGGATAGTCAACGCATGCACAACGTTGCATAACATGCGTCTACACTATCGCGTAGCAGCAGATGTGGACGACGTACCAGAGGAACTGGCTGCTCGCAACGAAGCTCTTGTGCCCGAAGCTGCAGAACCACTGGAAGGAAGGGAACGTCTCGTTAAAGGCAGGCGTGTCCGCGACGAAATTGTGCGAAACAATTTTGCACGCTAAGTCTTCGCATGACGTTGGAGAATATATATTTTCAAATTTAATCAATGAAGATAAGTAATAATTAGTTATTATTGGAGGTAGGAGACGCGATGGAGGGGGGGGGGAATGGGCGGGTGGGTGCCCCCCCCCCCCCCCTCCCGCCAACCCCTCTCCTACCTCCAATAATAACAGTTCATCACCATTGCTATCAACTTTCAGTTAATACTTAGTTATTGTACCATTTAAGAAAAACAAAATTTATTTAGCAAATAATTAACCTCAGCGAGTTCATAATTTGATTAATTATATACAATAGCTATTTCTTTTATGCATGCAATCTCTTTCTATCTTCTTCTAATTCGCGCCTCAGCTCCTTTAAATCTTTCGGTTGCTATTCCGTTCTATGCGTATCTCTGTTCTCTCTCTCTTTTTCTCGTCTCTCTTTCTCTATGGTTTTTCTGCTGCTCTTCGCTCTTCTCGATTGTCTCCCTGCATCTCTCTATTACTTCTTATCAAATTTACCACCTGTCCCAGTATTACATTCGTCTTTCTTAGTTCTTCTAGCTTCTGTCTCTTTATTTCTATTTCTTCCCTTGCCATACTAATTCTCTTTTCCTCATTCTCTGCCGACTTCATCATTGCGCGAGACATCGTCTGGTGCCAAAAATTTGTCATAAGATATATGTGAACACAAATAGTGAAGACTATTGTTACTTTTGAAATGCAATATGTAATAACAATATTTATTCGTAATATTATTCCAACTTCTAAAATTCTACCTCCAAAATTTCATTTTGCTTTGCTTGTATTTCAATGAATTTCTCCGCTTTCTTATCGCTGATCCTTCGTTTTGTCAAAATATTTTTTCTTTTTCTGTTTGTTTCGCCTTGTGATGTGTGGTTGGTGGATGGAGTGTGAGTAGGGGGTGAACGTGTGTGGTGTTTGTCGATGGAGGTTGTCGGTATGGGTGAGGTGTGGGTGTTTGGCGTGTCTGCTGTGTATGTAATATTTGATGGTGTATTTGAGTGTATGTCTATGAGTGTTTCCGTGTTCGATGTATGATTACGAATTTCGTCTGTGAATAATATATTTAATTTTTAAGACAGGCTTCAGATAGTATTCAAAATCTGAGTGTTGAGTATAGACACATCTCTATGGCTTTAGTGTCAAATTTGAATGCCACTTGAGTGATAATCTAATGACGCTGACTGTTTATAGATTGCTTACCAGTCACAATGTATGATTTTTTTATAGGGCGTTTTGTAATGCCGTATGCCTCAAACACGCTAACTCCATCTGACGGCTTTTCATGAAGAGGCGTGTCGTCTCCGGCCATTAGTTTACGTAATTCTGACTATTGGACGAAAACACGATTTAGAAAAAAATTCGTATCAGCTAATATTATTTTGTAATTATGTAATATTGGTAAAATAATGAATTGTATTCAAATTAATATTAAGGTGCTTCCCCAGGCAATTCCACCAGACCTGAAAACATTAGGAAAAAAGGTGCTATTAAACGGAATATCTCTGCCTGGGCACCGAAATCAACGAAACAAGCTTCGTCGCGCAATTTTATGCGCGATTGCGAACACGTACGGCCCAAAACATGTCCGTTTCGGGCTGAAATAGAGAAGTTGTGTATGTAAAACGCTTATTTTTGACACTTGGCAATTTTCTATCGCTCGGAATGATGGCGAGTTAGTTTTGTTTAGAGGGTTTTTGAAGTTTCGTTGACGCTTCGGAGATGGCGTGACCCACGAATCCACGACTCGGATCACTGTTCGATAAACTGGACAAAATCAGCTGTCAGTGATAAATACGCGTGTATTCTAAAATTGTGATAGAATGTTGTTATTGTGGTCAGGATACACAGAAGACTAACTAAGCCGTAACGTTTGGTAAGTGCATGAACGAAATACAGTGGTGGTATAAATCACGACATTTATATTCACCTTCGTTAGGTTAGGTTTGATTCGTTTGTTGACAATAAATTATTTCGCTAGAAATTCGTTGGAGCGACAGGCACAGCGGAGGAGTATACGCGAAGAGTAATTGTGACAGCAAATATTTTTCGTCTCTATACTGGTTTTCGAATCAAGCAGAGCTACCCCAATCGCGGTTCAAGAACAGACGTCTAGGCTAAATATTTCCAGCTTCTGAAAATCACGAGGTTGCACCCCGATCAAGTTCAACGAGAATGCTGACTACAAACAGCTGTCCGTGGTAAAATAGTCGTGGGAACGTGGAAGTAAATCTTTGTAGATCCCGCTTCTCTTTGCCACAGCAGACAGGTACTTACACACTTTGTCGAGAATTTCGGTCATCAACGCTGGGAACGACGCGAACATCAATCTATACACCACGCTCGCTTTTAGATATGTTCGCCGGTGGGCGAAAAAGGATTACAAGCCCAGCGAGAACAGCCAGCTGGGTAACGATGGTTTCCAGGGTACCCGTTACCTGTTTTCATCCTTTGGGCTACTATGGAAATGCTTTTGGTGACACAGAACAGGGTGCGCGGTTCATCTCTGGAATTACCTATAGCTAAGTACTTTCGCGTCGACGCCAGGAGTGAAATCGCACCGCGTTATGGAGGGAAGTTGAGGCATGACAAACTTTTGTTATCGAGAAGCGAGATTGTAGACTTGCAGCAGAAGGCAACGATGCGCAAAGAACAAATTATCCTCATTCGAGGAAGATGTCTTTAGTCCCATGAATTTATGTAATCAGTCTATATAAATTCATATCAGATGGATTAATATAAAATCAAATTTCCGATCATTCGGTTAAATTATAGGGGGTGTTCAGAAACACGTGTCAAATGATTTGCAGCGTCACTGATTGAAAATGTTCTTATTTGCTTTTTCGTGAAACGAATTGATTATTTATCATCTCAAAGCTTCTGCGCTTTTTGATCTAATTTATATCTGTCCACTTCACAGAATCCTGATGAATTCTTTTGTGAAAGTTCCCGACTCGGTAGAAATAATAGAACCAAGACTCAATCTAAGATTATCGATGTATCAAACTGAAAAGCGGATTGATATGTAGACAAGGGCTATATGTAAATCTGAAAACAAATGTATATGTAATAAATTGAAATGAAAGAAAGGAATGATCAATCATTCATATACTATATTTATTTATTCATTCATTGACACACCTATATCTATACTATACGATTATTTATATACTTATTCATTTATTAACACATCTACGAAATAATAAAGCCACCCAATATTTTAAGCTCCGCCGTAAGGTAAGAATGGAACAGAATGACTGCCCTAGTAAAACCGTGATCGGTGGCGAACCCCTCTTCCCGGCCACACGAGGCTCGTGTGTTCCATCTGTACTGCTGGCATTATTTCAGTTGTTCAATTTCTTTCCTTAGAAAAAAAACAGATACATCTGATATTCTCAACGTCGATTGTTCTGATCAACGAATCAGATAATGTGTAAAGAATTGGTATTTCCAAAAAGTCCCGAAAATTCAGTGTCACAAAACAAAAACTTTGAGCCATCAAACATAGTGGAAGTATCTTTTTTTTCTGGATTTACCCTCCGTAAATCCAGAAAAAAAATTGTTTGAAACGCACGGCACAGCAGGTTTTGATACTCTGCCACACTCATTACTTTGAAGTATTTTGTGAAAATGAGGGAAAAAAAGTTTTGTAAGACTTATAAAACTTACAACTTATAAAATTAATTAAAACAGTAAAAAGAGATATTTTTCTCGAAAAGCGAAGTTCATCAAGTTCTTTTCAGAGACCGGCTGGTCCGAAAAATCTGGAAAAAATTTATATCACGTTTATCGGTAGGTTGAATAAGATAAAAAAAAATAATGGAACAGATCGTAGAGGGTAATGGTGAAATGCCGTCGAGTTGGCCTGGAATACCTTTTTTGACACAGCGTACGGGAAGAGCGTTTTCCCATGCCTGTGGAGCGTGCGGGAAGTGATTGTTCCCCGAAGTGAACGGTAATGAGCCACGAATTTTCATTGTTTGCATTATCGCGAGAGTTAACACTCAGTCACAGCCAACTCGTCACCATACGCTCCAGGTTTGTCGTCTGTTTATTGCAAGCTGGCCATCCGCTTCTTTATTTCTCTTACTTGGTTATTATATGTTGTGTTACGGCTTCTTCCCGCAGCTCGTGTCAAGAAGAATGAAAGAAGAAGATGGCGGGTTGGTAATCCTTGCATTCGTGCTGGGATCACCAACTTCACGCCATCGTTACGTAATGTACTGTTACACAATAATTATCGATGAAGCGCAAAGACCTGCAATATCATAGCTCAGGGAAAGATAGCTTCGAATTGTATAAAACTCATGAATGAACTTCTAGCACAATAACCCCAAGTGAAGAACTTCTCAAATAACTACACTCATTTAAGCTAGTTCGACGAGCTTCCCGAGCCCCTGATCATGCTCATCACTCCGCGACGAAACAATCTTGCGGAACCCATGCAATTGACTTTGAAGGATTCCCTGCACTCCAAAAGATAAGCGAGAAACTATTCAGACTTACAGAACTTGTTGAAAATAGTGTCACAAAAGAAGCAACAAATTGAAATTCGAAGAGCAATACCCATTTGTAATCATTCCGTCATTTGATTAATTACAATATTACAAATAATCTAGGGAATACTATGAGAATTTTGCTGCGTTACTTATTTCGTAACACCAGTTCAGAGTTCTGCAAGTTTGAAGCTCTTCCGTTAACTTTTAGACCACAGCTAACCTTTTGAAGTCGCAACTATAGGCTCCGGAGGACTTCATCGTAAAGTTTGCAGCAACATCGGAGGTTCAATAGTTCATCGAGCCAGCTCGAACGCGTATAATTATCACGACTGTAAAGAAAGTAGTCGTAAGAACGTCAGAATTGTGACAGTTATACGAGAATTTTTACTGCATAAAACTACTAAATCCATTTTTCTCTACCTAGGTTTTCAGTTAGTTTGCGTAGGATTCTAAGAGTATCGGTTCACCGGCTCTTTGCTTCCGACAATACTCTGATGGTTTACTCTCCGAATTTTTTATAAAACAGCGCCTTCACAGGATAATCGATGACATCTACCTCGCTTAGCATTCCAATTTCTTGTCTTTCGGTATTCCTGATCCAACGAAGCTGAAAGATCCAATCTGTCTGAAGCACCGCTATCTGAAATACACTCAAATTTGATAAAACTGTTTCTTCGAAGCTTGCAAATACGATTTAGATTTCACATTGGAAAAACTGAAAATACAATCAAATAGTGTGACTTCAGCGCCATGTAAGTTGACAAATTCCAATGTTACATGGGCCGGAGGAACTTTTTCGTTGCATCCAGCATATTCTTCGTTTCTGACTTTGGCAATGACCAGCTGCTATGTTAGAAGGAAAGCTTACCAAGTAGACCAGTACTACAGTGATGAAAGGAGGGGAGGCTTCGAGGCGTACGGATATCTGAGGTCAGTCCGCCGGTGGCAGTATTTCAGTGCTGATTAGGAAATTCTCTGTCAGCTTCTGAACCGCTCAGCCAGGCGGCACTGCAAACTTCGTCATCTATGAAACCTTTCCCAGGATCACTCTTGGCATAGTGACGCGCATCGATGCCCGGTTTCTGTGACTGAATAATATTTTCTCATTGTAACGCCAACTGTAAAATGTCAATTTAGATAAAACCCACAGCATGGCACCCAAATTCGGGCGATCATTCATTCGTCACTACTAATACTTTTCAATCACATCTACTCTATAACCCTATGATTATATTGATCTATTCTGGCATTTTATCGTTATGTTACTCAATATTTACATTATCAAAAATAAACTATCATATGCGATAATTGTGATTCACTTACCTCGGGGTAAAATCGCCCTTCCTTCGAGTTTAGTTCCTCAGAAAGGCAGCTTACCTCATTGCAGGTGTTCGGTTGTGGTCCAATACTTTATTGGCACCAATACCAATATATAATAATCTAAATATATTATATATTATAATATAATTTGATAAATCAAAGACGACGAAAAGTATTCTTATTATGAAGTTACGCTTATCTCGGGCAAGACCGAGATGCGGTAATTTCATCGCTATACACTTTGGTGCGCCGGGGCCTCGTGAACTTCAACGGTTCGGGACCGAGATTCATACCTGCGACAGTCCCGGGCTCCGTCTAATCTCGCAGACAGGGTCGTCGCAATCGGATTTTCGTAAGTGCCGTTCTACGGTAAGCGAGAGCCGCTCTTCCCGACACGCGACGTCAATGCTAAACTGTGACGCTGGGCCCGTGTTTACATGCGCGCGCAGGCTCTAGGTTCCGCTAGTGGCCGCGAAATTTGTTTTCTGCGTGGCGTGTGTTCGTAGATTGTCCATTGCTGTTCGAAACATCTGGCAGAAGAAGTAGAAAAAAGAAGAAAAAAAAAAAGAAGAAACCTTGGTTGCAGTAAGTACGACAAATTTGGGAGTTTAAATTTGCTAAATTGTACCTCGTCGTGCCGTTTTTCATCTTCAATTTTCAATCCCATTCGTACTCCAAAAAATGTGCGAAAGAAGTGAAGCAAATCAACTCGTAGAACCCAAATAAGCTCTAATATCATTTTTCGGTACAAGGTCAAAAAGAGAATAATCTTGAAAATAAACAAACAAATAAATCTTACGGCCAAGTGACGAACATCATTTTTTTTGTATCAGAACCGTAGAAACGAATTGTATGGCTTTGACACAAAAAAAATTATTATATCTCTTCCAGAGCTTTTGTTTATCATTTTTCACAAATTTTTGATCGTTATACTGTAATACTTTATAATCGGTATTGGAAGTACGAAGAGATCAGTGAAGTACGAATATGAGCACAGTCCTGGGAGTAACCGCCCATTATTGTACGATCCCCATTCCTCGTCTCTCGCCGTCGCATAATCGGATACTTTATATACGAGCAAGTCTGCCAATTCTAGACGTCGGATCCGGCCTTACCCCCGCAGATCTTCTCGCAATTTTTTGAGCTGAAAGTTCTCATCGAAAAACAGCATCCCTAATTTTGGCAGATTTTTATCCTTTTCATTTTCGATTTTCACCACTAATTTTCTTAAAAAAATTTTTTTTTTTTTGTGTGAAAAGATCTCAGCTCTACAAAAAAATTAGTTGTTCGTTTATGCTTGTGCAAAGCTCTTAAAATTGAGCTATTGAAATTAAGCTTTTTTTGCCGTTACCCAAATTTTAAAAAATATTTCCATATTCTCCATGTACACTTGCATCGACTTGTATAGAAATATTACAGATATCATATCATAATATAAAGATTCCTTTGGATTATCACAAACAAGTTTCCGGAGTAAACAATAGTACAGGGTGAAACTTAATGTTGTGTCGCCGCTTCACCGGATGATTCCACAGCTCGCGATCGGTGAAGGTATGTAAAAACTTAGCGCCACAATACTGTCCTTGACAAGGTCAATTATCTTTTATTGGCTGTGAAAATCCTACAAATTTAGACGAACAAAAGTCTCTGAGGAACCATCGGTCGCAATCGAACCCGTCCCATCAGAAAATGCCTGCGAAGTTTTAATTTTTCTCTAAGAATTTGAGGCATTTTCGAAACTTTGGATTCATTTTCCGATAAGATGGGCTCGATTGCGATTCATGGTTCCTCGGAGACTTTTGTTTCACTGAATTGGTAGGATTTTCTACAGACAATAGAAAAAATCGACCTTGTCAAGGACAGTTTTGCGACGCTAAGTTTTTACATATCTTTACCGATCGCGAGCTGTAAAATCATCTGGTGAAGCGGCGCCACAACATTAAGTTTCACCCTGTACATCGGGCTTGAATATTTGATCCAATCGCTATTTTCAACAATATAATATACAATATATTATATATCATATTTCTCGTACTTTTTACATTATAACATAAAATAGGTATATGAAATTAATCGGGAATCGTATTCACTTTTGTTCATTTCTCGTGTGTTTATCGAGATCCCACCTTGAAAATTACGTGTAATATGGAAAATTTTCTCAACTTTTCTCAACCTCTGACAGAAGAAGAAAAAGAAGAAGGAGAAGAAGAAGAAGAAGAAGAAGAAGAAGAAAGAAGAATAAGAAGACTTCGTGCGATCAATCAAGAGCGAACTAATCTTGACCATCGGGAACTTCTTTGGTCACTTGTTCTTTTTGGAATTTCCAAATTCAGTGTAAACTAGTGCATCATTGTGCTACCATCCTTGTTCAACAGAAATGGGGAAACATACTGTTTCACGTGAAAATCGTGTTTACTCTTCTCGGCGGCTTTCATCTCAGATGAGAGCTGAGGTAGCGCGAGATCTCCGGTAAGTACATGACCCCATTGATTTTATTTCGGTAGCCCACCGGCAGCATTTCGTCGAAAGCAACTGACTTTCTCTGAAACAGGCTGTTATGTGTCACAAAACGAGACATGACGGAAACGAGAGAAGCCCTGTTGTTCAGGGCACTGTATTTGCCTATAGTTCCGTTATCGTGCACTTTAGGCCAAAAATCGTAATGACCTTTCTTGTAGATAATCAAAGTTGTTATACGTCGAGTCAAAGCGTCGCATGAGACTCATTTTTTTCTCACAGTTTCATTCCCCATCATCATGTTTTTCGAACGTTTCCGACGATTTCCAGTCGAGCGCTCCATTCCAGAAAATAATTTTTTTTTTTTTACATTTTTTTTTAAACTGACGCACATTCCATCCGCAAATAAGCGACTGACGAGTTATTTCATGAAATATGGTGTGTAAATATTGACCTGAACAACTTCTGTGTCAAACTAGAAATCAAGATCGTTTTGTTCGTATATTATGCGAGCAGCAGTGTTACCAACCAAATTTTCCTTCAAAAAATTTCAGACGAGATAGTATGTTCTTGAAACTCATTCTCGGCTAGCATTTTTCCCAGCTTATTCTGGGGTAGTATGTTTTTCCACTAAAGAATCGCTATCAAATTTCGTATCCAGGTACCCAGATTTTACGGCGCGATAGTATGTAAGATTACTGAGCCTCAGCGTGTAATGACACAATTGAACACAGCACTGTATAGTACATACCTATAATCATACGTTTGATTATAGTAGGACCAGTAAAGATTTCAATAATGTGGTCCACGGAGTTTTCAAGTTGAACCGTTTGTCTGAATAACAACTCTGTTTTCCACATTATATTCCTACGAAAATTATGATAATCAGAATGAGTTTGAAGAAATAACACAAAGAATTTCATAAAAGGTCTGCATTTATATAATAATCCATAGAATAAGAATACAGTACTATCTCTCTATAAGCGACTGTTAGGGCGGTTAGGATTTTTTACCCTTTTGTCCACCTTGTCCCGCCCTCTCCTGAATAATTAATTTCACAGAAATATCGTAAATCTATGATCAGAATATTCATACCAGTGTTAATTACCAACACATCATTTATATATAGATGGCAACGAAGCCGCGCAAGGTTAAACCCGCAACCAGTCGAAGCGGCGAACGTTATTTCACAGGTGAAATCGGGCCCTCCGTTCGACGGAGGGTCACAGGATGAGCCAACTTTGCAACCGCATCAAGCTTTAGACCTTCCGTTCGAAGAAGCGTTAGAGCCGCACTCGCTTCAATCGAAAGACAGCCTAAACGAAAGTATTGGCGGAGAAGAGGTAGCGCTCGAAGGCCGGTACATCGTTGACATGACATACGTGCTGGAGCAGTTGCATGAAAAATTCGACAATCACAATCCGCTGTCAATTTGCACGTTTCGAGACGTCATACAAACAAACTCTAGACGTATCGGTTTGCAAACGCAAATCTTCTTTCGGTGCAAGGTATGCAGTTTTGAAGATAGCATTTGGACAGACCGTAATGACGGCCAAGCGATGGACATCAATCGAAGTGCTGTCGCGGGGACCTACGCCACGGGAATTGGGTATTCGCAGTTTCAGGAACTCTTGGCTTGTATGAATATACCCTGCATGTCGTCGGATACCTACACGAAATACGACCTGGAGATCATCGCAGCATTTGAAAAGGCGGCTCTCACAGAAATGATACAGGCGGGCGAGATCGCCAAAAAAGCGGCTTTTGACAGAGGGGATTTCATTGTTCATAATGGCATCAAAATTCCCTTTATTACCGTTGTGGCCGATTGTGGATGGATGAAACGGTCGTACAAAACGGGAAAATATGATTCCCTCTCTGGTGTTGCTGCGATCATCGACCAGCACACCCAGAAGGTAATATTCATCGGAGTCCGTAACAAATACTGCTGTATTTGTGAAATGGCTGCACGGCATGAAACAACACCCAAGGATCACGTCTGCTTCAAAAATTGGGGCCGTGACCAAGCATCTACAGGGATGGAGAGCGACGCGATATTAGAAGGTTTCAAGAAGAGTATGCAAATGCACGGACTAATTTACAGGACTCTGGTCGCAGATGGGGACAGTAGTGTCTATAAATCGATTTTAGATAACGACCCGTATGCGGAGTACGGCTTGATCGTGGAGAAGAAAGAATGCGTCAACCATCTACATCGAAATTTGGCTAGAAAAATCACCGAGGTAGCCAATACCAAGGGCCGAAACATTTCCCGACTGAAGACGATGGTACGCGGGACTGTGCTGCAGTTCAGGGAAGCCATTGAACTGTCAGTAGCGCATCGGCAAAGAGATACAGCCGGAGCTTCTACAACTGCTGATAAAATTGAGCTCTTGAAAGCCGATGTGCAGAACGCACCGAACCACGTTTTCGGTGACCACACTAGGTGCAACGAGCTGCGAGGATATTGTTCGCAGGAGACCACCGTCGAAGGAAAAACTGCCGTCGATGAGCTCAAAAAAGCAGGACTTTTCCAGCAACTGGAAGCGGCTTTAGAACATTTGAGCTTGCATGCCAACAGCTTACTGTACGACGCCACTAACAACATTGCAGAATCCTTCAATGCCATAGTGTGCAAGTTCACAGGTGGAAAAAGGATCAACTGGGGCTTGAAGGGATCTTTCCAGGGCAGAGCTTCCGGCGCCGTTCTGCAACACAACACGCAGAGTGTCCTCTCGAAACTCCACCAAAGTGAGGGGAATAAGCCGCCTAGTACGATGACTGCCCTAGAAACACGGCGTCAGCGCAAAATACTCAATAATGCCGTGCGTAAAAGAGCGCAAACAGTACCAAGTTCCTCTGGTAACAAGAACAGGAAGCATCGGGGCCTGGACAAAAATTACGGACCAAACGCGCAGAAGCCAGATTTGCCTGATAACGTGTACGACGATCTCGCGGAACTACATCAGAGCCGACTGATGGAAAATCAAAAAAATCGCGTAGAAATCGAACGCAGTACAAGGGGGCAAGCCGACAATGCTCTCTGGCAATCCACGCGAAGAAAGCTACTGACGGCTTCGAACTTCGGTAGGGTGTGTCGAATGCGAGATGACACATCGTGTTCGCCTAACGTGCAGTCCATACTGTACCCGTCGGTGAGAAGCACACCCGGTATGGTCTGGGGCCGTACAAACGAAGCCAAAGCCATCGAAAAACTGCAACAGGAGTTATCAGAGAAAGGCGATCCCGTGACGATCAAACCGTGTGGATTGTTCATTGATGCAAAATTTGGATTCCTTGGTGCCAGTCCAGATGGTATCATCGATGATACCACTATAGTCGAAGTGAAATGTCCAAAAACGGCTGAAAAATACGATCCAGAAATCGCAATCCAACAACGCGTCACGGAAATCTACAGGTTCTTCGACAAGAATGATCTGACAAAGATGAACACGTCGCATCATTATTACTATCAGGTGCAGGGCCAATTACACATAACGCTCGCCAATACTTGCTACTTCGCTGTTTGGTCGCCATTGGGTCTGAAGTACATCAAAGTGCCACGGGATGATGCATTCTGGAGTGATCGAATGGAACCGTACCTAACTCGGTTTTACAAGGAGTGCCTATTGCCGGAGATTATAGACGGACGATACACTCGTAGAATGCCCATCCGTGAACCCAGATATGTTCTGGAAGCTAGGCAACTAAAGAACCAGCTGGCTCCTCAGGCATCGGAAGTTAGAAGAAGCACGCAGCGTATAAGTGCGATAGAAACAACTGGGAAAGTTGACGAGGACGGTCCACTTCGACGAGCGGTCAGCACAGACACCGGAAGCGAATCAGAAGAGACGAGGTCCGACCGAGTTCAAAAAGTTGCACCTTTAAGGCTCAGTAGAACTGACTCAAGTGATCCAGAGTCTTGGATCGTGACTATGACCGAGGGGGAATCCAATTTTTCCGAAGAGGAACCCAGAGTGATGCCTACGGTACTAGGTAAACGTACTTCCAAAGGCGGAGTGTCTTGGTTCGTAGCATCCTCAGATGAAGAAATCCGTCAACCCAAGAAAAAATCACGAGTTCCGCCGATGAGAGTGAGGAAGCGCAGTTCTGATCACGGGCATGATTGCGTTGTATTACCCCAGGTCGGGAAACATTCGTCACATTCGAACCAACAGTCACCGGGGATCGTGACCGCCGCGCCCGCTGAAGCTGTGAGGGAACACCGCGATGGGATTGCATGGGTCGTCGTGACATCAGCCGAGCATGTCACTAACAGTCCTACCCAGGCGGAAATTGACGTTCTGGAATTGGTGAATAAAAACGTGAAAATTGACGAGATCAGAATAGATGTGTTAGCACAAAATTCACTGCTCAATGATACGTCGATTGATCAGTTTTTATCAGTAGTGAAGGAAACGTCCCAGTTCAATACGGCAACCTCGCTTTGGTTATCACATCCGCGATTTATCAAACCTTCATGCAGTGCATCACAAGACATCCACATTATCGGTGGCAATGCATTTAGGCATTGGCGATGTCTCCATTTTGATGGAACGCGACTGTTTGTGTACGACAGCTTAGGCTGTGCCGGGTATCAGTCATTGAAAGCGGAGGAAAAAAAGTTCATTTCGTCACGGTATCCGAACTTGAACACTAAAAATGGTGTGTTTCCATCAGTCCAGAAGCAGCCAGACGGTACCAGCTGTGGAGTATTTGCAGCAGCGTTCGCTACTACAGTAGCGCTGGGTGGGAACCCTGCGCATGCTATATACTCAAAGGACGTGATGAAACTAAGAAATCATCTTTTGGAAATAATACAGAGCAAAGTATTGTCCACCTTTCCAAGTTCGTAATTCTGGTCCACAAAAACTGTCTCCAGTTCTTTCTGTCTCCATCTATTCTTGTTCTATTCTCTTCATTGAAGTCAGGGTCACGCGAGGGGGATGACCTGGAATTAATAACTACCCCCGGATCTCTCATTTTTTATCTTTTTCTATTCTCTTCATTGAAGTCAGGGTCACGCGAGGGGGATGACCTGGAATTAATAACTACCCCCGGATCTCTCATTTTTTACCTTTTTCTATTCTCTTCATTGAAGTCAGGGTCACGCGAGGGGGATGACCTGGAATTAATAACTACCCCCGGATCTCTCATTTTTTATCTTTTTCTATTCTCTTCATTGAAGTCGGGGTCACGCGAAGGGGATGACCTGGAATTAATAACTACCCCCGGATCTCTCATTTTCTGAATATAACATTCTATTCTATTACTATCTTTTTCTCTTCTCTTGACTGCAATGGAACCAGACTACCTACAGTTTCCTGTGAGATTATTGTGTTCTTTTTTGTTTGCTTCGTTTTCAGCTTTTCGGATCTGATCAAACGATTCGTCGCAGTCTCACATCTCCTTCACGAGGTGACTGAGCAGGTCGACTCGTCGCAGTCTCACATCTCCTTCACGAGGTGACTGAGCAGGTCGACTCGTCGCAGTCTCACATCTCCTTCACGAGGTGACTGAGCAGGTCGACTCGTCGCAGTCTCACATCTCCTTCACGAGGTGACTGAGCAGGTCGACTCGTCGCAGTCTCACATCTCCTCCACGAGGTGACTGAGCAGGTCGACTCGTCGCAGTCTCACATCTCCTCCACGAGGTGACTGAGCAGGTCGACTCGTCGCAGTCTCACATCTCCTTCACGAGGTGACTGAGCAGGTCGACTCGTCGCAGTCTCACATCTCCTTCACGAGGTGACTGAGCAGGTCGACTCGTCGCAGTCTCACATCTCCTTCACGAGGTGACTGAGCAGGTCGACTCGTCGCAGTCTCACATCTCCTTCACGAGGTGACTGAGCAGGTCGACTCGTCGCAGTCTCACATCTCCTCCACGAGGTGACTGAGCAGGTCGACTCGTCGCAGTCTCACATCTCCTCCACGAGGTGACTGAGCAGGTCGACTCGTCGCAGTCTCACATCTCCTTCACGAGGTGACTGAGCAGGTCGACTCGTCGCAGTCTCACATCTCCTTCACGAGGTGACTGAGCAGGTCGACTCGTCGCAGTCTCACATCTCCTTCACGAGGTGACTGAGCAGGTCGACTCGTCGCAGTCTCACATCTCCTTCACGAGGTGACTGAGCAGGTCGACTCGTCGCAGTCTCACATCTCCTTCACGAGGTGACTGAGCAGGTCGACTCGTCGCAGTCTCACATCTCCTTCACGAGGTGACTGAGCAGGTCGATGCAACCCAGACAAGACAAAAACAAAAGTAGTCTTCAAGACGTCATATGGACGTCAATGCGTCGATTTCTGACGTCTTAAAGACGTCTCAAGTCTCAAAGACGTCTTAAAGACGTATTAATTGTTAAGACGTCTTTAAGACGTCAGAAATCGACGCATGTGACGTCCATATGACGTCTTGAGGACCACTTTTACTTTTGTGTTGTCTGGGAAGGGAAACCTTGTGGGAGACATTGTCAATTAGCCTCCTCGTGGCGTCTCCTGGAAATACTCGTTATTACCTGAGTAGCAAATAATTGACGTTCGCATATTGTGAAAATGATCACCATAGTACAGTCTTCATGTAATAGAACTTTAGGTATAGTGTAACGTTCCGGCTGTGCTGGCTCGCCAGTACAGCCGGACCGCGTCCATTACGCATCTCGCGGTGCGCATCACGCGATTCCGCGAATCACATAGATTTCGCTATAAAAGGGAGCCGCTGCGCCGCGTGGTTGCTAAAATTGGAGCAGATAGAATCGCGAATTTTGATATTGAAATAATAAGTCTAATAAAATCTCACAATCTCACACTTATAGTTTTGCTAATTTTAAATTTACTTGGAAAATTAGACAGCAAGCATAAAAGTCGTCTTAATTAATTTAACGACGCAATTTCAACAAATCTACGATCTACCAATTATAACGATTTCTCGGATTGAACAAAATCTCTAAAAAATACTTCGATCGGAAACATTGATTAAAAATTAGGAAATTTAGATTAATTTACCTTTACTTCATCTTACTATCTTTTTCTGTATTCTTTATTTTATATTCTTCTCTTTATGAATTTCTTTGTGAAAACTTCGAGCTCAATGAGCAACTTTTTGGTTTCTTTGATAAATCTTATCTAATCTAACAGATTTTATTAAACCTAATCTATTGTCAAACTACATCTTTTTCTTTCAATTTCCTTTGTCTTTTAATTACTTTTCTAAAATCTTTCAGCTTTCACAATATTCAACGTCGTTAGCTATTGACAGCTACGGTGCGGGTTATTAATCCAATCCCTAGTCTGATAGACAGGCTCGGTGCGCATTGCGATCCCCAGCTCTGCAAAGGCAGCTTCGGTTTGATTCACTGTTTGGCAGCACTGGCTAAACACCCGTGTCTGCGATTTCTTTATCTGTGAATTTGATCCTAGTCTGTCGCGCAGGCTCGGTTAGCGAGGCATATCCCAGCTCTGTAGGGAGGCAGCTCTGGTCGGCTAAAACCCGATCCGAGTCTGTATTAGGGTTTTCGTGGTTTTTCACTTTTTCTACAAGAGGAGCTCCAAAATTATCAAACCCATGACAAAGACACTCACGCGGACTAGCACCGTATCTCCAGCCTTCAGCTGAGATAGTGGTACAGTAAGTGACCTCTTCATTGATGTCAGTGTCACGCGAGTGGGATGACCTGAAGTTGAAACTACCCCAGGAAATCTCAGTTTCTAACAATAAGTATTATATTCTATTATATTCTATAATAATTCTAATATTTTCAATTTTTGATTTATTTTCTAATTTTTTTGATTTTTGATTTATTTATTTTTTCTATTTTTGATTAATCTTTTGTTACTGATTTAATTTGTTAATTTTATATCTAGGCTTCCTTGAAATTTTGTGAGACTAATTCCTAGGCTATATTTTTTTTGGACGTCATGTTGAATATTCCATCATGAAAAATTGATAATGTTTGAGTAAAAAGTATTTTCAATCCCAGATTTCTTTGTCTACCGTTTTATTTTTTCGAATCGTTATAGAATTAAGTAAAAAAAAGATCAAGGTCTGAAAACAAATAAAATCTTATTTTAGAGAAAAGAAAAATAATGAGATATAGCATTGAAATTTTGAGGATCTTCTTTTTCCAAAGTGAACTCAATATTTTTCAGGTTGAAGCGCAAACTTTTTTTTAACGGCCAGTTTAATGTATATAGGTAGATATACCTCTGCTGTCGGGGCAAATGTACGAAGGTAAGTAAAACGAAATAAAACGTGTATTTTGGTGAATTTTTTTTTATTCATTTTTAGAAATTGAAAATGAAATTCGGCCCACCTCCCCTGCCGCCCTGCCCTCCACCTTTTCCACCCCCCTTCCCACCACCTTTACCAACTTCCTTCTTTCCGTCCCCCTTCTGCCCCCCCGTCCCCCTTCTCCCGCCCTTTTTTCCCCTCCTCCCCCTTCTTCCCCTCCGCCCCCTTCTCCCCCTCCCGCCCCTTATCTCCCTCGGCGGCCCTGTCACGGCTGCAGCTGGGCGGACCGCGTGAAAATTTTCTGTTGGACCACAACCAGCTAGAAGAAACAGAATTTTCAATTATTTCAGAGCGCTCCATTCTTTCTAATTATTGTTCAATTGTTGCACTGCCGTGTACGTGATAAGAAAATTTGTTGCACGGTTAGTCGCATACTCACGCCTTGTCCCGCTCGGCCCGCCTCAGCTGCCGTGGGGTCGACCTGCTTCGCTCGGGAGACTGTAAGTGGGTGAAATATTATCATGAGATCTTTGAAATCGTAACATTTAGTAGATAACTGCATTAACAACGTATACTGCTCAAATCATGACTTGATTGATGAATGACTGAGGATGTTGGAATCTTGATTTTAGAATATTTTCAACTGAAAACGGCACATCGAAAAAATGACGCTGAAGCTAGCGGCCGATTCGTAGCGGCCGATTCGGAAAAACAGCGGCTCTCATTAGAAGGAACGAAGTTCATTAAATTAGGGTATTTCGGAACTTTAAAGTGTTTAAACAGTGTGTGGAAGGCTTGTTAAATGAATATAATTCAGAACGATTGGAAAACATTTTAACAAGCGTTATAATAAATAAACAAATGATTGTCTATGTCAGCAATCCCATGTAAGTATCGTGGCATATGAGAAGGAAATCGGCTCGGGCTCCAAAACTTTGGAGCAACATAATTTCAGGAACGAGATGTATAGTAACAATCTTGGACCAACGTGAAACACGGCTTGGTTGCAAAATAATAGCCGTATTAGTTAACAAATTGACGACTGGTCAAGGAAACACGCTGGGGGAACGATTCTTTCTTTGATCGGTGAATTTCGACATCTTCTTCTGAATAATTCATGAATCAAGATGGAACGCGGCATTGTTCTGAACAATTCCTCGTTTCAACTCGGAACTTGAAAGATTATATTTTTTTCATCGATTGAAGAGGGTTTATTATTTTTTCGCGGGGGTGACCATTTGCGTTTCAACATGAACCTAATACCACTCTTTCGGGGGAGAATGAAGAAAGTTTTCGGAATTTTTTTTACATTTTTTACGATTTTCTGAGTCGTCGATCGCAGCTGAAAACTTGTGAAATTCCATTTTTTCATATTTTCGAGAGGGTTCTTTAGTTTATCGCGGGGGTGACAATCCGCGTTTCAACATGAACCTGTTACTACTCTTTCGAGGGAGAATGAAGAAAGTTTTCGGAATTTTTTTTACATTTTTTACGATTTTCTGAGTCGTCGATCGCACCTGAAAACTTGTGAAATTCCATTTTTTCATATTTTCGAGAGGGTTCTTTAGTTTATCGCGGGGGTGACAATCCGCGTTTCAACATGAACCTCATACCACTGTTCCAGGGAAGAATGGAGGAACTTTCCCGAATTTTTCCATATTTTTTACGATTTTCTGAGTCGTCGATCGAGGCTTGAGACTCGAGCAATGCCATTTTTTTTATCTTTTCGAGAGGGATTTTCAGTTTATCGCGGGGGTGACAATCCGCGTTTCAACATGAACCTGTTACTACTCTTTCGAGGGAGAATGAAGAAAGTTTTCGGAATTTTTTTTACATTTTTTACGATTTTCTGAGTCGTCGATCGCACCTGAAAACTTGTGAAATTCCATTTTTTCATATTTTCGAGAGGGTTCTTTAGTTTATCGCGGGGGTGACAATCCGCGTTTCAACATGAACCTCATACCACTGTTCCAGGGAAGAATGGAGGAACTTTCCCGAATTTTTCCATATTTTTTACGATTTTCTGAGTCGTCGATCGAGGCTTGAGACTCGAGCAATTCCATTTTTTTTATCTTTTCGAGAGGGATTTTCAGTTTATCGCGGGGGTGACAATCCGCGTTTCAACATGAACCTGTTACTACTCTTTCGAGGGAGAATGAAGAAAGTTTTCGGAATTTTTTTTACATTTTTTACGATTTTCTGAGTCGTCGATCGCACCTGAAAACTTGTGAAATTCCATTTTTTCATATTTTCGAGAGGGTTCTTTAGTTTATCGCGGGGGTGACAATCCGCGTTTCAACATGAACCTCATACCACTGTTCCAGGGAAGAATGGAGGAACTTTCCCGAATTTTTCCATATTTTTTACGATTTTCTGAGTCGTCGATCGAGGCTTGAGACTCGAGCAATTCCATTTTTTTTTATCTTTTCGAGAGGGATTTTCAGTTTATCGCGGGGGTGACAATCCGCGTTTCAACATGAACCTGTTACTACTCTTTCGAGGGAGAATGGTGGAACATTTCCGACTTTTTCCATATTTTTTACGATTTTCTGAGTCGTCGATCGCAGCTGAAAACTATTCACTGCAGCGCTACATCCCCACTCTGTCGTAGTCCCGAGAGTCAGTCATTGCTTTCATCCACTCCACTCTGGCGCGGCTCCTACAATGCCTGTTCGGCTCATCACGTGACTACGAAATTATGGGTCCTAGCAGAACTTGGGAAACGGCGTGTGCATAGAACTCGCGTACGTTACTGCGCATAAGCATGCGGCGGAGTAGGGCTCCGGCTTTTCTATATAACAGGAGTAGCTTGATTCCGATTTTTGAATTCTATCGCAGCTTCTATTCTTACTTCCGAAGCACTGAAAACACCTGAAGCAGCTTATGTATGCAACTCTATGACTGCCGCACTCTCCCATACTCCCTCATCACTTAGGCTACGTCACAAGAAACCGAACTGATTCAGAGACCCACTATTCTTTCGGTTACTCTGAAGTTTTGATCGATACTCATAAATTCGGTAACTTACCTTACAAGTTTGTCGCACATTTTATTGACCTCATATTTTGAAGGAACGTCCGAGCTTCGGCTACCTATTATCGTTTTTTTTCTTTTAGTTATTTCAGACGGCGTTATCCGCAATTTTATCGCTTATATTCCTATATCTAATCTATACCTACATCTTGAAGGAACATTACAGTTCTGGCTACATATTATCTTTTTTTTTTTAGTTATTTTAGACGGCGTTATCCGCAATTTTATCGCTTATATTCCTATATCTAATCTATACCTATATCTTGAAGGAACATTACAGTTCCGGCTACATATTATCTTTTTTTTTTCAGTTATTTTAGACGACGTTATCCGCAGTTTTATCGCTTATATTCCTACATCTAATCTATACCTATATCTTGAAAGAACATTACAGTTCCGGCTACATATTATCTTTTTTTTTTAGTTATTTTAGACGGCGTTATCCGCAATTTTATCGCTTATATTCATACCCCTATCTTGAAGGCACGTCCGAGCTTCGGCTATATATTATTGTACTCTGTTTTATTATACAGTTTCACTTGTAAAATTATTGGTTATCCAGAATGGCTTCTGAAAATGATAGACTCGCGGGTGTTCTATTTGATCTTTGTCCTGAGGGGTTGAAAGCGGAGGATTTTCTTGCACAGCTTCTGCACAAATCCTATAGAACAATTAATGGCGATTGGTGGAAAATTTGTCGCAAACTTATGCACAGCAATTCGTGCGAAAAAACTGTGACAAAACATACGCAAAGGTGGTACCAAAGATTTCGCAGGAATTACGATACCATAAAAAATTCAGTTCTTATACTTCTTGCATCAAAAGGCGCACAGTCTGAATCCCCAGAAGCACGTAACCCTTCCTCCCTTAGTGGTATTATTGATGCGAAACAAAGTTGTCGGAATGACGTTCTTCCGGCAACGAATAAAACCAATTATACTTATGAAGTTTCAGAGGCACCAACTGACCCTGAATTTTCTAAAACAAATGCAAATTGCCAAACATCTCTGAATGAAGAAAGCTACTCGGTAAGCTATAATGATGTTTCAGATAATGAAGTTGGAAATTCTTCTTTCACTTTATCGGGGACGGTTGCATTGTCTGTTCCTGCATTTGCACAATCTCAAACAGTTTCTGGTACTGATACTGGCGGGAAACCCAAACTTCCTCTTACTGATTTCCAACAGCCAGCAAAGGAAACATCTCCTTCTAATTGTAGTAAAAAATCAAGAATACTATCCGATAATCACTTTGATCTTGAGCCGACAGAACTGTCTCCTTGCAATTATTATGGGGAGTCAGAAATGGAATTTGCTTTTGAAGAAACGGACACAATCAGTACTCATGATAATAATTTACAGGAAAATGCTTCTGTTGATGCTGAGGAACAAATGTATCAAGCTTCACTTAATACAAGTAGTGGTTGCGATGATACTACCTTAGCAGAACATTTTAACTTACCTTCTGAATTTTTCGAAAAATTTTGGATAGAAAATGAACCAAAACTTGAAAAAGGATGGTGCGATGAGATGAGCAAACATTTTGAAACAATCAATAACAAATGCGTGCTAAGTTTTGACTACCACAAAGTACAGTACGGTACTAGGAAAAAAAAATACTATCCATTCATAGCCGCCGCTCATTGTAAAATGAAAGGTTGTTGTACATATACGTTTAAAATATACGAGAAAATTCACAGAAATTGTCAGTCCAAGGTTCACGTATTCAAAACGGGAAGTTACGATCACAGTGCAGATGAACTCCACAGGAGATTTATAACGGGTGAGACGCGACAAAATGTAGCTGCGCAACTTAAACACACTCATGCATGCATTTTGGCCGGTGACATGATTTCTAAAGTTCCCGAAGAAGTTTTACAGGCAGGAAACAGAAACTATGCTCCTTCAACAATGCTGATGAACAAGATTGCCAGCGATGATAGCAAAAAATTTGATCTGGATGCGAATTTTCATTTATTTATGACTAAGTTGAAAAACCAATTCGATCATAACGAGAAGTTGAAGGGAACAGTTGTGAATGGATTTATACAAGGATATTCCGTATATCCTTCTTTCTCAGTAACTTTGTTTTCCGAACAACAGGTTCGGTTAGTCATCGATCTGATGAAAAAAGGCTACTTGTGTCTGTATTTCGACGCGACCGGAACTGTCTTTGGACAGCCCCCTGACAGTGAAAAACGGTGTTACGGCCCGATTGTCCGTAACCGTTTATTACTTAATCCTAGGAATATATTATGCGTATTATTTCTTTACTTTGTTTCTTATAAAACAAACCAGAACGGGGATCACGTTGCTCGTGGCAGCTCTCGGGATTTAGACTTGTTTATCTTATTTTTCTCACACTTAGTTTCAAGTACCACCTAAGAGCCCAGAGCTAAGTCACGTACGACCACCGGGTGAGGCGATATCGTTTTGCTGATTCAAAACTGTAAGCTCTGTTTGACTAAGGTTCTGAACAACACTGACCCGAGAACTGCCTGAAGCAAGGGCCTATGCAGTGACGTTAGATCAAGTATACTATAGCTGATGCCGTAGAACCGTTGCGGAGTGCAACAAGTACACGTACGTCACATTGTACCAATAAGCAATTAGAATTAGCCTAAGCAGTAACCTGATTGGCTACGTCCCCTGGGCCAGGACCACGGGGGCGAAGCAGCATCAGGGAGCCGGAAGAACAAGAGCTGGAAACTATTGCATTCGTCCGTTACTTCTCACCTAGAATAGACGTGTGACCGGGTATTCCGTGTAAAGCAAGGGTGACTGTGTCTTAAAGTTTTTGCCCAAAGGACTTAGAATACTCGTTAAAGCAAAACAAAATCAATTTATTAAATCCAAATTCTCTCCTAACCTTTCGAGCGAAGACTCATTGTTTAGTGATAAGTGTTTTGAACATCAGTGTAAACTAACAATACTACCAACAATTCCATAATTCATAAATACCATAACTGGGTCTGCAATAGTGAGTTTCGATACCAGGATACTGAGGTACGGAATTGGAACTACCCACAATTTGGATTAACCAACCTTTGGGTAACTAGATAGAAAGTATCATCTCCGTTAAACTTACAAATCAATGAATCAGGGCCCGAGTAGTGGCCCCGGCCTCTAGGGACCGTACTATAGTATTCGACCGTTTCCGTTCTGGTTTCTCCGTTTATTTATCCATTAGTTAATTATTTTATTTTCTTTATCCTTAACCGCGGAAGCCGTTCGCCATCAACCGCGTTTCACCCTACATACGATTCCGTTGACCATTTTTCATCCAGATTCCCGGTTTCGAGTAAACCCAAGCGGTAGTGAGAGATAACTCCCTTTACTCGATCCCGGGGGGCTCTCACCCTTAGGACCGTTCCTAAGGTTCTCGTCAGACGTTGTTCCATGGTCAAGACCAGGGAACCGCGATCCCCGTCCCCAAGCGAACCCCAACGGGTTGTGAGGATCTGAACCCTTGCGCTTGGTTGGCGAGGGATAGTGGACTAGGCGCGGGTGATGGTTGACGGTATTCTTCGCGAATAATATCCTTTTGTTTCATATTGTTTACATAACTGTTTTATTGGAGAATATATGTAACTTTTGCCAGATTTCCACAAGCTTATTTAGCCCATCATCCATCCCATATATATAGAGATTGGATAGCTGGAAGGTTTGTAGCCCCGTCCGGGGTAGACAAGATATAGAACTCAAAATTTCATTTTCATTAGTATTAATATATCATGTATTTGGCGTGGCCTAACAACCAGTAGCACCGCTCGGCTACCCTCACGTCACATACAGATTGGTGGCAGCGGTTATCCTATCTTGTCGATACAAATCAATCAAAAAAAAAAAAAAAAAAAAAAAAAAAAATTTTTTAGGGAAAACGGAAAACCAAAGGTTCGAGTGCTAGGTTACGGTCCTTCGGGGCCCACTACTACCATTATTATTACTTATTATACCAAATTTTATTGATACAAACTGTATTGCATGTATTATTTTGTATGTGCTCTTGTATCTGGCTGGTCGCCGAATTTCCTTGTTCGTAACCTTTGACATTATTTGTGTTTTCTTGAGTGAATCGTATATAGATATAAATATTTCAAAATGCCTAACGACAGTAATAGTGGTAACCAAACCAATTTTGATTTATCCGCGACAAATCAAATGATGACGTCGATGGCGGAGAGCTTCGCGCTGCAGCACAGCATGTTAGCTATACCCCAATTCGACGGAAAAAATATGCCGCTCAAAGATTTCCTCCAAGACATTAAAAATGGGGTCACTTATATTCAACCCACCATGGAGGGGTTGTACGTTAAAGGTATTTTAGGTAAATTGAAGGGTGAGGCGCGAAACAGCACGTACGGTGAGCGTATAACAACAACGGACGAACTTATTAAACACCTGAAGAAAAGATTCGCGCCGGGAAAAGACTATCCGTATTATAGTCATGAAATAGAGACAGTACGTATGAAGAGAGACGAATCAGTGAGCGCTTTTTATGATAGAATCAAAATACTACTAAGCGGTGCGCGAGTAGCTCTAGAAGACTTACACGGGGAGGTTAACGATCGGATGCTACTTCCCATAAAATCTTGCGCGTTGGACGGTTTCATGCGGGGTTTACCCGACGATATCGCAAGAATAGTGGGGGCCCGCGACCCCACTACCTTAGAAGAAGCCGCCGATACCGCGATAAGAACAGAGATTTTAATGAAAAAGGGGGTATTGCCAGGGGGAGACTTTCTGCGTCAGGATAGGTCTCGGGCCCTCTCCCGGAGCCCAAACAGGGAAGCGCGTGAGCCGGGCGAATCAAAGTCTCAACCGCGAATTTTAGCGATGACCAATAACGCAACTAGATCAAGGAGTCCGTCGCCCGGATTCATGGGACCTCTCCGGCCCAGAACGTATGAAGATTTGCGAAAACCGGAAAACACTGGAAGAAGGTCGCCAGAACCTGTGCATCAGCGTCCTAATTTTCCCTTCTTTTATCCCTATCCGCACGGTAATTATTATCCACCGATCAATTTTCCTCAACCTTTTGATAACCATATGCACGATCCTGGTTTCTCTCCCTACCGACACCCATTTTATAACAACCCACCGACTTTCCCTTATAATTACCCTTACCATTATCCTTACCCATACCCGCCAAGAATGGATCGGCGCAGCAATTCACCAGGTAGACAATTCCCGCCTAATCCAATACATGATGCTCAAGGAAACCGTCCTCGGTCACCGGGAACGATTAACGGCACCGAGCCTTTGAATCCTCCTCCTAGGAGACAGGTAGAGAACGGGAACTGGGCTAATGCACGGCCGCAGCGCGAGCGGGAACCACGGCCTTCGACCCCCGACGGATACGGGCCTTTAAACGAGAAGCCGGCTCACCGATCCGACGCGACGGTGAGGAAACCGAGCAGCGAGCGTCACCCGTCGGTCCGATTCTTCGAGTCGGCGGACGAGTCACTTCCATCAAAGTAGAGCACGACGCGCCGATCATTAAGCTTAAGGCCCCCGAATTACGACACGGGACGGCTACATTTCTAATAGATACCGGGGCCGATATTTGTCTGATTAAATTGAAGGCCCTTCAAGAAGATCTAACAGTGAATACTGACGAGGCGGTTAAGATCATGGGAATTACCACGGATAGGTTAAACGCTTTAGGTACGGTCATGATTACACTCTCGAAAAACCCCACGAGATTTCAAGTGGTACGCAATTCTTTCCCTATCGAATGTGACGGCGTACTCGGAACCGATTACCTGAAACGGGAAGGTGCGGAAATTTCTTTCACACATATGACTATAGTAACCAAAAGCGACCCCATTAGGCCTGTACATTTTATAGAAAGTAAACCCCGAGAAGTAAACAACGCCGAGCTATATCACGCGCCGAGAAAACGCGTGTTCCTGATAAGAGCGCGCACGAGGCAATCCATTGGCATCGACGTCATCAATTCTGAGCTCAAGGAAGGTTATTTACCGAAATGTCAAACAATAGATGGGCTATATATCGGAGAAGCCGCAGTCTCCGTGAATCAGGGCGCGTGCCATGTCCTAGCCATAAATACCTTGGAAGAGGATGTGGAGATAGAAGTGCCACCCCAAGAATTAATTCCTTTCGAGTATCATAACTTCCCCGAGGAATATACTGATCCTTATTCTGACGAAGAAGACATTGAACCTGTAGTTGAGAACCGAATTGAAGAAATAAGTTCCAAGTTGCGGCTTGAACACCTGAATAGCGAGGAGAAACGCCATGTATTAGATTTACTCGATGATTTTCCTACACTGTTCCACTTGCCTGGCGATAAACTCCCTTGTACACCGATGTTTAAACATAGAATCCCGACTCAGGACGATATTCCGGTCAACACCCGACAATACCGTTTTCCCCCCATACATAAGACGGAAATCGAAAAACAAATACAGACTAAATTAAATAACGGGATTATCGTGCCCTCTAGCTCGCCATACAATTCTCCACTTTGGATCGTACCGAAAAAACCGGATTCACAAGGTAACCCGAGGTGGCGGATGGTGATAGATTTCCGCAAACTTAACGAGAAAACAATAGGGGACGCGTACCCATTACCTAATATCAATGAAATTCTTGACCATCTCGGGGAAGCCAAATACTTTTCCACATTTGACCTCGCGAATGGTTTCCAACAGATAGCCATGGATCCACTAGATCGTGCGAAAACGGCTTTTACTACTCCGACGGGACATTATGAGTATAGTAGGATGCCGGAAGGTCTCAAAAATGCACCTGCGACGTTTCAGAGAGCCATGGACGTTATCCTGCGCGGTTTACAGGGAACCGAAGTTTTCGTCTACTTGGACGACATAGTCGTTTTCGCTAGGGATTTGGAAGAACATGGTAGAAGAACTCGTAGACTGTTACGCCGCTTGGGCGAGGCCAAATTAACATTGCAGCCGGACAAATGCGAGTTTTTGAGGACAGAGGTTGCATATCTAGGGCACGTAATAAGTGCAGGGGGCGTGAAACCTGACCCTAAGAAAACGTTAGCCGTTAGGAAATTTCCGAAACCAAGAACTCCTAGGCAGATAAAATCTTTTCTTGGACTAGTGGGATATTATAGAAAATTCATAAGACATTTCGCAGAAAAGGCTAAGCCGCTCACAGAATTGTTAAAAAAGAACGTAAAATTTATATGGGGTAAAGAACAGAAAAGAAGTTTCAGGTACCTACGAAAAGCGTTATGCAAAGGGCCAATTCTCCAATATCCAAATTTCGATAAGCCATTTAAATTAACCACTGACGCGTCGGATTATGCAATATCTGGAATACTTAGTCAAGAATACGATGGGTTCGATTTACCGGTCTGTTATATGTCCAGGGCTCTCATAGCCGCCGAACAAAATTACTTCACGACAGAAAAAGAGTGCCTAGCCGTGTTGTTCTCGGTCCTGCAATGTCGCCCGTATCTTTACGGAAGGAAATTTACTCTGGTTAGCGACCATGAACCTCTTAGATGGATAGACTCGATTAAAGACCCAGGACAGAGGTTAATACGCTGGCGCTTGAAACTTAGGGACTACGAATACACTTTTGAGCACAAACCTGGGAAATTAAACATAAACGCGGATGCCCTGTCGAGAAATCCGATAACCGAGGATTCCTCGTCCGGAACTTCGGAATCAGATGAAGAAGATCACTTTATTCGATCCGTGGACGAATTTCCGCCATACTCTGTGTTCATAGCTAATACGCGAGGTACGATGATTCCAGGAAATAACGTCGTTGAGGTGGACGAAAATATCTTCGATAGATCGGGTAGTTATGCCCATACCGTTTCCGCGGACCTTGAAATGAGTAGAGGGATCGCATTAGACTTTAAAACTCGTTTTAATCATGTGGAAACCTTACGCGAAAATATCAAACTATATGAAACACAAAAATTGGAACTCCCGGATAGAAACGTCTATTATATCGTATCAAAATTAAATTACGGGGATAAACCGACTTATGAGGGGTTGTATTTGAGTCTTATTAACTTTCGAAGGAAACTTGAGTCGGATTCAATATCAGAAATTTCGATACCGAAAATTGGATGCGGGTTAGACCGTCTGTCATGGCAGAACGTCCGCACCATGCTCAGATACATTTTCAATGGGTCGGGAATTACAGTGACTGTGTGCACTGACATGCTCGGGAAAACAAAACTCGCGACGGGCACAAGTGTTTCCGAGGCACCGGCGGTAACAGGGAATGGCGAACCTTCAGTTCAAGCATTACCCATGAGGAAGGTTAAAGAACCTGACAAAACCTATGTTCCGCCGGGTACCAAAAAGCGAATCTCTAACTCAAAACAAAGTAGTATCAAACCGGGTTCAAAGACGATACACAAAACTGCTCCCGAATTGGAGGCCAGTACGATAGCCCAGCGGACTCGTTCCAGGGTCCGCGCGTGCGAACCGAAACCTAGTACCTCCGGTCCGAGCAGTATTCCAGCACCAAAGGTAAGACGTAAATCTGTCCCCGAATCGGAACCCAGTATGATACCACAAGGAGCGCATTGTAAGACCCGTGCGCCTGAAACGAAAACCGGTGTCACGTTTGATACCACCTTGACAAGAATCAGGGAAATCGATAACGAAACAACCGATTCGTCGGATGACGAATCATCAGAACCCCCGGCTTATCGCGGACGCAAAAGCGCACTGCCAAGCCTAGGATTCCAACCTAAGTCTATATTAAGGAAGAAATCGGCGAGCGTGTTCCCCGAGACTGTAGAAGCGCAACAGGGTGCGACGGACGATATGGACACAGCCGACTCAGACAGTATCGCTATAGAACTAGGTGGACCCCAGGGGAGCGGGACAGATGATGACGATGACGTGTTCCTGACCGAGAAAAGGGAATCGCCAATCGACCTCGAATCATTACATCAATCCTTCTCTAGGTTAGATCAATCGCTTCGCGAGAGAAACCCAGTAGAATTAGAAAAACAAACACCCGAGATAATACTCCCAGAAGCGTTCTCAGAAGGGGAGGAAGTTGATGAAACCTTGAGGGAAGTGTTGGACGATAGAGACACATACAACGACGAAAACGAGGACAAGGAATTGAATCAGAGAATTGAGAAGCTAATAGACCGGTACGAGTCGCGACCAAGGGTTACGGAATTAGCAAAGCCTCCCGAAACCTTGACAGAGTACGTAGGGAATGACGAGACTATAATCAGTCGCCCACCTAGGAAATCAATTCTCACCCCCTCAGTAGGATCAAGACCAATCGCCTTATCGACCCCGTATTTGGAAGACCGAGTAAAATCAAATTCAAATAAGGAGGGAGGAGAACCGCCCCCACTTGCGCGAGAAATTTCCAAGATAATACCGAGGCAGTTGCACAAGCAACTAGCCACGGAGCCCGCGTATGTTGCCCCACCGGGAATTGTAATTACTGAAGGAATTTTACCAGACGTAGAGCCTATGTCACCATTAAATTTGCCAGGAGCCCGTTATTACAAACCTCAAAAAATAAGCATGACCAGAGAAAATTTAACGTATAAGAGAGACAACTATGTGCACTTTACCACTATAGATTCGGAATTGTCAACTCCCATCATTAGAGTCCTTTCAGATTTAAGTATAATCGATCTTGATGAACAAAGAGCCGCGAACCCGAAAATTGGGCAAGTACTTGTCACCCCTTACGGAAAATATCGGGTATTCAGCGTTGTAATAAAAGCAAAATATTTTGATAAAATTTCGGTCGAGGACGTGAAGAACGGTCTTGAAAACCTAAGACGAACCGTGGTAAAATTAAACGTTAAATCATTTAGAATATCAAAGACCGGGGATTTCTCCGATGAATTGGCACCCGACACGTGGTCGGACCTGGTGGAAGGGACCTTCGAAGACGAAGATATAGCGATTACTATATGTAACGGAAAGATGCAAGTACCGCCACCCGAACTTAGACACGAGATTATAGCGGAAATGCATGGAAGTATGATAGGCGGCCATAAAGGGGTAGGGAAAACTTATCGTAGGATCCGCGAAAAATTCTACTGGCCTAAGATGCGAGACCAAGTAAGCGAATATATTCGTAAATGCAGCAGCTGCCAGGAGCAAAAACTAGTGCGTATAAGGACCAGAGAACCAATGCTGATAACAGACACCTCCTCTACACCGTTTGAGAAAGTATCACTAGATACGGTAGGTCCCTTACCCGTCACCCCCGACAATAACCGACATATACTTACGATGCAGGACAATCTGACCAAATACTGTCTAGCGGTACCCATTCCCGATATAAGAGCCGAAACGATAGCTCACGCATTAACCACTCACTTAATTCTTCAATTCGGATCCCCGAAGGTCATTCTAACTGACCGAGGCACTAGCTTTACAAGCAAATTATTTAGCGAAATGGCTAAGCGATTTAGAATCAAACACGTCACTACCTCGAGCTATCGACCCCAGTCGAATGGAGCCTTAGAAAGGAGCCACATAGTACTAACCGAATATATAAAACACTATTTAGATGAAGTGGATGATTGGGATACATTGGTCCCGTTTGCTATGTTCTCATATAACACTTCTATTCACGAGGCCACAAATTTTACCCCGTACGAATTGGTATTTGGCAGACTCGCGCGCTGCCCCAGCTCTTTTTGCGTAGACGACGACCCCGTAACCTATAATTCATACATGGGAGAATTATGTGTCAGATTATCTGAAATGCAGAATTTGGCTGCAGACAACTTAGTCAAGGCGAAGATGAGATCGAAGGGGTATTACGATCAAAGGGCGCATCCTTTCACAGGTAAGGTCGGGGACATGGCACGCGTGTTGATAGAGGTGAGAAAAGGGAAATTCGGTAAGCGATATCAGGGTCCATACAGGATAGTCAAAGTTTTGGAAAACAACAATGTAATTTTGGAAACGGAAGATGGTAAAAGATTTT
This sequence comes from Tenthredo notha, assembly GCA_914767705.2. Classification (NCBI taxonomy): domain Eukaryota; kingdom Metazoa; phylum Arthropoda; class Insecta; order Hymenoptera; family Tenthredinidae; genus Tenthredo; species Tenthredo notha. The sequence goes on along the minus strand of OU611907.1, from coordinate 2,517,924 downwards.
CGAAACACGCGGACAAACTACAGCTAGCATATTAATCATTATCATCGCAAACCATGGAAACGAGAATGCACGTGCATTATGAGTATAAACCAGATCGTAACATGCCCGCGATGATAAAGAAAATTTAAATCACAGGGAACAATGACGACTATGCGTCATCTACAGCTACTGCTGCTAACGCTAGTACTATCTGAGGTGTTAATGGAGGGAAACAACAATTATCAGATCACTCCCATAAACGCGAGCCCAGGTCTATACTATGAGCGATTGCACAACATACGATTCAAACGCGCGGAATGGAAGGTAGTACTCTTCGTCGATACGGAGAAGCTCTTGAACCAAATGCCGGAGGGTGGACATATTCCCTATAAGACAATGCTCGAGCAATGTCGTAATCACCCCGAGTTGGAGAGAGATTGCGACGCTATACTAAAGCGAGACGAGGTAGAACCGAAATTCACTAAGGCATATAAGGCACGGGCAGACTTGAGAGAAACGATCGAAGATATCACGACTCCGGACATAGATAACCAACCGAGGACCTTGAGGAAGCGGGAGGCGCCGCTCGGAATTTTTGGACAGATAAGCAAGTTCCTTTTTGGCACACTGACCACTGAAGACGCGAACGACATAAATTCAGAAATAAGCGCGCTACGTGAGACACAAACTAGACTGACAAGTATAATTAAAAGACAGATACATATAGTTGCGGGAGAACTCCATAACCTGCACGAGGGAGCGAAAAGACACGAAGCGGGCATATTAGGTAACAGAAACAAGATCAATGAAATTATCAAAGCAGTTGACGGAATAATAGAAAAGGAGAGCATAACAGCATACACACTAGCCGGAATGACTTACGCGGACAGACTGACCAAATCTCTAGATCATTATATCGACATGACGGGACAATTCGCAGCCGCTGTCGTCGCCGCACGGGAAGGAAGAATCCATCCGGGTTTGCTCGATACGAAGACACTAAAGCAAATAATTACGGAAGTGGAGCGAAATGAAGGAGGGTATGAAATTCCTCTGCCAAAGACGCACCACCGAGTGGAAGAATTAACTAACATCGCGACAGTAAATTTAGGTCATCACGGTGGAAGAGTCTTGATATCTTTAGATCTTCCCTTAGCGGAAAGAAACAGTTTTCACCTTTATCAGCTGCACACCTGGCCCATACCGCAGCAAATTTCAAACGAATCCAAAACCACCGTGTCGGCGCGGGTTATCCCGCAAGAGGATTTCATGGGACTAAGTAACGACCACCGCAGCTACTTCTTCGCCAATCAACATTTCCTGGATGGATGCCTTAAGACGTGGTACTGTCACCTTTGTCCGGAGGGAGTTCCCCTTTGGGATACGTCGATCGATAGCACCTGCGAGATCCAACTATTGCTGAATCCTGAAATGAGCAGTCATAAACTCTGTGACATCAGAATTAGATTAACACATCAATCATTCTGGACTAAATTGACATCAATAGGGGGTTGGCTGTACTCGGTAGGAGAACCCGAGATGGTACAAATTATTTGTAACCGACAACGAGATGAATTAGTGTCCGTGAAGGGCACGGGGATACTCCAATTGAGATCTGGTTGTATGGCAAAGACGGACTACGTCACTCTGATGGGAGTAGAAGTGCTCCACGGTCAAGAACAATATTTATATCAACCAAACCTAGCCCTCAATATAACAGCAATTGCACCGTTACTAAATACGCCGAAGGGAATCGAATACCTAGAAGAAAAACCGATGGAGGAGAATTCTCTCAACTCTGAAAAACCACTTCGTGAGGTGGAAAACGAGCTGCAGGAACTGGAGTATCAGCAACAAAATCATTTGAAATATACGGGCCTAGCCTACGGGGGGTATGTGACGCAAACTATAATAATTCTTCTGGTGATAGGCGTCTGCTTTCGAAAAAGGATCTGGGGGTGCATACGACGCAGCCGAGTAACAGAGTCGATGGTAGCGACGCCGCCCGTGGAACAAAACTTAGACGAAACTCGCCGAGCGTCCCCCGCCCCACGAGGATTGGACAGCCAAAGGGCGATAATAAATTAATTAAGGAAAAAAAAAGAAAAAAAAAAAAAAAAAAAAAAAAATAAAAGGAAAAAAAAAAATAATAATAAAAATTTTTATATATATACATGTTTAATCGTTATCATCGCGAATCATAGTAACGAGAATGCATGCGCATTGTGAGTATAAACCAAATCGTAACATGCTTGCGATGATAAAGAAAGATTCCCATTACTTAAACTGTAGGCTGTTTACTTTGACTATGGGTATAGATATATATATATGTAGATATCGACATAGTAGAATTTTATCGCTCCTCTTTTCTTTCTTCTTCGAATAAGACCAGTCAGGGCAATGTCGTTTTGATTCCCATTACCAACAGCAAAGCCAGCATGGCATCAGACGGGGAAACACTCTCCCGAAGGTTAATGGTAACCAGGTTGAGCCGTTGGACAACAAAAAGGGACCTGCAGAAAACCTTCCAGGCGTACGACCCAGAAAACGTGTTCGTATTACAAAAGAGGGACGGGAATATGGGTTTCGTAACCTTTTCCACAGCCGAGGTAGCGGGACGAGCGTTGGAGGCGTCCGCCAACTTGGTGATTCGGAACAGGAAGGTAAGAGTATTGAGGGCGGATAAATGGCACGACCTAAAAACTATGAAGAAACCGCCTTTCGAGCCGGTGGGGCCGGATCCGTTCGATGGTTGCGTTCCGGAAGGGTATGTCGAGTTGCCGGAGGACTGCCTAGCGAAGATCGCGGGGTACTTGAACTACAGGGACCGTGCGAGGATGGAGATGGTGTCGAACAATTGGCGTCAGGGAAGTCTAAGCTCTCATCGGGGAACCACCAAGCTGACAGCCGATGACAAAAATTGGGAATTCCGCTGGGATAACGCCTTCAATATGAGGGGGTTCTATTGGGCGCTACAGAGGTGCGGAAAATATCTAAGGGAAGTGGACCTGGGGGTCGGAGCCAAATCAACCGAAGAAAGGAGGCAAGCCCTGACATTAATTGCAAAGGCATGTCCAAAACTGGAAAGATTAAACACCACAGGGGTGGAGATAGGAGAGGCTGGCCTGAGAGAAGTAGGGTACCGACTACATCTACTTACGCATCTGAAAATAGGGGAAGTAAAGGGACCGGTGGACCCGGATCTAAAGGTAATACTCAGGAATAACAAACACCTAGAAGTATTGCAGATAACCAACAATCCCCTGACGGGCAAGGGATTAGTGGGACCTACCACCATCAAGAACATGAGGTTTGCCAACTGTGAAAACCTGAAGGCAGGAAACCTGGGAGAATACATTGCCAAGCAGACTCTTCTCCAATCCTTGGATATCATTCTTTGTTTGGGATTGTTGGGCGATAACGTGTTGAGAGCGCTCACTGAAAATGCACACGTTAAGATGACCCTGACGACTCTTCGCATACATGGGTGTACGTTCGCAGCGATGCCTGACGACACCTCCGACGACGAGGGAGAAGAGAGGGGCAACTTTGCAGAACTAGAACTAGGCCCCAATGAGGTAGCGCCAAGCCTGGCGTCCAACCTGACGTCGGTGACACGCCTAGAGTTGACCTTCTGTGGATGGGTGGACGAATTGATGGTAAATGAGGTGGCAACACACATGAAGAAAATCGAGTATCTGAACCTTTCCTTTTGTACCAACATAAAAGGACAGTTCGCGCTAGAGGCGTTGAGTCGAATTAAATCATGCCAAACACTGATGCTCAACAACCTCCACCCCACCGTCGGCGGAAATTTCCTTGCAACGATGGACAACTTGTCGCTTCTGGAATGCCGAGACAACCAAGGCATCAATGACGAGGCTGTCTGTGGCCTACTTCGCAATAACAACAAAATCACCCATCTCAGCCTTGAAGGATGCGGAAACATCGGACGAGCCACAATCGACTGTGCATACCAAACGCTCAGGTCTGGCATGAGGACGGAGTGCCTGACGCTATATGTGGGAGAGACAGCTGCAATGCCTTACCGACGTGACCGGCGTAACCGTTACCTTAGCATCCATTACCAGAGGTATAGCGAACGATGTTTTTAAAGAGGATTGCTGCTATTGCCGGGACATGCATGGGTGGACAGTGCCTTGCACTCCGAGAACCAATCCTAGTCCACACACGCATGTCTACGATGTAAGATCGTATCGAATAATATAACCATTATATTTTACACACACATGTTCAAACTAGTTAAGGTATAGTTTGGGTAACGGCGCATGGTGCAGTGTTACAAAGGATCAGTAATCTGGGTCAAAATGCCAGTGTAAATAGCACTATGAGTTAACCCTAGGCATTATCAACCGATGTAACGCACTGTAATTGAAAAGAACCTTTGTGCCATTGCGCGGGGCGATAGAATAGAGTAAACGTTAGAATAGACGGATAGGGGAAGGAACTAGCATGATGAGGGCACGCACCGGCGCGACAGTGCCTTGCACTTTGAGAATCAATCCCAGTCGCACGTGTGTGCACCTGCGAATGCGTTACTTATATATATGTATGTATATATCTCTGATATCTTTTCAAAAGAAAATAGCGGGATGAGGGCGTGCGCGGGCGCGACAGTGCATTGCACTTCGAGAATCAATCCTAGTCCGCAAGCGTATGTACCCAAAATTTCCTATATATTGTGACGTTGCACTTTGTGCAGACGTCCCAGGTTCAATGACCGCGATAGAAAAGAACACGGTCGGCAGGACACTGCAGGGGCGGCAATGACAGATCTAGGCAGGATAATATTATTTCTAATCATTTGTATTATTTTACATTCTTTCCCATGAAACTTGTATTTCGCGCTTCGGCGTGAAACGATTCGGACTACCACCGAGGGATGACCCCGAGGTGAAACTTCGCAGAGGGCGATAAGCCGCCGTGGATGTCTTAGATGACGGCGTATAGGGCTGCAGCAGAGCTCCTGATGCACCAAAGCCTCCCGTCATCTGATGACTTCTCAGCCTGGTGCTGGACCACATTTTTCGTCTCGCAACTGGATGTCTTGTTAACAGCGTACAGGGCTGTAGGAAACTACACCGAAAGCCTCCTATTATCAAGACTTATCGGCCAAGGACCGAACCAGCTTCTATCATCTACCGTTCCGACCCTTGACATACCGTTAAGTTGGCCTTGACAGCCCACGGGGAAACTACGATCAAGGAAGTGGCAACAATCTCACGAGGGAGATCCGAGTGATCCACCGTGGCGTCAATGGTGGAGTAAGGTGAAGATCCGGTGCAGGGTCACCAAAACTCCAGCCAGATCCTGCAGTTATGAAAACCTCTGGTGGGTGGACAACTGTGGTGTTACCCTTCTTTGACAAGGGACGGAGAGTACCGAAAAAGACGAACGGCAAGTCAAACTTCCCGCGAAAAATTAGCGCGTCAGCAAATCGGCCCCAGGAGAAAGAAGAATTCCCGAAAAACCGTCAATAGGATCCTAGCGCGACGTCAACCACCTGTCCGCTAGATCCTCCCCTCTATGATGAGTAATTAGGCCAATCACAGACGTACGTGACGACGTTCGTTCTAAATCGCAACACCTCGAGCCTAAGCAACCTACAGGATTCCTTCTCTTCTGCGTTCGACTGCCGGCCGTGACACACGTCTTCAATTACCGTACCGTACCGTTCCGAGTTCTTCTAAATTTCAACACACCTTTTCGATTAGCTTCATTCATAGTTTAATTTAAAATAAATTCTAAGTGATAGTGCCTTGAGGCCAGTAAGACAACGTAAGGTAAGCCTGTTCAATTTATTGTAAGGCCACGAGTTAATTTTTCTAATCATTATTGAGTACGATCATTTGATAGTGTATTTTGTTACGCAGGCGTTGGGCCACGAGGTCCCGTCTTGCTGTAGTTTTCTTAGTGGAATCTTTCCCATATCGTCTCGTAATTAATTCTTTTATAGTATTTTCACTGATTGGTGGTGAATTAACTCGTGACTAGTTGGCTGATTATCGCTTAGCTTGTTCCAAAGTATTCTTTGCTTGAGAAATATTGCTTCTAGCTATTTCCATTTTCTATTCTCTTATTGCTAATTTGCTTACGGACCTAGATGTCCTATAATTGGTAGTTTAGCTACTCATTTTTGTAGTTTGCATGGTAGAATATTTCTACCCGATCTGTCTTGCCTATCCTGTAGTATTGTGAACGCGGAAGTAGCCGTGGAAAAGTAAATATCGTATCGTATATTTTGATTATCTTTCCTGAAATATTATTTTCTTATTATTTGATGAATTTCCACGTTAGGATAAGTTAGTGAGTGATTTATAGCGGCCTACGGGTCCAACTGATTATAATTGTTAGTTCACTCTCATTGCGAGAGAATAATCTTGAATTGTGTCGAGCCTTCTATTTCCTCAAATTTGTGATTTATCTGAAGTTTGTTAAATATCGTATCGTTCCTCTTACGAGGAAATTGTCATTAAATTCACTGATGAAAATTTAATCCTGTGTTATTTCTGAGCAAATCATAACGTCATCTGGTTTACCCATCCCCTCTACCCTCTGATTTTTATTCTGAATTAGCCGAGCACATCCGTCGTAAATCTCTAGAAAAAGTATCTTAATTGTTCATAATTGACGCGACAGCGTCTGGCGCCCAACGGAAAATTTGAGTATTTTTGATTATTCTTTATTATCGTATCGAACTAGAGATCAGCGCCGTAGGGTATCGCGAAGAGTTTTCCTACCTCTTTCCTTGCTGAAAGGAAACGCGGTTACAAAATGGCGCCCAACGTGGGGCCACGCCAACAAAATAGGAAAAACAAAGCCTCAGAATAACCAGATTTGAATTCTATTCATTATTCGTTATAAGAAATATAAGGCTCACACATTATTGTTTCGCAAAATCCTAATCTCAAAACAAAGCAAAACAAAACGAAGCCAAACAAAGGAATTGAATCGAAAGACAGTGCGTTGTTGAATCGGTAACGCTTAAGCCCCTTGTTTAGATATCGTCTCGGAATAAAAACAAGTAAGTCTTGAATCGTAGGTTGTTTACGCCAAGCGTACAGGGTGAGCTAGCTTATAGCCAACTCGCCTAATCCTCGTTGACCAACACATGGCGCAACCTACTTCAGAGGACGCGTGGGTTTATTCATTATCAGCTGACGAACTAAAATCGGAACTAGGTCAAAGGTCACTGGATCAAACCGGTACCGTACCTACTTTACGCGATCGTTTACTACGATTTCTAGGGTATACTCGCGGAGCAGTCATGGATCCACCAACACCGGATAAAACTGATACGCCACCGGAGGGCACAAATACTTTGCACCCCCCCAGCGATTCACACGCGAGTCCCCAATCGACTACTGCTATGATTCCGATAGGAGAAAATAATTCTCCCCCAGCAGTCAGAGAGATATACGTAACGAACCCCACACCCCCTGAAACACAAGGTCAGCTAAACCCAGAGTCCCAACGAGAGCCTCCACCGACAGGCTCGCATACCGTACCGAACGACCCACGTCAGGAACCAAACACCCGGGAACAACAGAATTTCGTATCGCGCGAACCTCTTCGTTACTCAGAGTTACCCCCAAGGATACGTAACGATTTTCGGCGAGAACCGTATCGAGATGATCGGCGAGAACAGTATCGAGATGATCGGCGAGAACAGTATCGAGATGATCGGCGAGAACAGTACCGCGATGACCGGCGAGATCCGTATCGGGATGATCCGCGTGATCAGTACGACGACGTACCCCGCGAATCTTACCACCACCCTCAGACATCCCGCGAATTTCGCTACGAGGTTACTCGACGACCGCAACGCGAGTTTCCAGATGACTTCGAAGACGAAGATTACCCAGAACCGCCACGCGAAACACCAACCCGATACCGTCCCGCTTCAAATCGCTTCGCAAATCCGCCACCCGCTAATCGACAACAACGCGCAAATCAGCCTCCCTCTGCTCTTGCAGCATACGATGTCATGAGGAAATGGAACATAAAATTTTCAGGAGACCGAAACGAAGACGCAGAAGCTTTTCTAACTCGTCTACACGACGGCCGTATTTTCTTTAACCTTCGAGATGCCGATATTATTCATAGTCTACCGTTTTTCTTAACCGGAGTTGCACTTTATTGGTACCGTGATGTACGAGATCGTTGTCAAACTTTTCACGACCTTGAGGTCGCATGGCGTGATCGATTTATCGACCCGAGTTTACAATTTTCCCTAAGGGAAGAAATACGTAGGCGCACGCAAGGCGAGAGCGAACCGATCGCTGATTACATTACCTTCATGCGTGCCTATTTCAACCGATTACAGCCTCCATGGTCAGAGGAAGAGCAAGTAGATTACGCGTACCGAAATCTCTTACCGCGCTTCCACCTTTTAATTCGACGCGCGGAATTACGTGACCTAGGTGACCTTGAATATATCGCACGTAGGTTAGAAAATAATTTCCGTACCGTAGCAAAGTATCAAGCTCCTCCGACCCCAGAAAATTCATTGCTACCAGAATTCGCGTACCGAGGTCCGCGCAATAAATCGCGACAAGGCATAACAACCTTGGCTAACCTCACTATTTGCGACGAACCTTCGGACAGTATAAACGCCGCGCATCAATCACCGCATAAAGGCAACCGTCAAAATAATTCTGGCAGGCAATCCGGACTCACCCAAATCCCTTCGGAAAATTGCTCGGAAAGAACTCCCGCTACAACTACCGTCTCGACATCGGCTACTACTTCAGGCAATCCGTTTTTACCAGTACAGCAAGTCTTAACGCGACCGGCAAGGGTAATAACTTGTTATAACTGCCGTAAACCAGGACATCGTTTTCCAGAATGTACGGAACCACGCACTTTATTCTGTTATCGGTGCGGAAGTCCAGGTGTAACCAAGACAAATTGTTCTCGTTGTTCGGGAAATGCACAAGGGAGCCAACCGCGCGGGCAATAGTGGAACCCCTCCCTAAGCCCGCTGAAAATGATACCGTCTCGTCTCGTGAAATAATACAATTTTGCAGTCCAGTAAATTCAATACAGGGATCGACCTTGCTATTTATCACCTTCGATGTTTTAGGACACCCAGTACAAGCCTTATTTGACTGCGGTTCTTCAGGCACTTTTCTAGGATCAAAAGCGATTCCTCTTCTCGAAACTCTAGAACTACCTTATCAAGAATCAAGTTCCGGTCCAGTTACGATGGCCGCAGGTCAACAAGCTAAGGTTACCATAGAAATTGCATTACCCGTGAATCTGCAGGGAGTCACTCGTATTATCAAGACTCACGTCATTCCGTCTCTCAGCTTTACTTGTATCGTTGGAATAGATTTCATACGCGCATTCGGAATTAGTGCAAACTTTTCGGAGTCAGAATGGTATTTTAACACCAATCCCTCTGAGACATTTAAATTTCTCTCAGAATACCGTACCGATCAAATCTCATCTTGCAACGGGATATTAACCTTGACGCAAGGACAAAGAGATGAGCTACAGTCGCTTCTCACTTCCGAAATACCACCTACTCCCGAAACACTCGGAGTTACTAGTCTGACCCAGCATCACATCGACGTAAATAATCACCCCGCGATTAGACAGCGATCGTACAGAGTTTCTCCAAAAATACAAGAAGCAATCGACGCAGAAGTAGATGCGATGCTAGCGTCCGGAATAATCGAACCCTCTCACAGCGAATGGGCTAGTCCTATAGTGATGGTTAAAAAGCCTAACGGTTCCTATCGATTTTGTATAGATTTTCGCCAAGTAAATAGCGTTTCAAAGAAGGATGCATATCCGCTTCCTCGTATGGATAACATTCTTGACAAACTACGGTCAGCCAGATACATCTCGACCATCGACTTAAGTCAAGCGTATTTTCAGATCCCATTGTCTAAGGAAAGTCGCGAAGTCACTGCTTTTATCGTTCCGGGTAAAGGACTGTTTCATTTCACTAGGATGCCATACGGCCTAACCGGTGCTCCAGCCACTTTTCAGCGGTTATTAGATCGACTTATCGGACCAGATATGGATCCGTACGCGTTTGCCTATCTAGACGATATTATAATCGCAACTAGCACGTTTGAAGAACATCTTAGTTGGCTAAGACGCGTATTGCGAACCATTCACCAAGCTGGGTTAACGATCAACCCCGAAAAGTGCGAATTCTGTTGTTCTCAAGTCAAGTATTTGGGTTTTATCGTGAACGAACATGGATTACAGATCGACCCTGATAAGATAGCTCCAGTTCTCGAATATCCCGTCCCGCGAAATATCAAACAGTTGAGACGATTCCTCGGCATGGCGTCTTGGTACCGCCGATTTATACCGAGCTTTGCAACTGCAACCGAGCCCTTGACACGCCTACTTAGAAAATCACAGCCATGGGTATGGGAAACTGAACAGACAGAGGCATTTGATGAAATCCGGAAGTGTTTAACTTCCGCTCCCACCTTGTCGTGCCCAGACTTTACCGTACCGTTCGTTCTCCAAACCGATGCAAGCGCTGTAGGCTTAGGAGCTGTTTTAACTCAATCCCGAGATGACGTTGAAACCGTCATAGCGTACGCCAGTAGAACGTTAACCGACGCGGAACGAAAATATTCAGTCACAGAACAAGAATGCTTAGCTGTTATTTGGGCTATCCAAAAATTTCGAGCTTATATTGAGGGATACCACTTCCACGTTATCACAGATCATAGCAGTTTGCAATGGTTGCACCGGCTCAAAAATCCCACGGGTAGGTTAGCCCGGTGGTCTCTTGAGTTGCTCGGCTACGATTATACGATAACTTTCCGGAAGGGAGCTCTCAACCACGTACCGGATGCACTTTCGCGCATTCCCGAAGATAACCCAAATATCATCGCCGCAATAATTCCCGATCTTACCACATGGTATGACAAGCGAACCCAAGAAGTCGAACAGAACCCCGAAAAATTCTCTAACTGGAAAATCCATAACGGACAGCTCTATTTTTACCGTCCCGATCCGGATGTCGAAACTCTAGTCCGCGATCTGAACGCATGGAAATTAGTTCTCCCGGAAAATCAACGTGAACAAATCCTTCGGGAAAACCACAATACTCCACAGACCGGCCACCTCGGCACCGAGAAGACGTACCGTCGTATCGCCGACTCCTATTATTGGCCGGGAATGTTCCGTACCGTTGCACTATACGTCAAACGCTGCATCACTTGTCAGCGATGCAAAGTAAGTCAGCGCGCACCTCCTGGTTTAATGGGACGTCGGGTAGTCGAAGAACCATGGATGGTAGTCGCTATGGATATCATGGGACCGTTTCCGGTGAGCAAAGCTGGTTTTGCCTACATCCTTGTTATGCAAGATTTGTTCACCAAGTGGATCGAGTGTTGCCCTCTTAAGAAAGCAACGGGGAAAAAGATTAGTGAAGCATTCGAAGAATACGTTACGTCTCGATGGGGTACACCCCAAGTTATTCTAACTGATAATGGCACGGAGTTTAATAATAAAACAATCAAGACCCTCGCTGACACCTATAATATTGTCCACACTACTACTCCACCTTATCACCCTCAAGCAAATCCGGTCGAGCGGGTCAATCGAGTACTAAAAACGATGATCGTATCGTTCCTTGAAAAGGATCACAGAGAGTGGGATCTCCACTTAACTAAGTTTCGTTTCGCTTACAACACTGCTCACCATAGTTCTATCGATACAAGCCCTGCCTTTCTAAACTTAGGTCGCGTACCAAAACCCGCAAATTCCTTCCGGAAAAGCGTCGAGGGAAATCCAGAAATTGAACGAGTCGCGCCTAAATCATGGACCGAGCGAATGCAGAGTATACAACTCTTGCGCGAGTGGGTAGTACAGAAGTTAGAGGATGCTTTCAAACGCCAAGCACACTATTACGATCGACACCGTCGTCCCCAGCTCTATGCCATAGGAGATTTGGTTTTAAAACGTCAACACACACTTTCATCTGCAGCTCAAAATGTTGCTGCTAAACTAGCCCATAAGTTCCACGGACCTTTCAAAATTTCTAAAGTACTCTCTTCGGTAGTGTATGAAGTTAGTACTCCGGACACGGAAAGGGTGGTGGCTAAGGTGCATGTTAAAGACCTAAAACCTTATGTTCCCCAAGCATGATGGGTGGTGAAGGTGAAGACCTCAACTTTTCCTGACTATCTCTTATCGACCAGCAGATCTCGTACCGTACCGTATCGTATCGTACCGTCATCAAACAGCCGTGAGATGGAAGATCGCAGGCGCCGTCACAGGAGCCCTACTGGATGGGCAAGGCTCGAGCGGCTTCAGGAATTTTTCGAAGCTGTCGCCCATGCTAACCCGGACACCTGGGCTGAACTTCAAGCAGCTGCAAGTGAGATAGCCGAAGAACGGCGGATGGCAGCCAGAAATACGAATAACGCGGTCGTGCGCGATTTCCCGGCGACCTGCGACCAGGGAACTCAAACGGAGACCCGTAGCTACGCCGAGAGTTCGACTCAAACCGAGGGGTACAGCAGTAGAGATAATTCCACCCAAACCGAGGGTTATCGCAGCGTGGATAGTTCTACACAGACGGAAGGTCCTAGCCGTAGCGCGATATCCACCCAAACGGAGTCTGTCCAGGTGACTAACACACCGCAAGGCTCACGCTTCTCCAGAGCTGGTCCTACACAAACTGCATCCGATCCCGTACCGTCAACATCGGCAGCACCAAGATCGAATCTGTCGCTACCACTGCTAAATCAGCTCAATCTCAGCGATGGAGCACGAGTCGGCTGCTGGAATTGCGATGACCCCAGCCATGTCAGTCCCCGATGTCCGCATCCGCGGCTGAGGACTTACTGCAAACGTTGCGGCTGGCGAGGAGTTAAGGTCAGCGACTGTCCGAGATGCGCACCGTCCTGGGAGCCACCAAGATCGCAACGTGTCGTCTCACCACCGAGAGCACCGCGTGTTCTAACACCACCGAGAGCACCGCGTGTTCTAACACCGCCGAGGGCACCACGCGCCCTGACGCCTCCAAGAGCACCGCGCGCTCTAACCCCGCCGACACCACCGAGACGTTATGGACCAGAACCACGACCACGAGTCCGTTTCGCCCCGACACCCGAAACCAACCGCAGGTCTGAATCCCGGAGCCGCGCCCGCGATTTAGACCCATCACCGAGTCGCTTTAATTTCGTTCGTCGGCGAACTCGCGACTAGCCTCCCGCGGAGACTAGTTTCCTTTTCTTTCTTTATCTCTTCTTACCGTACCGTTAAATAATTATTCCATTCCTCGTTTCGCGAATAGATTTATTATTCGCCTCATCTAAAAATAACTCTTTAGCGTCAACCTAAAAATATCACTAGTTTTAAGATACCGTACCGTTAACAGCCACCGCTGTCTTTCGAAGCAAAAAGGACTTTGAGCCACCACCGCGTGCTGAAAACAAGCACCCCAAAAAACTCTTTTTTTGTTCTCTTTCTTGCTAGCAGATACTAGCACATAAGTTTTTTTGGTTCCTTTATCATTATTAATCTTGTTATCGTATCATTTGCCTATTATATTATCGTATCGTTTTACATTATTATCGTATCGTTTCAATAATTTCAATTTTTCTTATTTCTCGTTGCCAAAGAGCCCTAAGGGTAAAAATAAACTATTACCAAAGTGATCTGGTTGCATTTATCGTCGATGATTATTAATTCCTTCCACTCCTACTACTGCTGCGAACATACTATAGGATAAGTTCTTTAAAAATTTTCATTCCATATCTTCGGAACTCGCTAGCTACCAGCAGCTAGTCACCTGTTCTGATTACGTCGTATACTTGTGGCTTTCATAAATTGCGCATGGCCTCCTCGGCCTTCCCCAGGGAGGGAAGAGTTGTGACGTTGCACTTTGTGCAGACGTCCCAGGTTCAATGACCGCGATAGAAAAGAACACGGTCGGCAGGACACTGCAGGGGCGGCAATGACAGATCTAGGCAGGATAATATTATTTCTAATCATTTGTATTATTTTACATTCTTTCCCATGAAACTTGTATTTCGCGCTTCGGCGTGAAACGATTCGGACTACCACCGAGGGATGACCCCGAGGTGAAACTTCGCAGAGGGCGATAAGCCGCCGTGGATGTCTTAGATGACGGCGTATAGGGCTGCAGCAGAGCTCCTGATGCACCAAAGCCTCCCGTCATCTGATGACTTCTCAGCCTGGTGCTGGACCACATTTTTCGTCTCGCAACTGGATGTCTTGTTAACAGCGTACAGGGCTGTAGGAAACTACACCGAAAGCCTCCTATTATCAAGACTTATCGGCCAAGGACCGAACCAGCTTCTATCATCTACCGTTCCGACCCTTGACATACCGTTAAGTTGGCCTTGACAGCCCACGGGGAAACTACGATCAAGGAAGTGGCAACAATCTCACGAGGGAGATCCGAGTGATCCACCGTGGCGTCAATGGTGGAGTAAGGTGAAGATCCGGTGCAGGGTCACCAAAACTCCAGCCAGATCCTGCAGTTATGAAAACCTCTGGTGGGTGGACAACTGTGGTGTTACCCTTCTTTGACAAGGGACGGAGAGTACCGAAAAAGACGAACGGCAAGTCAAACTTCCCGCGAAAAATTAGCGCGTCAGCAAATCGGCCCCAGGAGAAAGAAGAATTCCCGAAAAACCGTCAATAGGATCCTAGCGCGACGTCAACCACCTGTCCGCTAGATCCTCCCCTCTATGATGAGTAATTAGGCCAATCACAGACGTACGTGACGACGTTCGTTCTAAATCGCAACACCTCGAGCCTAAGCAACCTACAGGATTCCTTCTCTTCTGCGTTCGACTGCCGGCCGTGACACACGTCTTCAATTACCGTACCGTACCGTTCCGAGTTCTTCTAAATTTCAACACACCTTTTCGATTAGCTTCATTCATAGTTTAATTTAAAATAAATTCTAAGTGATAGTGCCTTGAGGCCAGTAAGACAACGTAAGGTAAGCCTGTTCAATTTATTGTAAGGCCACGAGTTAATTTTTCTAATCATTATTGAGTACGATCATTTGATAGTGTATTTTGTTACGCAGGCGTTGGGCCACGAGGTCCCGTCTTGCTGTAGTTTTCTTAGTGGAATCTTTCCCATATCGTCTCGTAATTAATTCTTTTATAGTATTTTCACTGATTGGTGGTGAATTAACTCGTGACTAGTTGGCTGATTATCGCTTAGCTTGTTCCAAAGTATTCTTTGCTTGAGAAATATTGCTTCTAGCTATTTCCATTTTCTATTCTCTTATTGCTAATTTGCTTACGGACCTAGATGTCCTATAATTGGTAGTTTAGCTACTCATTTTTGTAGTTTGCATGGTAGAATATTTCTACCCGATCTGTCTTGCCTATCCTGTAGTATTGTGAACGCGGAAGTAGCCGTGGAAAAGTAAATATCGTATCGTATATTTTGATTATCTTTCCTGAAATATTATTTTCTTATTATTTGATGAATTTCCACGTTAGGATAAGTTAGTGAGTGATTTATAGCGGCCTACGGGTCCAACTGATTATAATTGTTAGTTCACTCTCATTGCGAGAGAATAATCTTGAATTGTGTCGAGCCTTCTATTTCCTCAAATTTGTGATTTATCTGAAGTTTGTTAAATATCGTATCGTTCCTCTTACGAGGAAATTGTCATTAAATTCACTGATGAAAATTTAATCCTGTGTTATTTCTGAGCAAATCATAACGTCATCTGGTTTACCCATCCCCTCTACCCTCTGATTTTTATTCTGAATTAGCCGAGCACATCCGTCGTAAATCTCTAGAAAAAGTATCTTAATTGTTCATAATTGACGCGACAGCGTCTGGCGCCCAACGGAAAATTTGAGTATTTTTGATTATTCTTTATTATCGTATCGAACTAGAGATCAGCGCCGTAGGGTATCGCGAAGAGTTTTCCTACCTCTTTCCTTGCTGAAAGGAAACGCGGTTACAATATATATATATGTATATATATATATACGTATATTATATATATATACATATACCTTATTATGTTTATTATACATTAAAACAATTTATACCCACTCTTAAACTACTTGATATAAGCTAGAATTTACCTTAGTAAGTAATGAATCTGACCATGAAACGACAATGCACGCGCATTATGAGTAAAAACCGAGTCGTAAAATGGGCAGACATTAACGAAAACCCGTCTGGGATAACGATTAATAAATAACTAAGAATAAATTGAGGTTAAGTTAAAATAGACTAAGACGGTAGCCTCCAACATTGCCGGGACGGCAATGACCTTAAGGAGGGAGGGATGTTACGGCCCGATTGTCCGTAACCGTTTATTACTTAATCCTAGGAATATATTATGCGTATTATTTCTTTACTTTGTTTCTTATAAAACAAACCAGAACGGGGATCACGTTGCTCGTGGCAGCTCTCGGGATTTAGACTTGTTTATCTTATTTTTCTCACACTTAGTTTCAAGTACCACCTAAGAGCCCAGAGCTAAGTCACGTACGACCACCGGGTGAGGCGATATCGTTTTGCTGATTCAAAACTGTAAGCTCTGTTTGACTAAGGTTCTGAACAACACTGACCCGAGAACTGCCTGAAGCAAGGGCCTATGCAGTGACGTTAGATCAAGTATACTATAGCTGATGCCGTAGAACCGTTGCGGAGTGCAACAAGTACACGTACGTCACATTGTACCAATAAGCAATTAGAATTAGCCTAAGCAGTAACCTGATTGGCTACGTCCCCTGGGCCAGGACCACGGGGGCGAAGCAGCATCAGGGAGCCGGAAGAACAAGAGCTGGAAACTATTGCATTCGTCCGTTACTTCTCACCTAGAATAGACGTGTGACCGGGTATTCCGTGTAAAGCAAGGGTGACTGTGTCTTAAAGTTTTTGCCCAAAGGACTTAGAATACTCGTTAAAGCAAAACAAAATCAATTTATTAAATCCAAATTCTCTCCTAACCTTTCGAGCGAAGACTCATTGTTTAGTGATAAGTGTTTTGAACATCAGTGTAAACTAACAATACTACCAACAATTCCATAATTCATAAATACCATAACTGGGTCTGCAATAGTGAGTTTCGATACCAGGATACTGAGGTACGGAATTGGAACTACCCACAATTTGGATTAACCAACCTTTGGGTAACTAGATAGAAAGTATCATCTCCGTTAAACTTACAAATCAATGAATCAGGGCCCGAGTAGTGGCCCCGGCCTCTAGGGACCGTACTATAGTATTCGACCGTTTCCGTTCTGGTTTCTCCGTTTATTTATCCATTAGTTAATTATTTTATTTTCTTTATCCTTAACCGCGGAAGCCGTTCGCCATCAACCGCGTTTCACCCTACATACGATTCCGTTGACCATTTTTCATCCAGATTCCCGGTTTCGAGTAAACCCAAGCGGTAGTGAGAGATAACTCCCTTTACTCGATCCCGGGGGGCTCTCACCCTTAGGACCGTTCCTAAGGTTCTCGTCAGACGTTGTTCCATGGTCAAGACCAGGGAACCGCGATCCCCGTCCCCAAGCGAACCCCAACGGGTTGTGAGGATCTGAACCCTTGCGCTTGGTTGGCGAGGGATAGTGGACTAGGCGCGGGTGATGGTTGACGGTATTCTTCGCGAATAATATCCTTTTGTTTCATATTGTTTACATAACTGTTTTATTGGAGAATATATGTAACTTTTGCCAGATTTCCACAAGCTTATTTAGCCCATCATCCATCCCATATATATAGAGATTGGATAGCTGGAAGGTTTGTAGCCCCGTCCGGGGTAGACAAGATATAGAACTCAAAATTTCATTTTCATTAGTATTAATATATCATGTATTTGGCGTGGCCTAACAACCAGTAGCACCGCTCGGCTACCCTCACGTCACAACGGCCATTTTATTACTGTCTAGTGATCGCAGGCGGCGATTCGATCCCAATCGCTGAGTAGTGAAGTAGCGCGGCTGCTAGACCACGCGGATGCTAGACCACTTTGCATATTCATCTGCGACCGCGCCTTTACTTTCTCCTTTTTTCTCGAGAGTTCTAACCCGCGCCTTTACGTTTATCGATGTATACCAATTAATTATACATTTTTTTTATTCGTCACACTGTTGCGGAGATGAATCTTACGACTATGTCGTTACAGATTTTTATGTTATATATCATACATTTATCGATCTGTTGCGGAGATGAATCTTACGACTATGTCGTTTAATTATACGTTTATCGATGTATACCAATAGATTGCTATACATTTTTTTATTCGTGACACTGTTGCGGAGATGAATCTTACGACTATGTCGTTACAGATTTTTATGTTATATATCATACATTTATCGATGAAGGTCGGTGGTCAGTGCTACAATTATACATTTATCGATGAATACCAATAGATTTTATTCGTCACACTGTTGCGGAGATGAATCTTACAGATTTTTATGTTATATATTATACATTTATCGATAAAGGTCAACGACTATCTCGTTACAGATTTATCGATGAAGGTCGGTGGTAAGTGCTACAATTATACATTTATCGATGAATACCAATAGATTTTATTCGTCACACTGTTGCGGAGATGAATCTTACAGATTTTTATGTTATATATTATACATTTATCGATAAAGGTCAACGACTATCTCGTTACAGATTTTTATGTTATATTATACATTTATCGATGAGTACCAACGACTATCTCGTTACAGATTTTTTGTAATTATACATTCATCGATCTGCCACTTTTCTATCATGCCGTACCCCCATTTATCGATGAACGCCACTGAAGATTTTTACAATTACCCCCTCTTCACCGGATAGTCTGATTTTGCAACAGATTATTATAATTGGCGACTCGTTACTATCCGCAACACTGTTGCGAAGATGCGTTTACGGATTTTTTATATTGACACCCCGGTTTCGCTAGATTAATCGACAGATTTTTATCACTACCCGATAGTCTGATTTTTTTAAAAATTCCCCGATTGCACAGCATATTATATGCAATCATACGGATATCATACCCCCGTTGGTTCTTCTTTTGTAGCTTTGAGAAATCGTAACGAGAGGACGAGCTAGGTGGTCTACATGCTTGAATCCTTGGTTATCATCAGGGGGCTTCGCCCTGATGTCGAGAGGATGTGCATGTAGGACTCAGGGTTCGATTCCCTGGATCGTCCGTTTTTTTTAAATTAAATCATACTAATATCCAGTGCGATAAGCAATCTGAGCGTTGACAGAAAATTTCCAACAGGTCCCCGTTTTACAAAACAGACCTTCAACACTGACAGTTCCAACAGTTGATGAGGCATCATATGACCTGAACCGAATTAAAAACTATCCTACAGACTAGATTTAATAAATATCCTACAGACTAGATTTAATAAATATTCTAAAGGTGGGTGGAGTCATATGAAATTATAGAATAATGCATTTTATACTGATCATTTATTTAACAATCTATACGTTGAAGTCATGGTATAGAGGGTAAGCCAATCATTACATATAGTTGAATTCAATTCGATTGTACAGCCCTCCAAGGTATTGCATGTGGAGCCGGTTTTCGTCAGCAGCCAGTATCATTTTTTGGAAGATGTCATCATCCTCCGCCAACGCCTTCGTCATACGAGCCGGTATAAACGCGGAAAACGCGTTGTCGATGTCGACGGTGATTCTCGGGCCAAATCTCGTCTGGACTTTTCGCAAACTGGTGATTGGATACTGTTTGTGTATCTCGAGATCCGCCAATTTCTTCGTCGGGAGGTATTCGTCGCATCGACCCACCTTGTTGATTTTACTTAAGTCCATGACGTTGCTATTCGACAAAAAAATCACCCCCAAGTGTTTCTAGATACTCGAGTGAAGATTATTCGAGTGAAGATTGGAGACTGACGATCTGAACGTTGATCCGAGTCTTTTATACTCTTGAAATTTTTACATCCAACCCCCCCACCACCCAATATAATTTACCTGTCCATCTCTGCGCATCGACCAGTTTGTGCTATTAAAATATCTGTTTTTTATAATTCTTACAATTTAATATCAGTTCATAAAATCAAATTACGGCTATTCCCCCCACCACATTTACCGAGGTGAATATATAAGGCCTCGATACTTCAACCATCAGCATCAATTCAACCAGTTCCAATCACCCAGCTGATAATATCACATCTTCACAGCTTCAATGCCATCTTCGTCAAACAACTTTACAACGCATGCTTCAGAGTACCATACTGAAGTGTGCGACGATAACGGACATTGGGTATTCTGCGCGTCACCGGAGATGTTTGAAAAAACGCAGACGTTAATTTCTTGCAATCCTACCTGTAAGCGGACTCAACCTTTGCAGAGGACGGAATCATGCATCTTCAAGAAACAACGTACGTTCCAAGAATCAAACGTTGTACCACCAGACAGTGCAGGGGAGCTACTCGTGACTTCGGAGGATTTCGATGAAGATTCGATCATTGATTGCGAATTAATTGGTGCAGGATTACAAACAGTGATAAAATCAGTTTCAAGTGAATAATGAAACTGACATTGAACTGATATATTACGGAAATAAAAATAACTAGGAATACAATGATGTTGAAGATATATTTGAAATTAAACCATTGATTATCATATTACATCATATTACCCCATGATTATAATAAATATTCTTAGGAGTATAAGATAAAAAAAACCCCTATGATATATTAGATATTGTTATAAGTATCTAAGAAAATACCAACTAATAATAATCAAAACTCCAAACAATATGACCCATATATAATAAATCCCATCAATTCCCAGAATCTGTAACAAATTAAATAAACAAAATTATGGTAAACAAAAATTGTTTTCAAACATACTTATATGGAATTGGGTGAACGGCTCGCATATATTTGATTATTTTTTTCAAACATACTTTTACCGAATGAGGTGAACATGTTAGGGCGCGTAACTAACTATGGAGTAAGTGTAAGATGCCTTTAACTTGAAGTGGTAACTGTTACCTTCACTTTCGGACTCGAAGTCCGCATCGGCGTCTCGAAAAACTGAATAATCGGGGGTAACGGGCGCTGCGACGTATATCAAACACAAAAAAAAAATTACGATCGGAACATAAACTGGTAAAAAAAAATTTTTTTTCGATTGTTTCTTCCCATCCAAAAATTTCAGCCAATAGAATTGCTTCATTCGTAATTATTCTTTGCATAGCCTACACGATATTTAACTGATAATTTCACTTGTGTCTTCACCGCGGTAATTTTTTCATATAGACATGTATAAAACAGAAGATTCTCCAATCCAGTTAACCCTCCATCGAATCTGACAGATTGAATTATAATTCTGTGACTTTCAAAATTTAAATTCTTAACTGCGGATTTTGTCTCATGATGCAATTCTATCGGCCGAAAATTTTGGATGAAAAAATTATCTATCGAATACCACTCGAGCTTCAAGATTAATCCGGGTATTTTTCCCGCAAGGTTTCCCCGCAATCGAACGAATTTTCAGAAAAAAATCACTCGCGCTGGAAATACCCCGATAATTTTTTGAAGCTCTTGTGGTATGTCATGTAAAAGTGATTTACTTACATACAGTTGGTCGAGGGGTGCCCCCCTCTGACAATACGTTGCCCGGATGGTAAACGTTCATGACGTTCCGATAGTTGTTTACCGTGGACGCTTTATCAGTAATTGGTGTGGAGACGTTTTGATCCAATGCATCTTCGTCATCGTTATATCCTGAATACTGCAGTGTTTGATTCAAACCGCGTCTGTTCTGTGTGTCCACCCGTATATGATGCATCAACCGCTTCGACAATACCGAGCCGGACTCGGCCGTTGTATTCGACAACAAAACCACGAACATTAGAACGATTTGAAAAACGACTTGGAAGTTCATTTTGAGGTTTTTTTTTGAGTGAATTGAGTAGTGAAAACGTAAATTGTAACTGTACTGTTGTTTCGACTGCAACTTGTCATCAATATATACTAGATTAATTAGGTGAAAAAATGTACCTACGTCAATGTCGATTCAGCAAGAAGACTCCCCACTGTTGGATCATCTGTACCGAAAAAATAACGCGTACCGAATGTTCGATTGCGTGATCACATTAGATGGATGATATTAAATAAACATCGTTCGATTTCAGGCTGTTGCAAAATATTATACACGTGTGCATCGGATGATTGATATCACTGAAGATTCTCATTAAAACAATGCTGATTCGGCAAACTATGAGACTTTGTTCGAACGCGTGATCGCATTAGATTGTCAATATTAATTACATAACGTTCGTTGGCAAGCTGTTGCAAAATATTTGACACACGCATCAGATGATTGATATCACTGAAAAATTAAACAATGCTGATTCAGCAGGCTGTGAGACTTTGTTCGATCGCGTGATCGCATCACATGAATAATATTATCGACCCATTTTAAGGTAAAAATTATCCACCTACGTCAATGCCGATTCAGCAAAAACTACAAATCGTTCGTTCGCGATCTGCGCTAGATCAGTTCATCAGTACGATCCGTAACCTGAAAGGAGCATAACTGCCGTGCGCTACTACAAAGAGTACGCGTATATTCATCTCACGTAATCACATTTTGAAGTCTCCTTACCACGAACGAGTTTTCATTTAAAAAAAAACTATAACTCGTTGCAGACTCTGCACCAAACAGGTTTAATAATAATAAAAATTAGTATCGTCGGTATAAAGGGAGTGACGATTAACCAGTCGCGGAATAAATCCAGTCAGTTAGTTCACGCGTATCTTCCTCAGCGAACATTTGACAATGGATCCAGTGAAGTTTGCGACTACATCGAGCGGAAAAGACAACAACACCGGCGTTACGGGTATCCGCAATGATGTGGATAATGACACACACGTATGTATCATTCCAAAATTTTGTTCTTCCATATTTTTTCATCTGAGATATGATTTTTGAGAGAGAGAGACCAGATTGATGTTAGCCCCTGAATCCCATCACCCACTGATTTTCAATATTCAAGTAAATCATGAAAGTTATTCTATTTCAGGTTGAAAAAAGTTCAACTCAAGTGCCGCCAGCAGTTCAGTGTATTCCAGCTGGCGCCGAAAGCGACGAGGAGGACGACGACGAAATGTTTCAGACTTACGAGGAGTATCTAGCGATTTTACGTGAGATTGATTACAAAAACAGCCGGATAGCGAAGTTTGCGACGACATCGAGCGGAAAAGACAACACCACCGGCGTTACGGGTATCCGCAATGATGTGGATAATGACACACACGTATGTATCATTCCAAAATTTTGTTCTTCCATATTTTTTCATCTGAGATATGATTTTTGAGAGAGAGAGACCAGATTGATGTTAGCCCCTGAATCCCATCACCCACTGATTTTCAATATTCAAGTAAATCATGAAAGTTATTCTATTTCAGGTTGAAAAAAGTTCAACTCAAGTGCCGCCAGCAGTTCAGTGTATTCCAGCAGTTCAGTGTATTCCAGCAGTTCGGTGTATTCCAGCAGTTCGGTGTATTCCAGCTGGCGCCGAAAGCGACGACGAGGACGACGACGACGAAATGTTTCAGACTCACGAGGAGTATCTAGCGGTTTTACGTGAGATTGATTACGAAAACAGCCGGATACCTATGTTTCAGTGGGAATTGGGGCTGAGTTGAATGAAAAAAATTAGAAGTTTGTAGTTTTTTATATATATTTTTTATTGAAGAATAAAGAACGTTGGATAAATCGTGTACAACAATTAACATTGTTTTATTACCCTACCCAACATCTGTTACACATAGAAAATACATTTTCAACAGCACAGATTCCCAAGTGATACGCACATCTTGGTTGCTGCTTACTCAAACATATTTCATCAGCTAAGTATGCGGCATCAATATTGAATAGTCGTTTTAATATTTTTCCGACAGATTTGTTCATTACAAGAAACGATGAGCAATTTTGTAAATGTGGTCGTATCTGGAATAGTAGTTCCGAGTAGGGTACATATCCATCGTCCCAGCTGAATCCGTGATAAACTTTACGCTCAAGTGCTTCGCGACGATTAACTTCAGGTAAAACTGACCAGAGATATGGGGGTTTGAATATGAAATGTTGAAATTTATAATTATCTTTGAGAATTGCCAGTTCTTTTACGATGAATGTATCGTTGGGTCCCGTAAACCCCTGAAGGTCGATAAACGTGGGACTCATGACTGTGTATAATTTTCTGGATTTAATCTAGCTCGCGCTGCATATTTATAGATTAAAATTCCCCTCCCCACTTCATACAATTCCAGTTTCAACATTCAAGTTTTTTTGTTTCAAATCATTTTTCGAACCACATTTGTCAGCGGGCTATATTCAATAATTTTATCATGGAAAATTAGACAGTATGCGGTAGTATTTGCAGGCACATTAACATTACACTGAAACTCAAGACGTATATCTACCGAGGCACTTTTCAACGATTCATTCTGACGTGAACAATCTATTACGGCGATTGGAGCATGCGATTTGAATGTATCCAAATCGAGCATTGGTTGGGGGGCCCCACTCTCACCGTAATATGATGCTTTAAATTTCACGTACATATCATAGAGCAGAGCGTATCTTTTCCGGGTAAAATCCAAATCTAAATTATCATACGGGTACGATTCGGAATTGAGGTACAAGCGCACGTTTGTCAATTCACAATGATCGAATACACTGGGATCATGGGTCAGCTTATTTCTTCGCCCAGTCTGCAACGCGAGAATTACGTAGCGGGGTTTCTCAAGTTGTACTGCAGTCTTCACGGACCAGGTGTGATGCGTAGTTTCCTGAAGCACTGGATACTCATATAAATCCCATGACCGAAAACTCATTTGAATCGATCTACCGCTTTCGAGAAGATGTAACAGCTCCAATTTTTGCAAATCTTCAACACTTACATGAGGCATACGCCACTGCAATTTATTTAGCTTCAGACTTACGCTTGTACCTTGAGTTTGAAATATTGCATTTGAATCCGTTCTTGAACGAATTAGGATCAGCTCATGACGCGTGTTGGCAATAATTCTCTTATAGTCTTCGCAGAAGCCTAGCAGAATGCGTAAGGGTATGCAGAAATTGAAATATCCTTTATCGAGTTCAACCAAATTACTGGTTATCGACCAACCGGCAATCTCTAGTGCTTTACTCGAATTGGTACACAATGATAAATAGTTTTTGATTGTAGTGCTAATTCCAACATTTTTGCACCGATCAATTTCAACACCATTCAATTCATATCGGATTTCATCGAAGAGAAAGGCCATCGCGTTATTGACAAGTTTTGCAGTTTTAACAGGCTGATAGACACCGCCGGCATCTGGCACTGAATTCAATAGCGTGCCCTCAATGTATAAAAAACTGTTGCAGGGTAATGTATACAAATCCTGTTGTTGAATCGGAATGCGTATCTCATCGTTGTTTTGATAAGACGTACTGGCGTAGGGGGCATGAGCATGAACCTCGACTCGAGTTATACTGTTATCAAATACTGGTCGAGCATTAATATTCAACAGACTCGCCATATCTAGTTTTCACAATAAATCCCAACGATTTCAGAAAGTTTACGTTATCAGGAGTCAGCGATTGACGTACAGCGTACGGTGTTGTTCGTTTCACCAAACTTCTAACACTGAGAGGGCTGGCCGTGTTAGCACGATATTTGTGGACATCTTCGTAAATCAGCATGATGAAAATCAATTGTTCTGCTCTTTTACGTGTAAGCGAATTGTTATCTCTTCTCCTCGAAAGTTAACTAGATTACCGTCCTGGTCTACGATCCGAACTGTTATGTTGTCTATTACACGCGGGCTCACAGGCAAGTAAATGACGTGGTAAGGTGACTCGGAGATTTTATAGCCCGGTGGCACGCTTGCTGAAAATTCATGAATCGTGTGCACCGGTTGAGCATTACTGTAGGCTCCGGCGGTAATGTTACACTCAACTCGTATAATATTAACTTTGAGAATGTTGACGGGTAAATCTGATTCGTGCCATACGTTAGCTTCAAGCTTTCGCTTCGTAAATCCTACCAATGACCCGAGGTTATTTTGCTGGGTAAAGTCAATGTCATACTTGCATTTTATTTCACATTTAAGCGTGTTGTTGTTCGGCTGCAGTATAATTGGTGGTGACTCTGCAGAACCCCCACCCACTTCATCTTCAATTATTCTTCTAACCAAGTATCTATTCAAATCATCAATTTCATAGGATCCTTCGGGAATGATAATTTTTTTGCCATCGCCATAGTAAAATGTATTATTTGTCACATCGACGTTGGGTACGGAGTTGAATGTTTCGAAATCTACTAATCCTAATACATATTGACCATTCCCACCTAAAACAATCGGGGGAAAATAATTTGCACTAAGAATCGATGTTGACCCCGAGAGCGTAAGCGTCAGAGACATAGCGCAGTCACATGCATACTGAACTTCAAATATCAATACATCCTATGTATTGTCATGTAAAAAAATTAAACATAATTGTCCACATATTGCAGAATTGTAGGTTTGATATTGTTCGTAATTGTAGTCTATTTGCACGTCGTCCCCAAAATATTGAATAAATTCCCTAGGTGGTGGTAGATTCCCATAGCTATCATAATACTTAACGTGATGACCCCGTTTGACGTATGCAACCCAATGTGTACCAGGCCCATTTATATTATTCAAGTTAATAATTCCGCACTCATTCCGTCGAATAGAATTTTTAAGTAGTTCAGATCGCATGAACACACCTTTAAAATATGGGATGCGCATACGTTTGGCATACACGAGTAGCTCAATGTTGGTTGTGGGTCCAGCGGGTAGAATTATCTCATTTTTGATGTTTTTTTTTTTTCCCCTCGAGATTTTCTCATACTTCCACCTTTCTTGTATGGATTCAAATACAACCCCCGACCGTGTGGCTCCATAGCACGATTATGTCGTTCGGTTTCAGAAAGAAGTTTGCGTGCGTTTGACGCCTCATTCACAGATTTAGCAATACCAGCAGCGCCCCCCGCCAAACTTCCTACCGCTGATAATCCAGCCAATAATGGGACTAAAAAGGGTAAAAATCCTCCTCGTTTAGCTAGGGGCAACATTCTTGGCTTACCACCTCTCCCTGTACTCTTCGGAGAATGTTGAGGATTTTTTTTTTTTTTCATTTTCAACCTCTTTTTAACGTTAAGTCTGCCCCCAATACTCCTCTTCAAACCCGCGCCCATTTTCAATTTTAGCTTCATAGCACGTGATACCGTCCATGCAGCTGCTCGTTCGAGCAAAGATGCGTCTCGAGCCGTCACACGATGTGATGCCTGTTCCACAAGTTTTCGGTCAGCGTGATGACGTGTTTCAAGGTCTTTACTTTGCGAATAGGTGATATCGTGCTCACGACAAAACTTGTCCAACGGGTTAATACCAGGATCACCTCGGGCTAAACGTTTAGCTAGATGCGTGCCCGGACCGCAGTACTGATAGCCTGGTATATGTAGTTCAAACGGTAATGAATTAATGACCCTATTCAATACACCTTGTCCAACCGAAGTTGGTTTTGACATCGGTTCTTTGCGACAAATTGAACTGACGATGAATCAATGTCCATGCACTTTTGAAAACTGAGGAAAAAAAGTTAATTGCTAGTCTATAAATACTCATCGCTCCCTCACAACTTCAATCAAAAGCAAATATGCATTTCATAAAGCAACCGTACTCCATTCAGGTGGTCAATCTCGACAGTAAAACGGAGGTAGATATTCCGAAGCGGCATGGTCCTTTGTTACCTAATACAATTAGGTCCATAATTTGCGGTCCATCTAATTGTGGAAAAACGAATGTTGTTGTGAGTTTGCTGGAGAGTTGTAATGGAGTACGCTTTGAAAACGTCTACATCTATTCGAAATCGTTGGAACAACCCAAGTATCAATATTTGGAAAAACTGTTGTCAAATATCGAAGAAATTGGATTTTTCCCATTCTCGAACAACTGTGATGTAATTCCCCCGAGTGAATCGTTACCCAACTCAGTGTTTGTATTTGACGATGTTGCCTGTGACAAGCAAGATGTAGTCCGAGAATATTTTTCCATGGGTAGACATGCACAAGTCGATTGTTTCTACTTATGTCAAACGTATGCAAGAATTCCCAAACACTTGATTCGTGACAACGCAAACGTTTTGATCCTATTCAAACAAGATAATATGAATCTACGCCATGTATATGATGATCACGTCAACAATGACATGGTGTATGAAAAATTTCAGAAACTTTGCAGCATCTGTTGGCAAAAAAAATATGGCTTTCTTGTGATTGTCAAGGACAACCCACTGAAAGCAGGTCGGTATCGGAGGGGGTTCAATGAATACGTCGTCTGGTAATTCATAGCTTTCAGTTAGACTCCACCTTTCGAAGTACAATGACGTCTGATTTGATGAATGAGTCCGCGGCGCTTGATGCTGGCACGAAAAAGGTGAGCAGAAATAATTCTGCAAAAGTTGGTGTTGAAAAAATTAAAAAAGCGATCGCGCGATCCAGCAAGACGATTCGCGCAAAATATATGGCACTGAAAGTTGGTCAATCGGAAGTTGAGGATGCTCTAGAAAAAAACCTGGCACCAATCGTAGCACCGCTGAAGATGTTAGCTGAGCGTGGTAACATTGATGATTCGTCGGAACGAAAGTCAATGATACAGGTGAAGCGAAAACTTGAGCTAGACGATGAGGATGATGATGTGGAGCAGAATCGAAATATTCGTTTTAAACCATCGAGCACCCCGCTTGCAAAAGATGTTCGAAAGAAACGACTGCAAAGTGCGCCTGCTTCAATGGAAATCGGCTCGCCATCGACTAATGATAGCGTTTTCCTGAACTCGGAAACCATAGCCCAGTCTCATTCCGATGAAGCCACTATGCGTGAAATCTTGGAATCCCCTACCGGTCGGGCTAATGCTAAACAATACATTGACCAGAATTTTGGTGAATTGACTAAAATATATTTCAAAGGATTGATTTTTGATTCAGCCAATATATTTGACACAACGTACGGCATTCGGTTTGTCGATGGATCATGGATGATTGGTGATTCTCCCGTCGAAATCGATAGAAATGATAATATTATAGTTAAAAATGTAACGTACAAATGTACGCGAGGATTATTGGAACTGATTTTCAAAAGAATTCCCGATCCAGAAATATTTACCGAAACTGATCTGGCAAAATACAAAAGTATATTACTTGCAACTAATGCCCACAAGCGTGGGTACACTGCGAGTGGTCAATTAAATGGAAATAAAAGTTACAAATGGAGGTCCATAATTGCAAATTTGTTCCATACCGCGGCACGCAGCCACTCTTCTGGAAGAGGTCTGATTCCAGGTAAAATGGTTGTCACAAATAATCCCACAGATTACGTGTACTGGGACAACCCGAATGAACTTGTGGAAAGATTGCAGCTTTTGATTGCCTCCAAGACTGCTGGTCACACGGGTCATGACAATGAAATAATGTCCATCGTAGAGGAAATTCGTGAGGCAGGCTTCATTGAATAAATAGGCAAACTTATTTGATTGTTCATCAGTGTAGAAATGTCAGTTGATAAATTCGGAAGACATCTCGATTCTAGACGTCTCCCTATATTGCACACATCCAGCAATAACGGTGGTGGTAATATTTTCAAAATAACTGGTGACGTCAACTTTCACGGTAAAAGGTTAATGAATGCAGCCCTCCCAATCGAGTCAACCGATGTTGTGACCAAGGCGTACATCGATGGGAATTTCTTGACCTCTGAAAATGGTGGACATTTCAATTTAAAAAACAGGCGATTGGAACAAGTTCATGCACCGCTGGCTGAAAACGATGCCGTGAATAAACAATACGTTGATGCTATGAAAACTGATACGCTCCAGCTTTCGCACTACGACGAACTAACATCTAAACAGTTTGATGCGCAAAATCATCGGATAATCCGTATTGGTACGCCGCTAGCTGACGATGATGCCGTTACCAAGAGATATATTGATGCACTTCACACAAATGTGTTACAACCTGAAGCTGATGGAAGTTGGAATTTCAAGAAAAAATGTTTGAGAAACGTTTCAAATCCGATAAATCAACTCGATGCAGCAAATAAAGTATACGTCGATCAGAAAAACGTGACGGTTGATGGGCATTATACCTTTACTGGCAAAAGACTAACTATTGTTGATGACCCCATCCACAGTTCTGACGCGGCAACGAAATCATACGTTGATCGGGTGAGCGCTCAAACAAGGCATTATATTGATACAAAACCTACTGTGAAACGAGTGGGTCTTATGGATGACTTTGATTTTGAGAACAGGGCGCTACATAACGTGCGGAAGCCTACTCAACCGTCCGACGGGGTAAACAAAGAGTACGTCGACTCTCTACATAATGAAGTGAAAAATGAACTTCGAATACTTGTCGATCGTGTGAGGAGTCACCATTGAAATGAGTAAAGAAAAGCTGCGTTTGGTAAAAGAATTGCATGCACCAGCGCGTCGTAATTACCAACGCAGAAGGGTGATTACTCGCGGTTATGATGATTTGTGGCAGGCAGATCTCGTTGATATGCAGCCATATGCGAGAATTAATAATGGATTTAAATATATATTAACAATAATTGATGTTCTGTCTAAATATGCATGGGCCGTTCCGCTCAGGAGTAAAAGCGCTAAAGATGTGTGTGAAGCATTTACCGCAATCATATCTGGACCTCGCAAACCTGAAAATCTTCAGACCGACAACGGCAAAGAATTTACAATGCATCGTTCAAGACTCTTCTATCGAAATACGGAATCAATCATTATTCAACCTACAGCGTTATGAAGGCATCTGTCATTGAACGTTGGAATAGAACTCTCAAAAATTCAATGTGGATGACCTTCACTGCTCAGGGGTCATATAAATGGATTGATATTCTTCAACCATTGGTTACCGACTATAACAATCGCGTACACAGAACTATTGGAATGTCACCGCAAAAAGTTACGCCATTGATTGCAAAAAAACTTCTGACAACTGTGTACAGCAACATCAAAGTAGCGGGTCCAAGAAAATTTAAAATCGGTGACTCTGTACGGATCAGCAAATACAAGACTGTATTTTCTCGCGGATTTACACCCAATTGGTCTACCGAAGTATTTAAAATCATTAAAGTGCAAGTCACAAATCCCGCAACATACTTACTGGAAGATTCTCGCGGGCAACCAATCTTGGGGGGCTTTTATGAACATGAATTAAAAATAGCTAAATATCCAGACGTACATCTAGTGGAAAGAATATTACGTAGAAAAGGAAATAAAGTATATGTTAGGTGGTTGGGATTTGATTCGTCGCACAATTCTTGGATAAATAAGAAAAATGTTTTATAATTTTTTTATTGTAATCGAGTGTATTGATACATGAATAAATACAAAATATGTAAAAAATGAATGAAACTACCTAACCCCTCCGTTTTCCCGAATATTTCATGACTGATGTGCTATTGGAATATTGTAATGACCCCATGGCAATGTATCAGTAGAATTAGGAATGACATAGCGTTTTGTATCGTTTGAGCTCAGAGCTACCTTCTTCTCGCATATTGAATACACTGTATGCAACTTCGAACGTATGGTCTGCTGCTGTTTATCTAATTCACAGTTTGTGTTTAAGCATTCAAGATAATCTGCAAATGTTATTCCTCTTTGCACGACGCAATTTTTCACACCCTTTGCTTTTTTGACTTCAGCTTTTTTATTAATTTTGATAGAATACATTTTAGATCTTAAACCTACAAACTCAGTCATCACATCGCCATTATTTTCATCTTTCATTAATCCTGGAATTTTTTTATTTTTGAGGGGGATCTTATACAAATTATTTGGATCATAGTCACTTGTATCAAATTTTTCAATATCACGTTTCATTATTTCATAAATGTCATCACAATTTATTTCATATACCAAACTATCAGTGTCTGTATAGAGTAGTTTGCATTCAGCTTGGAATTGAGGTTTCATATATTCATAGTGGAAGGCGTATATGCATGTTTTAGATAAATCTAATATACACATTCCAACGTAAATTGGTTTGAAGAACTTCACCTTCAACTTTCGCAATTCTATAGCAACAAAATTTTCTGAAAATATCGTTCTTCGATGGAAGTTCGGTTTTGCAATCAAAGATTTTGCGCCGTATCGCCCATGCCATTTACTGATCAATTTTATATCGACATGATTACGCACATTTTCCATTGTTTTACCGAAAACGGCATTATTCATCAACTTGAACAAGTTCTTTTCGAAATTATTCTTTGCTCGTGTGCGCATACTAGTATTCAAATCAATATATGAACCCAACCATGCTGACTGTTCGAATTGTAAAATTCGATATATTCTACATAATTTCAAACCATGACCAAGGCACTGCTTGAGATTTCTATAATGGATAATGTACCGGTGTTTAGTGTACAAAGTTGCTAGCAGTTTCACATCCTTCGTATTTGGAGCCTTAGTATGGGTAGGGCAAAAGGGTAAATCTTTATGATGATCGTGCAGTTCCTCAGGATATTCTAGATCCACTTCCAGAATATATCCTATGGGAGCGTCATCGGAAATGAGTGTTACATCAAAGTTCGATACATCCGCAAGCCATTCAAATTTTCCAGTAGGTAAGAATTGAGACATCGCCCAACCGTATAAATTATTCACATCAAAGTACATTAAATATTTCTTAGGAGCATTCACATCGTAACTATCTATGTAGCTATTATTGGCTCGACTATACCTGTTGGAACACTGACTCAAACCGCCTCGTATACCTCGTTCTACATATAATAACATATCTACATCAGTTAACAACTCCAAGCGAATACTCGTATATTTGAGCATTGCATCCCACGTCAGCCCCGGGAGTGTATAATAATATGCTGGATCCAAATCATACGTCCTCATGCAACTTTCTCTGAAATTTTCATATACATCTGCCAACAGTAAAACATCCGTCTTCAAATATAAATCACTATATTCACCCAGTGTTTGTATGTTAAAGGATTTCCAAACATTTGTAGCATGTGAATAATCCTCCTCTAGAATACCCTTATCAGTCAATTTATTGTAGAATTCTTCTATTGGGGGGAGCACAGTATCATTCAACTTATCCAATGAGCTCAAGTAATCGTAAGGGAACACTCCTTTTCGCGTCAGGAGTTGGAACTTTGCGGAATTGACGTCACTGAATGTATTCCTCATTATTTTCAACTCATTGACCCCCAAATATGAACTGAGTTTATCCAAACTGGAATTCATGAATTTAAATGAATCAATAAACCTCAGCTTAAAAGTACTACTCCCATGGACTGTCTTCGTAAATGAGATATACGTTTCTTTATTCAAAGCTAACACCGATACTTGCCCTTCAAATGCCGTCATTAATTCGGTTATCACAAAATGTGCATCGTAACCGGTCATATTGTGAAATACGATCGGAATCACTCTATCGTCTTGGTAATTCAAATTACAACCTACATGCGCTGCACCTCTATAACGACCAGTAAAATGACAATGATCGTGAACGCGTGGATGTGTATCGGTAAATACACACCCGCATATGTGACAGCTTAGTGCATTCTTATAATCTGCTTTTTCATACTGAGTTAAGTTATTCATTTTCATGGGATTGCCATACGTTGTTTGCAAGTTGTCCGCTAATATTTTTAATTCCAGAACAAACCATCGTGCTGGATGGGGTCCCCTATATGACGCATATCGCGATCGAGACTGATCGTATGAACAATGTAGATAATACCCAACACTGTACGCTTCATGCTTTTGGTATGCATAAGATTTTTTATTCAGCAATTCATCAGTTCCTAATTCGGTTAATAAACATTCAAAGTCGGCGTACACTATAAATGGAACGAACTCTTTCCGGTTGAAATTTTTGAACTAAAGCCATTTAGTTTCTTCAGTGGGAAGCTCTACGGCACAATCATTTACTTTCTTGCAGTCAGTAGTGTGGTTACTCAAACGTATTTCACTATGAAACACATGTAAACACCTGTCGCAGATGAATTTTCTCCTCTTTGAGTCTGATAGCTGGTTTGAAATCAATTTCGAAAGATTTTTAATCCAACAAAAGTGATTTTCGCCATCACTGTTTTGCACCATTAACAAATTAATGTGTTTCATCTTTTTATCATTAGTTAGATACAATGGCTCGATTTCAATACCCTTTTTTTTACGTTTCTTGCCGAGGATGAAAACATTGATAGACAGAGTATTCATTTTCTCAAACTTTGGTATTTGTTTGAGTGTCATGGGAAACGAAATGCTTGTCAAATTCAATATCGTTGAGAAGTGGGGATAAGAACTTGGTCGATCGGAATGCTGTGTTGCAGGATATAAAGCTGAAACAACCGCCCAAGCAAAACATGCACCGTCTCGCACACGTATATTAATTACAGCTTTTCTGGCTTTGATGTTGTCGGGTAATTCTATAAAACTGGCCCCGTTTAGTGGTTGACATCGATTCACATTGACCTCCAAATTGATGAGTCTAGTCAAAACCCATCCGCTATCCCTCTCCTGGAATTCTTCCATCTGAGTTATTATGGGTGTGACAACGTAGTGTGCATACCAATCCTGCAAATTTGTTGTTAAAAGTAGTTGCTCGTTTGCAGTATTGAAACATTTTATATCACTTTTGTCCTTTAACATAAATTCACCATTCAGAGCTGTATTCACTTTAACGCACTTGTGTTTCGTTAGCGCATTTTTGATGCGAATGATGACCAGATATTTAGCATCTTCCAAGAATTGTTTCGGGTCAATATGCTGTATGTTGATCACTAATCCAGTCCGAATTCTTCCTTTGAATGCTGATTCAAAGTCCTGCCAGCATACACGACTGCTTCGCTGTGTGACATTTCCAATTCCTTGACCGGTCTTAATCTGTTGCTGGATCAAAACTCTGAGACTCTTCAATCTACCGATTCTTGACTCCAAACTGTGTTTAGTTCCACATGACACATTCAATTTTTTCAACGCTTTACTCAATAAGCGTATGGTAACATCGCAATTTCTGATCCATCTTGCGATATTTTCAACACTTCTTGAATATTTTATTAATCGGAACATATCAATCAATTTTTTTTCCATGAAAATTGATAAATCCAATGCTGAGGGCATTTTTTTAACAATGAGTATTACAGTACCCCGACACGGCAAATCGCTCACTACTCAGAATTTCTGCCGAATGTCGCTGTACCTTTGAGAATTGTCGTATTTATGTCACCCCAGAGCACTGAAAGTGGTTATAAAGATCTGAGGAATCAAAGTGGTTATAAAAATCTGTCGATTAATCTAGCGAAACCGGGGTGTCAATATAAAAAATCCGTAAACGCATCTTCGCAACAGTGTTGCGGATAGTAACGAGTCGCCAATTATAATAATCTGTTGCAAAATCAGACTATCCGGTGAAGAGGGGGTAATTGTAAAAATCTTCAGTGGCGTTCATCGATAAATGGGGGTACGGCATGATAGAAAAGTGGCAGATCGATGAATGTATAATTACAAAAAATCTGTAACGAGATAGTCGTTGGTACTCATCGATAAATGTATAATATAACATAAAAATCTGTAACGAGATAGTCGTTGACCTTTATCGATAAATGTATAATATATAACATAAAAATCTGTAAGATTCATCTCCGCAACAGTGTGACGAATAAAATCTATTGGTATTCATCGATAAATGTATAATTGTAGCACTTACCACCGACCTTCATCGATAAATCTGTAACGAGATAGTCGTTGACCTTTATCGATAAATGTATAATATATAACATAAAAATCTGTAAGATTCATCTCCGCAACAGTGTGACGAATAAAATCTATTGGTATTCATCGATAAATGTATAATTGTAGCACTGACCACCGACCTTCATCGATAAATGTATGATATATAACATAAAAATCTGTAACGACATAGTCGTAAGATTCATCTCCGCAACAGTGTCACGAATAAAAAAATGTATAGCAATCTATTGGTATACATCGATAAACGTATAATTAAACGACATAGTCGTAAGATTCATCTCCGCAACAGATCGATAAATGTATGATATATAACATAAAAATCTGTAACGACATAGTCGTAAGATTCATCTCCGCAACAGTGTGACGAATAAAAAAAATGTATAATTAATTGGTATACATCGATAAACGTAAAGGCGCGGGTTAGAACTCTCGAGAAAAAAGGAGAAAGTAAAGGCGCGGTCGCAGATGAATATGCAAAGTGGTCTAGCATCCGCGTGGTCTAGCAGCCGCGCTACTTCACTACTTCGCTGCTTTGGAGTTCATTACTTGCGGTCATGACGTATATTCCATCGGAAAATGTCTTGAGATATTTGTAATGATGCTGAAGAAACTTACCGTTACGAGACCCGTCGTATCACAAATTGAAACTGACTTCAGCAAGGCCATGATACAAGCCGCTTGCAAAGCCTTCAACAACATGGACATCGTATTATATCTGGAGGCAATGTGGAACCAAATCCATTATTCGGACAAACTGCACGCTCCAATAACAGTCATTCACGTGTGCTCGAGCCATCTAATCAAATCTGGTATAAAACGAATAAAGACTTTTACAAACGACGAAAAAATACGAATCCTCTTGAAATCTGCTATGGGCGTATTAATCCATACGACGGATTTGAAGGAAGCTGTCACTTTATTCGTTATAATTTGTCATGTTTTTGGACTTCCAAAGCAATGCGACGATCATAATGCATGTGTTGAAAAGCTGTCTGACATCCAATCTTTGGATTTGTTGGACGGAATCGATATCATCTCCGAATTGGAAGACCTGGAGGATCCTCTTATTTTTCCCAAGACGCAGCGACAACAGTCGCGATTCTATAATCTCTTCTATTCCGAGCGCCAGAAAGTAATGGAAGTGTCCACAAACGCTAATGATGCAAATCCACTTTACGTTCCCCAATTTGTAGCGTACCTCGTAGACGAGCTTCTGCCATATTACCCGCTGTGGTCCGGAGTAGCTATCAAAGAGTTCGGGATTAGGAGGAATTCCAATGCTCCGGTTGAGAATTGGAATAAAATCATAAAAAAATACTTGTTTGATGGTGAAATGAGACATTTAATTCCGAGAGCGGTCACGACATTGGCGGAAAATGTCCAAAACAGACTATTGCAAAGAAAATATGATTGCCGCACCACACGTCAGGAGCAAAACAAATCACGTCGGAATAAGAACCATTTAGGAGAGAAAGATGATGAAGATGTCATCATGCCAAATACTCCATGTCAAACGACTGAACCGGCAAAAAAAAAAAAAAATCTTACCAAAGGTGAAAAGCACTGTACAGGTAACTCGAGCGCACATCAACGTTCCGATATGTTTTCGAACACCAAACGGTTAAAAGCAATAAAGGCTTCTGACAAAACAAAAGCAATAATGGAAAAAGAAGCAAAAAACACCGATTCAGAGACGGAAATGGATCACGACCTTACGACGGAAAACTGGTGCAGAAAGTCAACAGCTGTGCCATATAACGGAGGTTTCACGAATTTACCGAAAAATCTGAAACAATGGCAGGAAAAAAGAGAGTTCGGACCAGAAGAAAATCCAATTGAGACCAATGAAGAAAAGGACGAAAGTTTGACATTGACATTGAGTTCGGTCGTGCTACAAGTTCCATGGCAACAAGTCAACATCGATACCTATCCCGAAAATTGGAGAAGTTTGTCATTTTACGCATTTAGTTTTCTGATCAATCAGCGATGTCTGCAAACATTGTTGCCTGGTCAACAATTGGATGATAATATTGTCAATGGTTTTCTACAGTTAACTAAGTACAACAATCTAGAAAATCAAGTTCTCATCGTAGATTCCCAGTTTTTTGTCACGTTATTGGACGAATCTCAACGATTTGGTTTCGTGAGATGGGCGCAAAAGGTGCAAGCTTGGAGGTACAACATTTGGTTGATGCCGAAATGCGAAGGTAGCCATTGGACGCTCATGGTAATTGTCTTTCCCTGTAAAAACATCTTGTACTTGGACTCATTACATTTGACACCTTCGGCAAAACTCATGTCCAGACTCTGCGGTTTTATGGAAAAGCTCTTTGGTAAGCGTGATATACCTATGTACGACTGGAGAGAATGGACTTTGTATTGCCCTGAAGATGTCCCATGTCAATACCCAAGTTTTGGCGGTGGAAATAACTGTGGTGCATACGTGTGTGTTTGGGCTCACATCATCTTGACAAGCGAGGTCATATTCTTCCGGGAACAAGACATGTTGCGGATAAGAAAGTGGATTTTCGAAAAAATAGTAGACGCTGAAGGAAAGCACATGACAGGGATGGTCAATTACTGGGATATCGATCGATTAGATCCAATGAAGACTGAGAGCAAGGCCAGTAAATACATACAGTTATCGAGAGCTGTTCCGGGGCAAGCGACAAGTACGGTAGAATACTGTGCATGCCTCAAGTATTTGTTTTTATATACTTGATAAGTTTTTCGATTTACCGTCTACGACATAACGAGCACCAATTAAAAAAAAAATAATAATTTTGTCATAAATGATTTTTCATGATCGGCGACGTATTTCAGATCAATAGAGACACAATACCAGAAAAGAAAAAAAAAAAAAAAATTATATTGGAAGATTAAATTTATTTTTTACAAATTCAAAAAATAGCGCAAAATAGGTCAAATTGTCCATCACATTGTTTTTTCGATTCAAATGAAATCAGATTGTTTAAAACAATTTCTCATAACTTTTTTCAAAAATTTTATTGTTAATTGAAATTAAAATTGTTCCAAAATAAAAGTATAATATGTTACGCATCTAGGGAGGAAAACTAGGCTTTGACAAACTGCGTGTGCGATTGACACCTGAGCCGAAGGCGAGGGTAGTAAAAACGCAGTTTGGGGTAGCCTTTTTCACTACCGTGTGACGTATACTATTTTTCACCACCCCCTGGCATCGGAACGTACGACTTCCCGCTTACGCGAGGAACCGAAAGTCGTACTTTCCGTGCAGGTGTGGTGGAAAAGACTTGGTATACCTAGCTTGATTTCATCCTTTGATAGTTGCATTTTTATTTTATTCTAATAACTTTTCATCATGAGGTGATGACAACTGTGGTGGTCACAACGGCAATCAAGCCGATAGAATTGCACGATTATAAATGAATTGAAAGAAAAAAAATTCGCTTCTCTGTGTAATTATTGATCCAAAATATGCCACCGTATCATAAAAAATCATAACGGACGAAATTATTTTGTTTTCGATTTGGTGCCCGTTCTGCCCCGGTGCCCGTTTTTTCCCGTGTTTCCCTACCGAGACAGTCAGGTAAAACTAGGGACATCCGATCTTCTGAAGAAAGTCGATTTCGGGATTGATTCTGAATCGGACCTCTAAGAATCGATTCCGCAAAACATCGAAACCTAAAAGATCGATCTTGGAAGAATCAATTTTCTTAATGTGTATTATACGGTATCTAAATGAATGAACTACAGATCTCGAGCGTACCCGGATGAGCTAAACTGCACTTACTGAATAAAGAAAGGCGTACATATTCAACGCTTCAAGGCCGAAAGCCTCTTTTCTGGTGGAAACAAGAGTTTCCGAACTGATGACTGATATTTTGTTCTGCTGGAAGCTGGGAACCGGAACCCAGGAACGACGCGAAAAGAAAGAATCGATTCTGGCCTGAGAAAATAGATTCTGATAAAAAAATCGGACGCCAAAGAATCGACATAAAGAATTGATTTAAGCAAGTTTTCAGCTGCGATCGACGACTCAGAAAATCGTAAAAAATATGGGAAAATTCGGAAATGTTCCTCCATTCTTCCCCGAAAGAGTAGTAACAGGTTCATGTTGAAACGCGGATTGTCACCCCCGCGATAAACTGAAAATCCCTCTCGAAAAGATAAAAAAAATGGAATTGCTCGAGTCTCAAGCCTCGATCGACGACTCAGAAAATCGTAAAAAATATGGAAAAATTCGGGAAAGTTCCTCCATTCTTCCCTGGAACAGTGGTATGAGGTTCATGTTGAAACGCGGATTGTCACCCCCGCGATAAACTAAAGAACCCTCTCGAAAATATGAAAAAATGGAATTTCACAAGTTTTCAGGTGCGATCGACGACTCAGAAAATCGTAAAAAATGTAAAAAAAATTCCGAAAACTTTCTTCATTCTCCCTCGAAAGAGTAGTAACAGGTTCATGTTGAAACGCGGATTGTCACCCCCGCGATAAACTGAAAATCCCTCTCGAAAAGATAAAAAAAATGGAATTGCTCGAGTCTCAAGCCTCGATCGACGACTCAGAAAATCGTAAAAAATATGGAAAAATTCGGGAAAGTTCCTCCATTCTTCCCTGGAACAGTGGTATGAGGTTCATGTTGAAACGCGGATTGTCACCCCCGCGATAAACTAAAGAACCCTCTCGAAAATATGAAAAAATGGAATTTCACAAGTTTTCAGGTGCGATCGACGACTCAGAAAATCGTAAAAAATGTAAAAAAAATTCCGAAAACTTTCTTCATTCTCCCTCGAAAGAGTAGTAACAGGTTCATGTTGAAACGCGGATTGTCACCCCCGCGATAAACTAAAGAACCCTCTCGAAAATATGAAAAAATGGAATTTCACAAGTTTTCAGGTGCGATCGACGACTCAGAAAATCGTAAAAAATATGGAAAAATTCGGGAAAGTTCCTCCATTTTTCCCTGGAACAGTGGTATGAGGTTCATGTTGAAACGCGGATTGTCACCCCCGCGATAAACTAAAGAACCCTCTCGAAAATATGAAAAAATGGAATTTCACAAGTTTTCAGCTGCGATCGACGACTCAGAAAATCGTAAAAAATGTAAAAAAAATTCCGAAAACTTTCTTCATTCTCCCTCGAAAGAGTAGTAACAGGTTCATGTTGAAACGCGGATTGTCACCCCCGCGATAAACTAAAGAACCCTCTCGAAAATATTAAAAAATGGAATTTCACAAGTTTTCAGCTGCGATCGACGACTCAGAAAATCGTAAAAAATGTAAAAAAAATTCCGAAAACTTTCTTCATTCTCCCCCGAAAGAGTGGTATTAGGTTCATGTTGAAACGCAAATGGTCACCCCCGCGAAAAAATAATAAACCCTCTTCAATCGATGAAAAAAATATAATCTTTCAAGTTCCGAGTTGAAACGAGGAATTGTTCAGAACAATGCCGCGTTCCATCTTGATTCATGAATTATTCAGAAGAAGATGTCGAAATTCACCGATCAAAGAAAGAATCGTTCCCCCAGCGTGTTTCCTTGACCAGTCGTCAATTTGTTAACTAATACGGCTATTATTTTGCAACCAAGCCGTGTTTCACGTTGGTCCAAGATTGTTACTATACATCTCGTTCCTGAAATTATGTTGCTCCAAAGTTTTGGAGCCCGAGCCGATTTCCTTCTCATATGCCACGATACTTACATGGGATTGCTGACATAGACAATCATTTGTTTATTTATTATAACGCTTGTTAAAATGTTTTCCAATCGTTCTGAATTATATTCATTTAACAAGCCTTCCACACACTGTTTAAACACTTTAAAGTTCCGAAATACCCTAATTTAATGAACTTCGTTCCTTCTAATGAGAGCCGCTGTTTTTCCGAATCGGCCGCTACGAATCGGCCGCTAGCTTCAGCGTCATAATTCGCGACGAGGAATTCACAGGGTAAATCTTGATCAAAAACGGGATCGAAATTTCCTGAGCCGTTTTTTCCGGAAATGCTCAGATTTCTCGTTATAATTATTTCAATTTCAGTCAATAAGGTGCGATTTAAGAACGGGCGCTTGTCGGTGTGCTCGCCGCTTGGTTGTGTGCAATTTGTTTCGCGGCGACAATAGGCTGGGAGACGCGCATACAACCGAGCGGTAATCACATCGACGAACGTCCGTTCATAAGCCGCGCGTCACCGGCTGGATTTGAAATAATCATAACAAGAAATCTAAGCCTTACCGGAAAAAGGAAATTTCGATTCCGTTTGTGATAACGATTTACTCTGTTAATTCCTCGTCGCGAATTCTGGGACACCCTGTATAACTACAAATATGCGACGACGATATGGTATTTGTAACCAGTGATACGAAACAAAAAATGTCGATTTTTTTTTTTTTTAGTGCTGAGAGTCAGAGACACGTCGAGTTGACATGAAATGATCCATAAACAATGTCAAGTGTGGCATTCATAATGGTGTGGAACGTACTCTACTTTTGCCACAAGCAAAGTAACTATAGCCACAAAAAAATTATTTTAAGCATAAGATGTCTGTTTGTATTGTATGGGATTCTTTGATTTTTCGGATTCTTTTAGCTTTTTCAGTTTTGGTTTAAAAAATTAGGTAAAATATGATATAATATGTACTTTATCTTTCGTCCGCGTGCTTTGCTCTCTCTCCCGCTTCTCTCTCTTCCTCTCCTCTTCTTTCTTACTCTCTTCTTTCTTCCTCTCCTCTTCTTTCTTCTTCTCCTCTTCTTTCTTCCGCTCCTCTCTCTCCTGCGTCTCTTTCTCCCGTGGCTCTCTCTTTCTCTCCTCTTCTTCCCGCTCTTCGTTCTTTTGTTTTTCTCTCTCCTTTTCCTCTATCTCTTGCGCTTTCTCTCTTTTTTCTCTCTCCCGCTCCGCCCTCTCATCCTCCCAATCCTTCCGCAGTTGTTGCATCGCGGCTGCGTCCGCCCGCTCCTGCACGCGCTCCTCCCGAATCCTCCGCATTTCTTCCTCGAGCCGCGCTAATTTCTCCCGCAACTCTTGTTCAACCATTGTCTGATTTATGGTGGCCACGGTCAGGGAAAGCCGGGAAATGTCGAGGAAAACCGGGAAATGTCAGGGAAAAACAAAAAATTGGTCAGGGATTCCTGGAAAGGTCAGGGAAATTCTAACATGGTCAGGGCAAAACAATAGATGGCCGAAGATCTGATGAATGAATGGAAAGGAAATTCCTAAATTGAGTGTCAGAATGCAAGAAGGGGGATATAACTTTATTTCGCTCCGTAGAGTTGGCCTCTGAGCAGAGACAAAAAAAAATCGCGAATTGATCATTTTTATCCATAGAACGGTATACAAGTTCCGGGTACATGTGACCCATGCGTACCGTACTAGGGTTAAATGAGTGTTCCTGTAGAGAATTTAATTTTGTTTCTTTTTTTCCCCTATGAAAAAAGTTGTATCTTTTGTCGTTTCCGATATATCAACCAAGAAAACCTGTTTCTCATCGTATTAGCGAAAAGAAATTTGAATGATTATTTTGAGCACTCGGATTCTGGCCAATCAGAGCGCGGTATTTGATGATGTGAGGGGCATCCCAATTCAGAATTTTACTGATTATTTTTCCCATTCAAATTTCAGCCAATAGAATTGCACCATTCGACGTTATTTTGCATAGCCTACACGATATTTAACTGATAATCTTGATAATTCCACTGGTAATTTCACGTGTGCTTTCACCGTGGTAATAAGATTCTCCAATCCAGTTGACCCTCCATCAAATCTGACAGATTGAATTATAATTACAATTCTGTGACTTTTAAATTTTTTATTCTTCACTGTGGATTTTGTCTCATGGTGCAATTCTATCGGCCGAAATTTGGATGGAAAAATAATCCGCCGAATACCACTCGACCTTCAAAATGAATCGGTTATTTCCCTCATGTTTTGATCCTGCGTAGCAACGAACGGGCTAAGTTTTGCAGATAAAAAATCAAGAGCGCGAAGCGCGAGTGATTTTTCTGAAAAACTTGACGACTTCGTTTGATTGCAGGGAACCTTGAGGTCAATACCCGATGAATTTTGAAGTTCGAGTGGTATTCGGCGGATTATTTTTCCATTCAAATTTCGGCCGATAGAATTGCACCATGAGAAAAAATCCACAGCGAATCAAAATTTAAAAGTCACAGAGTTATAATTATAATTTAATCTGTCAGATTCGATGGAGGGTTAATTAATTGGATTGGAGAATCTCTTGTTTTTTATATATATCAACATGAAAAATTACCGCGGTGAAAGCACAAGTGAAATTACCAGTGGAATTATCAAAATTATCAGTTAAATATCGGGTAGGCTATGCAAAATAACGTCGAATGGTGCAATTCTATTGGCTGAAATTTAGATAGGAAAAATAATCACCGAAGAAAAAAAATATATTTTCAAATTTCATAATGAAATGACATCCAAGAAAAATCGGGGTTATTGATTCGTACCACTAATGGAGACAATAGGAACTTTGGTCAGGAAAAATTGAACAACTGGTCAGGAAAAGTCATGGATTTTTTTTCCGAAAAAGAGTAGCCACCGTGTGATTGGGAGAAGAATTTTATGGTGCTCGATTATGCGATCGACCAGAAGAAAAAGAGATATTCGTAACACCCCAACGAGCTACAAGATATTTGAAGGTCGCTACCGGAGCAGAGTTGGGTACGTCTAATAACTTTCCAAAATTGTTGTTTGATTATTGTTCCAATATTTTCGTCGGTAACCATTGTTTACGAATCACAATTCGGAAAATTTGTAGCTTATACTGTCTTACCTTTCAGTACCAAACGAAAAAAAGACTAATTTTTATTATGGAAAATATGAAAAAACCAGATGATCGAAAGTAAGTTGTTCAATGCTTGTCTCGAACCAAAATCAGTCTATATTTGTTTGGTATAGA
Source organism: Tenthredo notha (assembly GCA_914767705.2). Taxonomy (NCBI): domain Eukaryota; kingdom Metazoa; phylum Arthropoda; class Insecta; order Hymenoptera; family Tenthredinidae; genus Tenthredo; species Tenthredo notha. Next base: position 2,473,230 of record OU611907.1, on the reverse strand, counting down.
AAGGTGAGACAGTAAGCTGCCGAGTTTGTGAATTGTGACGGCAAAATAATGCGCATCGATGAAGATATTGAAAGAATAATTGTTGAGAAAGTGATCAAAGGCACCCATCTCTGTACTGGAGTATACATTATTTTATTCCGATACTCCGGAATCTGTTCATGCATGATACTTCGCAATCGTTCGAAGGTATACCTCGAATAATTGAAAAGTGAAGAGAAAAAGAAATGCCCCTGAAACTTCTCTCATGTCAAAAAGAATATTCATATAAAGTAGAATGTTTACGCGTCTTTTGACTTGTTTTCCGTATTCATACACAAAGTAACTGATTCCGCGACGCCGAGTCTCGAGGAGAAGGGATAGTATAATAATGAGCAGTTACTCCTAGACCTAAAACTACCCATATTCGTACTTCTAATACTAATTACGAAGTATTACAGTAACGATAAAAGTTTGTAAAAAATGATAAACAATAGCTCCGGCAGCGACTCTAAATGTTTTTAGAGCTTATTTGGGTTTCACGAGTTATTTTAGTTCACCTAAGTTCGCACATTTTTTGGAGTACAGTAAATGGGTTCGCGGTGTCTAACTGTTTTTTTCTGACTTTTTCGGATACAATCAAATAAAATAATATTGTTTTATTTTGACAGGGGGTCATATTTCTTATTATAATAACACAAATTTATTATACTTACAGCAACGAACGTTCCGTCTTCTACAGAAATTTTTGTAGCAGCTGTAATGGACTGTGGACAATCTACGAACACACGCCACGCAGAAAACAAATTTCGCGGCCACTAGCGGAACCTAGAGCCTGCGCGCGCATGTAAACACGGGCCCAGCGTCACAGTTTAGCATTGACGTCGCGTGTCGGGAAGAGCGGCTCTCGCTTACCGTAGAACGGCACTTACGAAAATCCGATTGCGACGACCCTGTCTGCGAGATTAGACGGAGCCCGGGACTGTCGCAGGTATGAATCTCGGTCCCGAACCGTTGAAGTTCACGAGGCCCCGGCGCACCAAAGTGTATAGCGATGAAATTACCGCATCTCGGTCTTGCCCGAGATAAGCGTAACTTCATAATAAGAATACTTTTCGTCGTCTTTGATTTATCAAATTATATTATAATATATAATATATTTAGATTATTATATATTGGTATTGGTGCCAATAAAGTATTGGACCACAACCGAACACCTGCAATGAGGTAAGCTGCCTTTCTGAGGAACTAAACTCGAAGGAAGGGCGATTTTACCCCGAGGTAAGTGAATCACAATTATCGCATATGATAGTTTATTTTTGATAATGTAAATATTGAGTAACATAACGATAAAATGCCAGAATAGATCAATATAATCATAGAGTTATAGAGTAGATGTGATTGAAAAGTATTAGTAGTGACGAATGAATGATCGCCCGAATTTGGGTGCCATGCTGTGGGTTTTATCTAAATTGACATTTTACAGTTGGCGTTACAATGAGAAAATATTATTCAGTCACAGAAACCGGGCATCGATGCGCGTCACTATGCCAAGAGTGATCCTGGGAAAGGTTTCATAGATGACGAAGTTTGCAGTGCCGCCTGGCTGAGCGGTTCAGAAGCTGACAGAGAATTTCCTAATCAGCACTGAAATACTGCCACCGGCGGACTGACCTCAGATATCCGTACGCCTCGAAGCCTCCCCTCCTTTCATCACTGTAGTACTGGTCTACTTGGTAAGCTTTCCTTCTAACATAGCAGCTGGTCATTGCCAAAGTCAGAAACGAAGAATATGCTGGATGCAACGAAAAAGTTCCTCCGGCCCATGTAACATTGGAATTTGTCAACTTACATGGCGCTGAAGTCACACTATTTGATTGTATTTTCAGTTTTTCCAATGTGAAATCTAAATCGTATTTGCAAGCTTCGAAGAAACAGTTTTATCAAATTTGAGTGTATTTCAGATAGCGGTGCTTCAGACAGATTGGATCTTTCAGCTTCGTTGGATCAGGAATACCGAAAGACAAGAAATTGGAATGCTAAGCGAGGTAGATGTCATCGATTATCCTGTGAAGGCGCTGTTTTATAAAAAATTCGGAGAGTAAACCATCAGAGTATTGTCGGAAGCAAAGAGCCGGTGAACCGATACTCTTAGAATCCTACGCAAACTAACTGAAAACCTAGGTAGAGAAAAATGGATTTAGTAGTCTTATGCAGTAAAAATTCTCGTATAACTGTCACAATTCTGACGTTCTTACGACTACTTTCTTTACAGTCGTGATAATTATACGCGTTCGAGCTGGCTCGATGAACTATTGAACCTCCGATGTTGCTGCAAACTTTACGATGAAGTCCTCCGGAGCCTATAGTTGCGACTTCAAAAGGTTAGCTGTGGTCTAAAAGTTAACGGAAGAGCTTCAAACTTGCAGAACTCTGAACTGGTGTTACGAAATAAGTAACGCAGCAAAATTCTCATAGTATTCCCTAGATTATTTGTAATATTGTAATTAATCAAATGACGGAATGATTACAAATGGGTATTGCTCTTCGAATTTCAATTTGTTGCTTCTTTTGTGACACTATTTTCAACAAGTTCTGTAAGTCTGAATAGTTTCTCGCTTATCTTTTGGAGTGCAGGGAATCCTTCAAAGTCAATTGCATGGGTTCCGCAAGATTGTTTCGTCGCGGAGTGATGAGCATGATCAGGGGCTCGGGAAGCTCGTCGAACTAGCTTAAATGAGTGTAGTTATTTGAGAAGTTCTTCACTTGGGGTTATTGTGCTAGAAGTTCATTCATGAGTTTTATACAATTCGAAGCTATCTTTCCCTGAGCTATGATATTGCAGGTCTTTGCGCTTCATCGATAATTATTGTGTAACAGTACATTACGTAACGATGGCGTGAAGTTGGTGATCCCAGCACGAATGCAAGGATTACCAACCCGCCATCTTCTTCTTTCATTCTTCTTGACACGAGCTGCGGGAAGAAGCCGTAACACAACATATAATAACCAAGTAAGAGAAATAAAGAAGCGGATGGCCAGCTTGCAATAAACAGACGACAAACCTGGAGCGTATGGTGACGAGTTGGCTGTGACTGAGTGTTAACTCTCGCGATAATGCAAACAATGAAAATTCGTGGCTCATTACCGTTCACTTCGGGGAACAATCACTTCCCGCACGCTCCACAGGCATGGGAAAACGCTCTTCCCGTACGCTGTGTCAAAAAAGGTATTCCAGGCCAACTCGACGGCATTTCACCATTACCCTCTACGATCTGTTCCATTATTTTTTTTTATCTTATTCAACCTACCGATAAACGTAATATAAATTTTTTCCAGATTTTTCGGACCAGCCGGTCTCTGAAAAGAACTTGATGAACTTCGCTTTTCGAGAAAAATATCTCTTTTTACTGTTTTAATTAATTTTATAAGTTGTAAGTTTTATAAGTCTTACAAAACTTTTTTTCCCTCATTTTCACAAAATACTTCAAAGTAATGAGTGTGGCAGAGTATCAAAACCTGCTGTGCCGTGCGTTTCAAACAATTTTTTTTCTGGATTTACGGAGGGTAAATCCAGAAAAAAAAGATACTTCCACTATGTTTGATGGCTCAAAGTTTTTGTTTTGTGACACTGAATTTTCGGGACTTTTTGGAAATACCAATTCTTTACACATTATCTGATTCGTTGATCAGAACAATCGACGTTGAGAATATCAGATGTATCTGTTTTTTTTCTAAGGAAAGAAATTGAACAACTGAAATAATGCCAGCAGTACAGATGGAACACACGAGCCTCGTGTGGCCGGGAAGAGGGGTTCGCCACCGATCACGGTTTTACTAGGGCAGTCATTCTGTTCCATTCTTACCTTACGGCGGAGCTTAAAATATTGGGTGGCTTTATTATTTCGTAGATGTGTTAATAAATGAATAAGTATATAAATAATCGTATAGTATAGATATAGGTGTGTCAATGAATGAATAAATAAATATAGTATATGAATGATTGATCATTCCTTTCTTTCATTTCAATTTATTACATATACATTTGTTTTCAGATTTACATATAGCCCTTGTCTACATATCAATCCGCTTTTCAGTTTGATACATCGATAATCTTAGATTGAGTCTTGGTTCTATTATTTCTACCGAGTCGGGAACTTTCACAAAAGAATTCATCAGGATTCTGTGAAGTGGACAGATATAAATTAGATCAAAAAGCGCAGAAGCTTTGAGATGATAAATAATCAATTCGTTTCACGAAAAAGCAAATAAGAACATTTTCAATCAGTGACGCTGCAAATCATTTGACACGTGTTTCTGAACACCCCCTATAATTTAACCGAATGATCGGAAATTTGATTTTATATTAATCCATCTGATATGAATTTATATAGACTGATTACATAAATTCATGGGACTAAAGACATCTTCCTCGAATGAGGATAATTTGTTCTTTGCGCATCGTTGCCTTCTGCTGCAAGTCTACAATCTCGCTTCTCGATAACAAAAGTTTGTCATGCCTCAACTTCCCTCCATAACGCGGTGCGATTTCACTCCTGGCGTCGACGCGAAAGTACTTAGCTATAGGTAATTCCAGAGATGAACCGCGCACCCTGTTCTGTGTCACCAAAAGCATTTCCATAGTAGCCCAAAGGATGAAAACAGGTAACGGGTACCCTGGAAACCATCGTTACCCAGCTGGCTGTTCTCGCTGGGCTTGTAATCCTTTTTCGCCCACCGGCGAACATATCTAAAAGCGAGCGTGGTGTATAGATTGATGTTCGCGTCGTTCCCAGCGTTGATGACCGAAATTCTCGACAAAGTGTGTAAGTACCTGTCTGCTGTGGCAAAGAGAAGCGGGATCTACAAAGATTTACTTCCACGTTCCCACGACTATTTTACCACGGACAGCTGTTTGTAGTCAGCATTCTCGTTGAACTTGATCGGGGTGCAACCTCGTGATTTTCAGAAGCTGGAAATATTTAGCCTAGACGTCTGTTCTTGAACCGCGATTGGGGTAGCTCTGCTTGATTCGAAAACCAGTATAGAGACGAAAAATATTTGCTGTCACAATTACTCTTCGCGTATACTCCTCCGCTGTGCCTGTCGCTCCAACGAATTTCTAGCGAAATAATTTATTGTCAACAAACGAATCAAACCTAACCTAACGAAGGTGAATATAAATGTCGTGATTTATACCACCACTGTATTTCGTTCATGCACTTACCAAACGTTACGGCTTAGTTAGTCTTCTGTGTATCCTGACCACAATAACAACATTCTATCACAATTTTAGAATACACGCGTATTTATCACTGACAGCTGATTTTGTCCAGTTTATCGAACAGTGATCCGAGTCGTGGATTCGTGGGTCACGCCATCTCCGAAGCGTCAACGAAACTTCAAAAACCCTCTAAACAAAACTAACTCGCCATCATTCCGAGCGATAGAAAATTGCCAAGTGTCAAAAATAAGCGTTTTACATACACAACTTCTCTATTTCAGCCCGAAACGGACATGTTTTGGGCCGTACGTGTTCGCAATCGCGCATAAAATTGCGCGACGAAGCTTGTTTCGTTGATTTCGGTGCCCAGGCAGAGATATTCCGTTTAATAGCACCTTTTTTCCTAATGTTTTCAGGTCTGGTGGAATTGCCTGGGGAAGCACCTTAACGTTGTACTGTAATTCTAAATAATATTTTCCCATTCAGTATTTGTATATTTTGATGTACCTTTTTAGTTTGCTCTTGCATGTATTATGTATATTAACAGCATGAATATTTGGAATGATGTTATAATTGGTGATAAATTGTTGATATATGAACCTCCGGTGGTATAATTGAATAATTTTGTTTAATATTATGTTATTGAAAAACACTTACTACATTTTCAGGTAGGCTGTCAGGCACCCGGCGTAAGCCTTCGACAGCATCGGAGCCAATGACTGAGAGAACTTTCTTATCCATGTCCGTCAGTGGCTCCGATGTGTCTGGGAAATTACCGGTTTTCTGGTGTTGGCCTTTGATGGCCGTCACCTTGCCTTTTGAGCGCTTTTTTATGTCTTGCCATGCCTGCAAGTAAAATATTACCAATTATTATCAAATATGTATTCATTGAAGTTTTCAAATTTTAAATTGAAATCGCTAGATGACCAAGAATTCAATTGTATTTGTTTTAATTTTTTTATTGAAGCACCACGGAAATCCAGTAGTTGCAATTAAGTGGGTATACACTAGGGTGATCATTTAAAAAAAAAAAGTTATTTTGGATGGCCTTCAATCAGCTCTAAATGTGGAAAAAATAATTCTTGAATTTTTTCAGATTTTTATTTTGACTCTATGGGCCCTATTTTCACATGAACTTTATTCAATCGATAATGAATTAATCGATATATTAAAATATGTAAAATAATAATTTCAATTATTTCACTGGAGCTGTGTGTAATATGTAACAAAAAAACGTATCCGATGCAATCTCGCTGATTTAAAGTAGACTGAACTCAAATTATAATTTTTACGAATTAAAAAAAGGTCATCTGAAAATGGGGCCCATAGGGAGTCAAATTAAAAATCCGCAAAAATTACAAAATTATTATTTTTACATTCAGAGCCGATTGAAATCCATCCAACATAGAAATTCCGAAAAAACCCATTTAACGACCACCCTAGTATTAGTGCTATTTTGATACATAGTTCGTGATTTTCCCAGATTTTATGTCCTCCGCTAAACAAAAATTTAGTCCATCGAAGAAAAAGTAGTTGTCGTAGGGCATAGGTTGCTGTGTTGCATGAAATTTCTTCAAATTCTGAGGAAATATTCTGTATGAATGTAATTTAGGGGACATATTTTTTCAAAAATGATGGAAATAAATATTACAATCAAATATTTCTATGTCTAAAACTTGAAGTCATGAAATAATATTGGTTTGCGCCTAAATTACATTCATACAGAATATTTCCTCCGAATTTGAAGAAATTTCATGCAACACAGCAACCTATGCCCTACGACAACTACTTTTTATTCGATGGACTAAATTTCTATTCATCGGAGGACCTAAAATCTGTAGAAATCATGAACTAATGATCAAAATAGCACTAATCAATTTAAAAAAAAAAAAATGAGGCACTAGAATATTTTCTCAGAGCGTAGCAGTGATTTGAAAATAACTATTTTCAAGGTCTATATCCCCTCTTAATCTAATAGGTATAACAGTCAAATTATTCTCACCTTTTTCCACTGTTGGACGGTCTTTTGGGGTCCCTTTTCGTTGGCCTCTGCAGCCAACTGAATCCACTGCTGCTTATAATGTTCCGCACCCATTCCCACTATAAATTTTCCTGCCGCAAAGTCCGAGTGCGATGCCATGTAGTCCGTGACGAACTTCTTCTGCTCCACAGTAACTCTTGGTCCTCTTAAATTTTTATCTTCATCTTTGCTATATTTATTATAAATCGGAAATAATATTGATATTTGTATAATGAGAATATGCATTTAATGTATATTGATGATTTATGTGAGTTATGTGAAACATTTATTTTGGATTTCATTGAATTTTGTTGTATTTATTATAATATACCTAAACTATGAAAATGAATCAAATTGATAGCAATAAATAACAGAGGATGAAAGAGTGGAATTCTTATTGTAATTTCATAATTAGTTATCATTCATCTTTCTTCAAAATCACATTATCAAAGCGGTTAATTATGGAAATTTCGAACCGCGTCCCTGAAATTGCATGCATGCATATACACATTCATCAATATTTTGTATAATTAATAAGAAAGTGCATCTTTAAAGTCTGAAAGCGGTATTTTAAGTATTTACATAAGTTAATTATTACACAATATATTTTCACTCACCTCATTTTGCGAAATTATTCAAACTCTTTTTTCAAATTGCTCGTGCGCGCCTCTTTGAAACAGATAAGATATGGCGGCAAGTTATTTGAAATCAAACAAAAGGTAAGAAAGGTAGATACTGCTAGAGTCACAACTCACACGTATAAATGGGTTTCAAATAAAGCGTTCTCATTGGCCGAAGCAGCGACAAGCCTCGGAACAGGCTTCGCGCTGAATATTGTTATGTCGCTACCTAGCAACCGGCGAAAAAATATCGTATGTTTGAGGGGAGGTCATGTTGGCGATAAGTAGCGCCAGGCGCTAAGTAGCGCCAGCAACCCAGAATCGCACCCCAGGATACAAAATGCTTTACGAAAAACAAGGTTTCAGCCTGATTGAGAAAAGATCTTTCTCATTTTAGATATCTCAGTGAGATACACAAAATCTTCGGAACCCACAGAAAACCTTAATATAGAAAGTGTTTTTAATGGTGCTTGATCTCCAGATTACGAAAAATATGGTAGAAACCAGAAATAATAACTTGGACGAGCGATATGAAAGAAAAACGAAGCCGAAATTCGTCAATTTCACGCTAAACAAACTTCGTTTTTTGCATCGTAACGTGAATTAGGGAAATATTCTGCGAATTTCTTCTGCTATTCCTAATCAGGATACAAAATGCTTGACGAAAAACAAGGTTTCAGCCTGATTGAGGAAAGATCTTTTTCATTTTGGATATATCGGTGAGATACACAAAATCTTTGGAACCTACGGAAAACCTAAATATAGAAAGTGTTTTTAATGGTGCTTGATCTCCAGATTACGAAATATATCGTAAAAACCAAAAATAATAACTTGGACGAGCGATATCAAAGAAAAACGTAGCCAAAATTCGTCAATTTCATGCTGAACAAACTTCGTTTTTTACATCGTAACGTAAATTTGGGGAATATTTTGCCAATTTCTTCTGCTATTTTTGATCAGGATACAAAATGCTTTACGAAAAACAAGGTTTCAGCCTGATTGAGGAAAGATCTTTCTCATTTTGGATATCTCGGTGAGATACACAAAATCTTCGGAACCTACAGAAAACCTAAATATACGAAGTGTTTTTAATAGTGGTGATCTCCAGATTACGAAAAATATCGTAAAAACCAATAATAATAACTTGGACGAGCGATATGAAAGAAAAACGAAGCCAAAATTCGTCAATTTCACGCTGAACAAACTTCGTTTTTTGCATTGCAACGTGAATTTGAGGAATATTTTGCCAATTTCTTCTGCTATTCCTAATCAGGATACAAAATGCTTTACGAAAAACAAGGTTTCAGCCTGATTGAGGAAAGATCTTTCTCATTTTGGATATCTCGGTGAGATACACAAAATCTTCGGAACCTACAGAAAACCTGAATATAGGAAGTGTTTTTAATAGTGCATGATCTCCAGATTACGAAAAATATGGTAGAAATCAGAAATAATAACTTGGACGAGCGATATGAAAGAAAAACGAAGCCAAAATTCGTCAATTTCACGCTGAACAAACTTCGTTTTTTGCATTGCAACGTGAATTTGGGGAATATTTTGCCAATTTTTTCTGCTATTCTTGATCAGAATACAAAATGCTTCACGAAAAACAAGGTTTCAGCCTGATTGAGGACAGATCTTTCTCATTTTGGATATCCCGGTGAGATACACAAAATCTTCGGAACCTACAGAAAACCTGAATATGGGAAGTGTTTTTAATAGTGCTTGATCTCCAGATTACGAAAAATATCGTAAAAACCAATAATAATAACTTGGACGAGCGATATCGTAACGTTTCAGAATTAATATTAATTATTATACGATAACTTGTAAGTTGGGTCGACGTGCGCCAGCGCCATCTCTGTGGCTCACGTCGAACCCTCTCGCCGGTCACGAATCTCCGACCGCTCAGAAAACCTTTCTCGCTAGTAAAATCATACCACAATGTTAACAGTACCCGTAGAAATCGGCCTAATAAGCAGAGAAAGAGAAATTCATAATTCTCTCGATATTGGGCTAGTCTGTGCTGTTTCGTCTTCACGACCTGTCCCAATATCTGGAGATATTTTTGTTTTAACTTATATTAAATGATATATAGCAGTTTGGGTTAGCCTACTTTCCCTCCCTATGTGAGTAATATACTATACTAGTCTCTACCGGGGAACGACAAGTATAGGCTGTTTCGTCTTCCTGACTTGTTCGATCCGAGGTGTAATAAACTCATTTTTTCTATTGAAAATAATTAGCGATTTCATTATTCTAAATTCTTTTTCACATCAACCTTGTTCAATGATTAATATTTCTCTTTGTCTCAATTAGCTTTCGAGTCAATTAAATATAAAACGGTCATTCGCCAAAACGAAGTTTAATAAAATAGATTCACTACCTTGACTTTACCTGAGCGTTCTTACAATAAATAATATAGTCTTAATATCAGACAAACATAAAAAAAATATAAAACGGTCATTCGCCAAAACGAAGTTAAATAAGATAGATTCACGACTCCGATTTCCATTTAACAATTATACTCTAGTCACTTCCAGGCTCTTAGAAGGATAGAATTATCAATGTTATCACCTATACCTACATATATATTTTATCAATAAAATACTTAATAATCTGTTAATAACCTACAGAAAAGCATTTTTTGTTTCAATTCCTCACTCCTGTTATTCCAATATTTAGAAGTATAATTATCATAAAAAAGGGATAGTAGGCCCAAGGAGGTAATCTCCAATCGACCCTGAAGACGGGAATCAGCTCTCACATCGAATCAAAAAATAATAAAAATTTGACAACATCACAAATGGCGCCCAACGTAAGGGCTGTTTCTACATAAAATCTTTTGAAAATAAATAAACTCTTGGAATGGTTAGAACTCGGAAAACAAAAAAAGAATCAAAAATGTCTAACAAAGGAGACACAGATGAGGAATTGGAGCAAACTACAGTAGAGACAAGGGAAAATGACAGCCAACAACCTAGCACTAGTAAAGAACAGGAAACAGACATAATAACAAACTTACGTCAACTAATGACAAAATTTCAAGTAGAGATCAAACAAAATTTTGAAAAAACCCAAGAAAAAATCGATAAATATCGTACCGAACTAACTAACAACTTAGAGGAGACCAAAAAAGAACTCCGACAAGAAACGACGAGTAAAATTCAGAAAGAAATCGGAAACTTAGGCAGTAAAGCTAAACTCAGTAGTAAACCCCCTCAGGAACTACCAACAAAGGTAGAAGATTTAGAAAAAGAAGTAGTAAACCTATGTAAAGCTACGGACAATCAACTACCCATACTAATGCGCCTAGCCAAAGAAAAACCACCCACATTTTCAAACAACGATGTAATATTTCCACTAGAATTCCTAGAAGAGATAGAAAATTGGTTAAAAAAATGGAACATTTCGCCCAATGCTCAATTAAACGAGCTAAAAACTAGCAATAACATATTCCAAGGGAGCGCGAAATACTGGTTCGGAGCAATAAAAAACAATCTAGAATCTTATCAACAATTTAAAGATCAATTTTTGCGCGCACACTGGAGCGAGCCGACGCGTTTAAGAAAGCGAAGTGAGTGGACGAATCGGAGATACGATAGAAAAGGAGGCATGTCATTAACCGAATATTTCTATGATCAACTACATAGGGCAACGCAAATCGACGAAAAAATGTCAAAATTCGATAAATAACGTACCATATCATCCGTCAATTTCCGCCGGAATGCGTATATTCACTCATAGGGACTGTAGATTGCCACGATATGAACTCCGTATTAAACAGACTAAGCGTCATATAAAATCCGAACTTACTTGACCACCCGGAAGCACACTTTAATCAATGGAATCGTTCTAACAACAGATCTAACGAAAACTCGAATCCCGACTACTCGCAAGGACAAAATAGAAATCAGAATCAAAATAGAAACCCTATCCAAAACACATGGCGTAACGATAATAGCCAATCTCGGCCAAACGGAAATACAAATCCGACTCATTTAAACGAGCCGCGAACTTAGACGGAGGCCAGAGCCTAGGTTCAGCCAACATAAACACCATGGCCCAAGAAATAACGGTTGAGGTTGAAGGAACCCCAAAAGAACCAGAAAGTGGGAAAGAATCTATTGATTGCCCTCGATTACATTTAAAAATAAATAACATACCGGTCACAGCACTGTTAGATACAGGAAGTCAAATCACGGGAATATCTGAAGATTTTTATCAACGTTTAAAAGCTAAGCAAGCAATCCCCACACTTCCGGTGCAAAATATGAAAATATGCGGACCCTTCTTACATAAATCTCCCACAATAAGGAAACAAGTCCTCATAGAAGTCGACGTAGGGTCGCAGATGATCGAAACGACCTGTTACGTCTTACCAATAGCTTTCGAAAACATGATCATAGGAATACATTGGATCAAAACAAATCACGTAGTTATAGACATGAATAATCAAACAATCAAACTTAAAAACCATACTTTGCTAAATTCAACCATCGGTAAAAAAAACTCAAATCCAGAATTAAATAGCCATAACCTACACATAATCGCGATCGAAGACGAATTCGAGTCCGAAATCAAGGGACTGATTGGAATTGTTGAAAACGGTAAACAAATTCATCCCGAAATATCCTTTTTAAACGCTTTATCAGAAGACCTATACCCTAGTCACAAACATCCGAACACGACATCGGAAATCATTAACAATAATCCTTGCGAATTCCGTACAGAAGTACATCGGATTGTTGAAAAAATCGAATCACTAAACACCGCGCAAAGGGAAGCCCTAAAAGAGGTAATAATAAAAAACGAGAAAGCGTTTGATGATAAACCCGGGTGTACTCACATATATGAACACGAAATCACGTTAACAACTCCCGCTCCCTTCATGGCGAACTCCTACCCCGTGCCGTATTCGCAACGTCTAGCTGTTGAAAAAGCTATCGAAAGTATGTTCGATCAGGGAATAATAGAAAGAAGCGCGTCCTCTTACCTTAATCCGATCACCATCGTAGCAAAGAAGGATAAGTCGGTTAGAATATGTTTAGATGCACGACGATTAAATAACCACATGGTTGCTGACAATGAGCGACCGAAACCTATTGATGAAATAATACAGAAGTTCGACGGGGTTAAATATATTACCTCGACAGATTTTGTGCAAGGATATTGGCAAGTTCCACTCACGAGAGAATCGCGACAATACACCGCGTTCTTACATAATTCTTCTCTTTATCAATTTCGCCGAATTCCATTCGGAATTAAAACCGCCGGTAGTGGGTTTATACGAGCTGTCAATTTATGTAGACGACGTCTTAATCACTTCCAAAACATTTTCGGAACACCTCGAGCACTTAGACCGCGTATTTAAAAAGATAATCGCATATGGGTTCACATTAAAACTTTCAAAAACCATGTTCTGTCGATCCGAAGTAGAGTTTGTCGGGTATGTCCTATCCACCACGGGGGTAAGGCCCAATCCCGAAAAAATCGCGGCAATTCGCGAATTTCCAAAACCAAGAAACATTAAGCAATCGCGGGGATTCCTAGGTCTCTGCAATTATTATAGACGATTTGCGAGCCAATACGCCGATTATCTAGATCCTTTTCGAGAACTTTTGAGCAGTAAGAAAAAGTACGTTTGGACAACCAGACACGATGAAGCTTTTCAAAGAATAAAAAATAAATTCATTGAGACGGTCATTCTGGGACATTACATTCCGGAACAACCCTTTTACGTCCAAACCGACGCTAGTAAACGGGGAATAAGCGGCATTCTCTATCAAATCGACGACGAGCAGAATCATCGAATCATATCTCTAGTTAGTCGCGGTCTCAACAGCGCTGAAAAAAATTACACGACTACGGAATTAGAACTCCTTGCAATAGTTTACTCAATTACCAAATTCCGCACGTACCTAGCGGGCACTAGATTTAATATCATATCCGATCACAAAGCCTTATCGTTCCTAATGCAAACAAGATCAAATAACAGCCGGCTGACGTGGTGGACTCTGTTCCTACAAGAATACAATTTTGAAATCTCGCATTGCAAAGGCCGCGATAATTTGGTAGCGGATCTATTTAGTCGAAATTTTCCAGATTCCACGAGTCAAATCACTAATCGGGACGATCACGATGATATCGCCTACATTAACGCGCTTGAAATAAAGGTAAATCGGGAATTGCTAAGAAACCTAAAAAAGATAGAAACATTACAAAGGGCAGATCCTCGACTGCTTGAAGTAATTCGAAGGTTCGAAACAGACCCCGAGTACGCTGATCAGCGGTACCGTCAGCGCAACGGGATATTGTTTAAAAATTCTCTCGAAAACCCCACGTGGAGAATCTGCATACCTCGCGAAATAGTTAACAAAGTCGTAAAATATATACACGAAACCACCGGACACGCCGGAATAAAAAAGTGCATAAGCACCACTAGCCGATTCTTCATTTGGCCAGGCTACCAACGCAGCCTTAGGAAACAAGTCGCCGCGTGTGATCTCTGCCAACGCGTCAAAACCATAAACGTATCAATGGATGCTCAACGCACCAGTTTCATTCCCGGAAATATTAATGAGCTTATTGCCATAGACCTTTATGGGCCCTTGCCCACGTCCGTCGGAGGGGTAAAGTACATTCTGGTCACCGTAGATACATTCTCCAAATACGTAGCTCTATTTCCCATTAAAAAAGCCACTTCTAACGTTTGCATAAAAAAGTTACGTGAATACTTCATTAACGTAGGTAAACCAAAAAGGATCCTCTCGGATCATGGTAGTCAATTCACAGCCCAGAGCTGGCAGAGGTTCGCACTTGAGAATAACAGAAATTCTATTTTCTCCGATTCGTCACCCACAGAGCAATCCGTCAGAACGCATTATGCGTGAATTAGGAAGATATTTTCGCACATACTGCAGCGAAAAACATACCGGTTGGGCCAAGATGGTTCCTCAGATCCAAAAATGGATAAATTTAACTTACCATGAGAGTACGGGCTTCACCCCCCAGGAATTACATTTTGGTAAAAATCCAGTAAGCGAAATCGAACGACTCATGAAATATCCCCCCAGTATTTCCCCTCCCAGGGACACACAGATTCGTTTAGCGTACGAAAAAATGACTCGTAGCGCGGCTCGACGTAATCATCGCGATATAATAAGGAACGAAGTTCCATTAAATGTGGGTGATTTGGTTTTATTGCGGGTACCACAAATATCCACTATAATAGACAAAAAGATAGGAAAGTTTTTTCATCTATATCAAGGTCCGTATGTCATTGTTGATTGTCCGTACGCTAATGCGTTCAAACTTCAGAATCGCGATGACCCTCCTAAAGTAATTGGAGTATACCATCGCACAAGTTTAAAAAAATATAAGGTCGCTTTGCCATAACAATTACGACAGTTCAGTAAGCTTCACTTCTTAATTCTTATCTATCCACAATATTTAAGGCTCTAGCTAGTACAAAGAATAATTTGAGCCGCGATTTCTTAGGAAACATACAATTTACGCAAATACTGAGTCGTGGCATCCCTGTCACTCCCCGAAGGTTCTCCCTTCGAAAGTAGTTAAGAATCTCACAATATAAACTTTCAACAACAAGCGTCATTCGAGTCGAACCAATCGCCTAGAACGAGAAGAACATACCCTCCCTTTATTTCCCTTTCCCTTGGATACTTACCGATTGCCATGCTGCCCAACGTCGTCGCTTCCATCTAGAATTGTCAGTCCTTGAAAATCTGAAGAAATAACCTACAAAAAAAAAAGAGAAAAAATTTTTTTTTTCATGGATCAAGTGTGTCAGACCGATTACACCGGTAGTCGACATGTAAGTCAACAGACTGACCGGGAAGAGGTGATACGCAGGGCTGTCTCGATGAAGAGCGAAATAATCGCGATGATAACTCCTGGGTTGTGGGTGAAGCAGGAAGGGACATTTTCCACCGGAAGGTCCAGCCAATGTCTGCGTAGATCCCGAGCCCAAAGGGGGACTCAGACCGATGACGAAGTCACGGGAAAAGCCCTCCCGTGGACTCTACTCCCCGTCGAAGAGATAGCCCGGAAAAGACGACCTCCTTGCATTCTGTCCGAGGTTCACTACGCTCCATATGACTTCACGCTCGTTGAGCTCAACGACGAAAATATCAAGAGCTGGATGCCTGGCGAAGGATGGACGGTACCCCTATCCAGTTCCCCCCCCGTCCCCACAACTGATCCTCTCGAAGAAAACCCCCCTGACCCGATCCCCCACTAACACGGTTCGACTTCGTATAATTTCATAACCTAAAAAAAAAAAAAAAAAAAAACAAGTGAATGCCACGATCTCTCTGAATGTTATTGTCTTTATATTTATCTGTCTTATATAATTTACACTTACGTTTCTCACATTATAATCCTTTATGTTTACGCATCGTATGTCGATATTATTTGCATCTCCATGTATTACCTCGGTATTCTTAGTGTTCCATTCTTTACATATCAAAGTATATTACCTATATGTTTGTTTCACGATAAGGTTCGTTGAACGATTATCTGTTATTTAGATGACTAATTAATATTAAGGTTCCTCATTTTTGTTTATGAGATACAGTCAAGTATCCTCACTAATCCTAACACATTGTAAGCTCACTTCACTGCAGGGACAATTGTAACGTTTCAGAATTAATATTAATTATTATGTAATAACTTGTAAGTTGGGTCGACGTGCGCCAGCGCCATCTCTGTGGCTCACGTCGAACCCTCTCGCCGGTCACGAATCTCCGAGCGCTCAGAAAACCTTTCTCGCAAGTAAAATCATACCACAATGTTAACAGTACCCGTAGAAATCGGCCTAATAAGCAGAGAAAGAGAAATTCATAATTCTCTCGATATTGGGCTAGTCTGTGCTGTTTCGTCTTCACGACCTGTCCCAATATTTGGAGATATTTTTTTTTTTTAACTCATATTACCCAGATAACAAAACGCGTGCGATATGCGTCGCAATATGCACGCACGCATGCGACACATATGACTGGCACATATGCGACACTATGCAGGCTCCAAAAATAAGTATTTAGGTGAATGAAATAAATAATACAAATGAATATATATATTTTATAATACAAAATAATTTATTCACGTTATCAATAAACTTCGGTTTCCAACGAATAACTAACTTAATTATGCAATACAACAAATAACATTATATTAAGGGGGCCAGTCACCCTTTCGGGCATGATTTTCGAGTTATTTCCGAACTATACTGGTATCAGTACCGGAATTATATTTCCAAGATTGAGGGCTTGAATTACAGATAAAACTAGCACCTTGTTATACCGCAGTAGTTCTAAAACAACTCCAGAATCATTCCCGAAAGGGTGACTGATCCCTTTAAGGTGCTTCCCTACGCAATTGCACCAGACCTGCAAACATTGGGAAAAAAGGTGTTATTAAGGGGGTACATACACCTTCAAAATGATTTTTTTTAAATGACTGGTACACTGTCATAAAACATTTTATTGACTTAATTTTTATACAGTAGATTACTAGTATTTTGAACTATAATTGAGGCATATGAAAGAATATCTGGATTTCATCGTTCAGTAGTTCTGGTCCACCGATGAAAAAGCAGTTGTCGTAGCATACAGGTCGCATCGTTGATTGAATCTTTTTGAAATTTGGAGGGAGTATTCTACATTGATGTAATTTCGGACCAAACCAATAATATTCCATAAATTTTAATTTTAAACCTGGAATTTTTTTATTTTAAGACATTTTTTCAAAAAAGTTGAAAAAAAAGTGTGTTAGCTAGTTAGAATGATAGAAGACAGATCTTTCTTCTATATATTATTGGTTTGGTCCGAAATTACGTCATTGCAGAAAATTCACACCAAATTTCAGAAAGTTTCGATGAACTATGCGACCTGTACCCTACGACAACGACCAGAAAATGTAGTTAGCGGGAAATCAAGTTTTAAGATTTCGCTTATGAATAATATGCTGAATCTGCAGCTGCTCTCGTATCGATGCGTTATGAGTTGAGCCTAGACACATGTGCAAGGCGGAGGTTTGTAGTGATTCTTGACCTGTTCTGTCCAACAACGGTGTCCGGTAGTGCTGTGAGGAGAAAAATAAATTGCTTTAGAAAAATATGATCAAAATTTTTCAAAACATAAAAATTCTTCAGAATTCTTAATTTTCAATATTTTTGAGATTCAGATGATGCTGGCACAATTCTTGTCAATATTCCGAAAATTCTTTCATTTTTCATCAATCATGCCTTTTTTCTTATAATATTCATCATACTTTCGCAATTAATATATTATAGAAATACTCATCTTTTTAGAAATCTGAATGTGTAGTCCCCTGGCATCGATTTCAAACGTACTTTTTGATGGATCATCTTCTTTCGATTCCGAAGTCTTATCTCAGACATATATACACTGTGTTGGTTCAATAATGAAAATTACTATTAGTTTGAATTCGTGATGAAAACACGACAATTTACAAATAATTGGACACCTAACCTCGAAAAAATGTAGATCGCAGCCATGTGTTCTGTCATTGAGCGCAATTGAAAAGAATTTTGAAAATTAAATATGTGTAAAAATGATGATTACACAAAATTGAAAAATCACGAAATCAAATCCAAAATCAAATTGTATAAAAACGTCAAAAAAGTAAGACACTGGTATTGGCGGTGTTGTACAATATTTATGACATCAACATGAAGGTCCGCGCGCCGCGCGGCGGCGCTTTTTCGCAATTTGGCACTGTGATGGCTGTAACTTTTCAAATCCCCTAGATTTTTCGACGCCGATTTATTTACAGGTAGATTAGGTCACTAGCATTCCAAATAAAATATAAAAACAAAAACGATTTTTTGAAAATTTAAAGGTGTATGTACCCCCTTAAACGGAATATCTCTGCCCGGGCACCGAAATCAATGAAAACCACGTCGCGCAATTCTACGTACGATTTCGAACACGTACGGCCAAAAAAATGTTTTTTTTTTTTACGCGAAAGTAGAGAAGATATCCATCACGGGTGCCTTGAACCTAATTTTTTCTGAAAGTCTTGTCACTCCAGAATTCATTTCGGATTTTGATTATATAACAATTTTGATGTTCAGAAACGTAATTATGGAAATCGCAGATAGTGCCGTTTTTTTTTAAGGCCACTTAAAAAAAAAAAAAATCAAAAAATTTTTATTTTTTGATTTTTATTCGGAAATTATTTTTTACAAAGTCATATTAACAAATTTATAGAAATTTATTCTTATATGCCCATACAGTGACTGTCAACATATTGTAAAATTAGAACATAGATATTTTTTATACCAATGAAACAAAAATATTACTTTACATATGGTTACTATTATAATCGCAAATTGCTCTGAGCAATTGCCGATCATATTCAGCATGATTTGCTGAAACTTTATATCTATTCCATGTCGATAGAAAATCAAAATGGACTGATTCCATTGCTTGCTCGCTGTAAATACCTAATCCTCTATTATGTTCTGAGCAAAAATCCACTACATGGTAAAATACTGCATGTACTTTTGGAGTAACTGAAATTTGTAAATCCAAATAACTAGCTTTGAACCAATCAATTGATTTTTCATATCTTGCATGTAGCGCATTTCCAAAACAATCTTCAACAACATTCTTGAAACTATTCAATGCATTAACAAATTTCAGACATTGCAAATTACTGTTCGCTCGAAGAATATCAATTTTATTCAGCAAAATTTTACAAGAATTACCGTTAAAGCCTGTACCACCGTGAGTGATTTCTCGTTTTACATTGCACTTTTTGATCCAATCATTTGTAATTTGCTCACATTCTACCGACATTTTATCAATCATTGTGTTCACAACACCAAGTATTAAATGCAATTCGGGTGGTGGAATAATATCCAAAATTTTAGTATTCTCATCTCCAGAGAATATTGGTAGATGCACGCAGCTTTTGAAATCCTTAGCATTTTTTTTGTTAGAACCTTTCTTCGAATATGCTTCATAGTTACTTGTACTATTCCCGATTGTACGAAACTCGCCTCGTTCTTTCAATGTATTTCTATTAACATAACACCAAGTACATGGGTACATACTAAAATGAGACATCAAACCTGATAATATATTACCCAATTTTAAATCCGTTGCAATCGTGTATGAAAATTGATTTATATTGAGCATATTCCATAACTGACTCACATTTTCGTAATTTTCTTGAGCACATGGTGCTAACGCTAGAACAAACAGTTTTTTTACCCCGGAATCTTTGAAGTCCTTGTTTGCAATGCCATCTAGAAATTTTCGGCTTTTACTTTTGCTTTCCATACTAACTGTTTCATTATTGAGACATTGCATCGATAAACATACTTTGAGGAATCCACCTCCCCCATCTATACCAAATTTTAAATGAACGTCAGGAACATTTCTCTTTTCTTTTATATAAGTAATCAAACCATGTAAATTTGCACAATGGATAATTGTATGATCCATGCACGATTCCACGTTAGTTTTAGTTTTGATAAACACAGTTTTTTTAATTTCGAAAAATTCATCGACACTATGATTTTTTTCAACGAGAATTCTATTAAGCCCTGGTTCAATCAAAATTCGATTGCGCATTGCTACGCGAAGGTCTGCTGCAATTTCGATGGTCTTTTTGTTGCTCAAATTGTGTTTCAATTTTAATTTGACCATGTCATCAGTAGTTATAACATGAGTTTTGGTAACTTCACTTTTATTTCTTGATAATACTTCATTGTCATTACCGTTCGATAGAGTAGATAGCAGTCGCTGCTTTTGTTTTGTGTCCAGTTTATTTTCTATTTCTCGTGACAAATTATCCAAACAATTAGATTTAGTACACATATGACGAATACCTTTTCTTATTTCATTCAAGCATTCATTACATCGCTGTATTGCAACTTCACTTTTTTTAGAGTTTGAGTACGAAATTAAGTGTTTTTTCTTATGTAGAGTCCTAGCTAAATTACATAGATGGCAATAACAATTTTCGTTTGATCTTGTTGCTCTAGTTTCACATGAAAATTGGGTGAAATCAGGCAATTGAAGGTGTATATTCCTGTCACAAGACCCCGATGTTAAAAAATAAATTCTTCTCTTACATGAACTACACAATGCACATGGCAAACGATCTTCAAGTGAAATATTAGTTTTAAGAGCACTGTTTAATTTCTGTAGTAATGAATTATCAATCTTAAACATTTGAACAGTTTTACCAAGGCACAATAAACAAATTTTATGTCTGTTCTCATCGTGCGTAGCATGATGATCTTTGGAGAAACGACACTGCATTTAAATTTAATAAAATTAACGGTTGCGGATCAAGAAAATAATATTATATTCATAAAACAACAACGTTTCTGCCACTTATTTGTTTCTCTCTCTCTTCTTTGTTTAACAATTTGCGATTATCATAGTAACCATATGTAAAGTAATATTTTTATTTTCATTGATATAAAAACTATCTATGTTCTAATTTTACAATATGTTGACAGTCACTGTATGAGCATATAAGAATAAATTTCTATAAATTTGTTAATATGACTTTGTAAAAAATAATTTCCGAATAAAAATCAAAAAACAAAAATTTTTTGAATTTTTTGTTTTCAAAGTGGCCTTAAAAAAAACGGCACTATCTGCGATTTCCATAATTACGTTTCTGAACATCAAAATTGTTATACAATCAAAATCTGAAATGAATTCTGGAGTGACAAGACTTTCAGAAAAAATTAGGTTCAGGGCACCCGTGCCATGTAAAACGTTTTCAAAGCCGTTTGACATGGATATCTTCTCTATTTTCGCGTAAAAAAAAACTTTTTTTTGGCCGTACGTGTTCGAAATCGTACATAGAATTGCGCGACGAAGTTTGCTTCATTGATTTCGGTTCCCAGGCAGAGATATTCCGTTTAATAACAGCTTTTTTCCCAATGTTTGCAGGTATGGTGGAATTGCGTAGGAAAGCACCTCAAGGAGTTAAAATTTCGATAAACTTTGAACTTTCATAAGAACATATAATATTTGAGAAAACTTATTATAACAGCAACAAAATTGTTTCTATTCTCAACCTTCTTCATCTACATTGAACGTTTCATTCAGTGACTCCTCTTCAGAATCTGCATCACGTGAATTTTCCTCGCCACCTAAGTACTGCTCAAGTTGGTTGATTTCTTCCACAAGCGTGTCGTACTCACGGTCAGTATCCGAATCTTCGGTTTCTGGTACATCAAGCTTTTTCAATTGCTTACGATACCTTTATTTTGTACAACGTAGGATCTCCTGGATTTCCTTTTTATATTCAGCTTTCGTTCCCGGTCCATTAAAGAGCGGACAGGATTTTGCTGCTTCTGTAGAAATAAATCTCTATGTTATCTAATCATGAAGAAATTGGTCCATTCAATTGCATTGTTGAATTATTAAATTAACTCAAGGATGTAACGCACGGAATAAGACATTCGAAATTTTAGTATTGCCAAACTTTTCGCTTTTTTTGTCACCACGCCACGAAAATTCGCAAACTAGCTTGTCTGTCATCACTTCTTTCAACGCACAATGGAGAAATTCTCTCGGTTTCGACCCTCCCAAGTTCAATACATGTTGATACTGGAAAAATGGTATAAAATTGTATAGTAAAAAAAAAAAAGATTAAAAACTGAATAGTCATATACTTCATACAAATATGGAAATACTTACGAGCTTCTTACGTGTGTTTTTCTGTTCATCACTTTCCATTTCTTTGAACTGTTCAATGGTAGATAGAGGGAAGCCCTTGAGAGGTTGATATAAAATATCTGTTAATAATTGTGCTTCGCTCAAACCTTTTTGTCCGAATTTCTCGTTGATATTATCTATTTGCAGCTTTATTTCCTTCTGGTTCTCTATTATTTCAAAATTCTGCTGTTTTATCAACCTGTATATAGTATGTGATGAATGCATTTAACTACAGAGGAAAGTGAGATATAGATGATTATTTCCAATACAGTATAAAATAAACATAGATATACGGGGTGACCCAGAACTCCCGCACCACCTGGAACAGGCAGGTTCCTTATCGAATTCTTAGACGAAAGTTCCTTTACGAAAACTCTCTGAGGCCAACGGTTCTTGAGTTATTAAAAATCGCAATTGACCAATCAGAGCGTCTCTCTGCGACCGTAACTATGGAGCGAATGACCTGGACCGTTAAAACTATGGAGCGGTTGACCTAGACGGCCGATAACTATGAAGCAAATGACCTGGGCGGCTAAAACTATTGAGCAGTCGACGTGAATGGCCAAAAACCATGGAGCAGACAACCTGGACACTGAAACTATCAAGCAATTGACTAGAAAGACGCTCTGATTAGTCAATCGCGATTTTTAATAACTCGAGAACCGTTGGCCTCAGAGAGTTTCCGTAAAGGAACTTTCGTCTCAGAATTCGATAAGGAACCTGCCTGTTCAAGGTGGTGCGGGAGTTCTGGGTCACCCTGTATTCATCAACATTTTGCTTACAAGACAGTTTCTAAGATCTCTTGTAAATTGTCGGTCGTACGTTCGGGAATCATTCTCGAACTATCACTATTGTTCAGGAACTCTAAGTCTCTATTCTTTGAAGTGCCGGCTGCATTTCCAAATCTGGACGTCAAATTAGTTTCTGGTGGAACACAAGTTGAAGATCCCGCCGTTATGTTAGCTGGTGACTTATTGCTAATCGTTTTCCCAGCGTGTGACACATCAGGCAGTGCGATTTCTTCTGCATTCCAATCAAAGTTATGAACTGGCAGGATTACTATCTCCGTCTGTTCAGTCCTTTCGGGTGTGGATATAGGTGGTAATAATG
Source organism: Tenthredo notha (assembly GCA_914767705.2). Taxonomy (NCBI): domain Eukaryota; kingdom Metazoa; phylum Arthropoda; class Insecta; order Hymenoptera; family Tenthredinidae; genus Tenthredo; species Tenthredo notha. The sequence goes on along the minus strand of OU611907.1, from coordinate 2,449,548 downwards.
TTGAATTATCGACCGGAGTCAGGACAAGATTATTAGATGCCACCTTACTCCTTAACAAAAAAAATTATAAAGACGACGTTAAATACTATCAATTGGGATAAAATTAGGTAAAGATAAGCGTTTTTCTTCTTCGGGCATTGTAAAAGCTCACATTGATTTATATTTATTGTAACTTATTGCATATGTTTCACCAGCTGAAGGCTGGTGAAATTATGCTAGTTCGCGTGTTTTCTTTGTCACGGGTGATGTTTTGGAGCTCCTCTGGGAAAAGTTGAAAAAACCCTTAATTTACCCTAATACAGACTCGGATAGATATTTCACTAACAGAGCTGCGTCCCTACGGATCTGGGATATGTTGAATTCTCCAGACTAGGATAGGTGCTATAGAGCTACCATAGCTGTGTGAATTCAACGCACCGATACCGTTTTAATCAGATCTGGGATTGTCTAACTCTTCAGACTAGGATAGGTGCTATAGAGCTACCATAGCTGTTGAGGTCGACGCACCGATACTGATATCTAGCTATACAAGATTTTAAATTGACTGAAAAGTAAAGTTTTTATTAATGAAACTAGCTCACTGCGCGCGCTACGCGCGCGTCTGAATTTAAATTTCTGTATCTGGATTGTGTAAATCGACGTGAAATAAAGCATTCTCAAATATTTCGTTCTATCTAAACTTGCATACCAGTCGTCTTCATTGAGCTAGATCTTGGTGCGAAGCACAAAGTTTTTATTACAAGATTCATCGATATACCTGCATTTGTGAATTTGTGCAATGTTTTTTTTAAGAATATAGCAACATAAGGGCATGCCACAGTCCTGCTTTATCGGATTTTTTTGTACAGTTTTTCCGTTTCATTGACAAACTAATGAACGGAATCGATTCAAATGTGAGCAGTAAATCGCTGAGACGGTATGGAATGGTGAAAAGTATCTCACTTCAAAGTATCTCCTGTCAACTGCTCCGAAAGTGGCTAGAAACGATAAGTAACAAAACATCGAGAAAAGCAACATTCCAGGAAAAGAATATTGAAACAGGTTCTAGACACCCGGAGTTCGGTTCTAAATGAACCATCAAAGAGTTGACATTGGTTAAGAACTAATTTCTGTGTAACCTCCGGATCGTCCCGACCCTTCAACCTTCATAATCTCATAGTTGACCTTCGTGCGTGACGTTTGACCTGAATTTCGCTCTTATATCCGCTTTAACTTTGAACACTTATAATGCAGCAGTGTAAAGTGGTAATCAATTTTAATAAAATGGATTATCTTCCTCAAGGTATGTAGAAAATTTTCACAATTCTACAATTGAAAAATAGTATTTATTGTCCATGTTTATGTAGTCTAACGATAATCCCGGAAAGTGCCATTCATCGGAAATAAATATTGACTTTGCGTAGACTTTTACTTTAGAATCTCACGACATCCCGCCTTCTTTTTTTTTTTAATTGTAGCTTAGAATATCAGCTTTCGGATGAAGTGAAGATGAGAGTGCGCAAATGTGCACGGCTTGTTTCGGAGCATTTTTGGTGAACGTATGCGTGTACCGCGAAAGCCGCTGCGCTCGCTCGCCGCGCCGCGTTTCCATGCCAGAGCAGCTACCTGGTCAGCCGAGTTGAGTGGGTTTTGTTTTGTTTTGTTTTCCAGAGGCGAAGGGATTTATTTGAAATTTGTTATCGTATTCGAAATGCCAAATCTGCATTTAGACCAACAAATAGAGAAAAAAAAGGCTATTCTCACATTTAAATATAGCAGCAAATAATCTATACTACCTTTTAAAATATAGCACTTAGATGAAAACCCTGGTGTCGGCCCCAGCAAAATCGCTTTGTGGAATTTTTTTAAACAACCAAAACTGAAAAATAGTCAATTTTTTTGGTTTTTTACGAACATCTCAAGAAGTTTTCATTGGAGGGAATTTCCCATATATGAGGTGAAAATCCGAAGTATACAAATTGAAGATTTTAATCTCTATTTTCAGATGCCGTTCATAGAATTTATATGCGATACTTTCCCTTAAATTCCTTCATTACTTTTTGAGATATTTGTAAAACAAAAAAAATTAGCATTTTTGACAGTTTTTGTTTAAAAAATTCCAGGAAGCCATGTTGCTGGGGCCGACACCGGGGTTTTCATCTACGTGCTATATTTTAAAAGGTAGTATAGGTTATTTGCTGCTATATTTGAGTGTGAGAAAAAATCTCTATTGGTTGGTCTAATTCTAATGAAGTGTTACCAAATGCACAAAGGCGTAGGTACACATGGCGAGGTTGATTCTGGCCCGGAAGTGACCGTTTGGTATATGATTTAACACGCTAACCCAATCACTTCCGGGTCAGAATCAACCTCGTCGGGTATATGTCTCACCTTCATTCGGATTTAAATGCCATTTATAATTAATACGAAATAGGGTAGGCTGGGTACGGTTGAGACACGGGGGTCCCCGTGTAGAAATTTGCCAAGGCATGCCATAGTACTGGAATGGGCCCCACCGGGCATATTCATGGCCAGCCACAATTCGGCAAAATACGCGATTACCTGGAATGGGCCACATCGGGCATATTCATGGCTTGCCACAATTTGGCAAAATACTCGATTACCTGGAATGGGCCACATCGGGCAAATTCATGGCTTGCCACAATTTGGCAAAATACTCGATTAACTGAAATGCGCCACATCGGGCATATTCATGGCTTGCCACAATTCTGCAAAATGCTGGATTATGATTGATATATGCAATTTTATCAATGGAAAAATGTTCGTAAACGATAGTTTTAGGATCGGATACGACTTTTCAGTTACTGAATTGGATATATTTAAGCAAACACAATTTATAAGGCTCATTCTCGTATTATATGGTTGCGGCTGCCAAATTCTTGCACTACTGCCCAGGATCTGGAGTGGCATCGTGGTGTCACTGCCCGATCTTATAAAGCGAGTATAACTTCGTTTGGGCTGAAATATGGAATGCCTCTTTACCGCCCTTATATATTGTTTCTAACCATCAATTTCCGTGTATAGTACTACCTCTCTATAAGCGACTGTTAGGGCGGTTAGGGGAATAGGATTTTAGAACTAAAAAGATTTGTAATACTTGTTAATTTATGATATTTATATATTTAATTATTGATACTGACAATATTGATATTGTTAAGCAATAAATAACGAAAACTCAATTTCTGAAAATGGACTATTTTAATTTGCATATATCCCAAACACCCAGGTTTGCAGAAAAGTGCCAGCTCGGGCACGGTCCTGGCAGAAATTGTGGCGCAAGTAGGGTGCCATGGTAGGTAGCCTGATCGGATTCTGATCGGGCGCTGTATCTAAAACATGAACATCTGGCCGGGACCATAGCGTGGCGCCACAACTTCAGCCAGATCTGGGCCCCATTTGTAATCTGGCAAACTAGCCAGAACCCGATCAGTACCATGGTTGAATTTCTACACGGGTCGGTTGATACAACGCTAAAAACTCAAAAACTAATAGAGATAGTAAACTAAATAAAGTAAATAAATAAGCAGTAAATGAAGCCACTTCTTTCTGTCCTTGTATCCTACCACTATCTCTATTAGTTTTTGAGTTTTTAGCGTTGTATCAACCGACCCCCGTGTCTCAACTGTACCCAGTCTCCCCTACTATTCTTGCTTTCTAGGTTCTGGAACTTCTCTCATCACCTTCAAGCAAAGGGAAATCCTCTCAATGAAAAATGGTAGCAGTTCTCGTCAGAAGCCATTCCATTATTAGCGCGCCCAACTATCACACATGAAGATCCGATGAAGATCTGTATCCGGATTCGGATTAACTTATCACTCATATTTTCTGGCAATAAAGACTTTGTTTACTATATTGCAAGAGAATAATAATTTTTCCCGAAAATCCCGAATCTCTTTTCTAATCTAGTATAGGAGCCGCTTCACATACATATTTTGAGTTCACCATTTTGCTTTTCCAAATTTGGGTATCAGATTCGTAATCAGCGACCCCGAAAACATCGGTGAAGTGTAGGTATAGTACCAGGTAGCAATTTCGGAAGTAATGTAACAAGGATGTAACGGCTATGATGAAATGTCAGCACATTCAGAGATCAGCTACAAATCTCGTACTTTGACGTCTCAGTGATATCCCTGCGATTGATATCAATCGAGTTTTTTACGAAATTCATGTCTTCATCGGCCATATTGGAGCCGCCATTTTTTTTTCCAAATTTGGATACCAGATTCGTAATCAGCGACCCCAAAAACGCGAGTATATCAAATTTGGAAAAATTTCGATGATCCCCTAGATTATGGCCATGTTTTCAGAGGAATAATAGTCACTGGCATAGCGAAGCACTGAAATTAAGACGAACGAAAAACTAATGATAACTTCTCTCTCCGCCACGTTCCCTTCGAGAGATAACGCGCCGATACACAGAACACAAATGAAATAATGAAATAATTTTTACGGAATCTAAAAATCTGGAATTATTAATAAAATCATAGTTTCTCATTCGTCTTAATGTACTCTACAGCCGTCTATTATTTTTTAGATTTTTAGATTCCAAAAAAATTATTTGAATATTTTATTCGTATTCTGTATATCGGCATTTATCTCGCGAAAGGTTCGTGACAGGATGTAAAGTTATTAGAGTTTTTCATCAGTTTTAATCCATTCTACAGCTGTGAATTATTACAGATTTTTTGATTTTGAAATATACACCTTTTTCTGCGTGAAATCTATATAAAAAAAAAAAAAGTGTTCTCAGGTAGTGAACTTTGATTCTAATTCGATTATGCGAAGGGATTGCCAAAGTTTCATCAAAATCCACGCAGGATACCATTTTTGATAAAGATTTACCCTGTGTAATGGTGCTTGCGAGTTCTGTTACACCCTGTATGAGAAATTCGCAGTTTCTCAAGATATCAACGAATATAGCTGTAAATCGCAGATAACTCAACAGTATTTTTTGTTAAATAAAAAGTGACTGGATTAACAATTGTTGTTAGTTGCTACGGTTTCATTAATCAAACAATTCGAAAACGGAAAGGTCGCTTTAAACATAAAAAATAATCTTTGTGAGCAATTAATTAATATTATACCACCATGGCGCCTACAAAAGATGATATTGGTAAGTACTCATTGATGATTTGCTATTGTAACTTTACATTGACTAAGGACACCGTTTTCTGATAATTCATGTATTATCTGAATTTTATATTCTGAAATTCTTAAACGGTCTCCTTTTTTTTGCACCATACCTATATATTTTTTCAAATAAGAACGCTCAACATTCGTTTAAGGTCATATGTATATAAATTTTTATTCAAAAATTTTCAAAATTAACAAAGATATGGGCCTCGATTTGACTCCTAAAAAAAATATTTTCCTACCATTGAAGCATTGATATCTCGGTGAAGGGTTCTTTGAAAACAAAAAAACAACATTTTATATTTATACGGATGTAGATATCGTTATCCGTAGCCACTTTTTTTTTTTCCTTTTTATTATTTACAAAGTGGCGACGGATTTATTCATTTTTTTATTTTCAAGGCCTTTTTTTCATTTCAATCCGTCGCCATTCTGTCATCTCGTCAGTCGCCAAATCGTAGCCCATATCTTTATTAATTTTGAAAAATTTTCAATAAAAATTCATATAAAACAAGATGAATATACGCTTAATGAAATAACGGCAATCCTATCCCTTTATCAATAAGTGATACCTGTGAAAAAAATTGTTAAAAATCAGTTACTTTTTCGGCCAATACAGCGGCCTTTCCCTTAAGGGGGTATACCTGCCCACCTTAAAAATAATATTTTTCAATCACTGTTATGCTCTGAGAAAACGTTCTAGTGACTCAGTTCTTCTACAGTTTATTAGTGCTATTTTGATACATGGTTCATGATTTTTCAAGATTTTGTGTTCCCTGCTGAACATAAGTTTTTCCAAAACGATGGAAAAAAAAGTCTTACAACAAAAATTTCTCTGTTTAAAACTTGAATTCATGAAATATTATTGGTTTGGCCCTAAATTACGTTCATACAGAATATTTCCTCCAAATTTGAAGAAATTTCATGCAACGTAGCAACCTGTACCCTATGACAACTACTTTCTCTTCGATGGACTAAATTTATGTTCAGCGGAGGACATAAAATCTTTAAAAATCATGAACTATACATCGAAATAGCATTAATCAACTGTAAAAAAAAACTGAGTCGTAGTAAAATGTTTTCTCAGAGCGTAGCAGTGATTTGAAAAAAAATATTTTCAAGGTGGGTATACCCCCTTGAGCATGAACTTACACATATAGTTTATCATCTAAAAAATATGAATAATATACAATTCCATTTTCATACTTTTTGTAATTCTATCAGATGATTTTGGTGACCTAGCGATAGAAAAAGATATTTTTGAAGATACGGAGGGCATCGAGCTCAGCTCTTCAGAAGAAATAAAATCAATCAAGCCATATGACAACACCGTGTAATTAAAATTGGTTTTATACCATGTTCTTCATCAAAATATTCTTCCAAAACAATTTTATTTGCGTAATTCAGCCGAATTCAAAATAACTATACATGAACAACTTAACAAATTTTATGATTTAGAGAACTTGTTGGCTATATTGATAGTATTGAGGCACCGAGACTTGTGGGTACGAAGAATAACAAAATTTTCAAATTTTTCCTAAATAATGGCGACGGCGAGAGGATTCAGGTGACTTGCTGGAATGCGGAAAGCAATAGAATTGAACCCCTACTGAGAACAAACTTTGTAAGACTATTCAAATATTCAATTAAATTTTTGTTTTCAAATTCAATTTACATTTTTGAATTCATCGATTTAATTCGTAAACAATAATATTAATTCGTCGTATAACTTGTCACACATTTATATAACACATTTCAGATAGTACACGTAGATGGGGCCTATGCGAAACCCAGTATTATTAATAATTTTAATAAGGGCACGGTAAATTTTGAGTTGATAATTCAATCGAACACGATAGTAAATATTCTTGGTAAACACCTCGTCCAAGAAACAAAGGTAGAATCAAAGCTCGTCATCTTAGCCGATGCATTAAATTATAAGAACTTAATTCGTAAGTATATGTTCATTTATATTCTCTTTTTGATATATTATCACACCTGTGTTTCATTGCTTTATACATCACATTATTTTATACAAATCAAATTCAAATATCCTAGATTCAGAATTAATTATATTGTATCTTAATTAATTAAATACCCGTGAGATAATAGCAAATAAATCAATATGATTATCAAAATTTCATTAAAACATGTCCACATCACATTAAATAACTAATAACGAATCATATATTGATTTTAGTAACAATATTATAATTAAATTAAAAACGTTCATATTTACATAGAATGATAGCATTAATGATAATTCTAAAAAAGTAATAAAAATAATCATAGAAATCTTAATTGAAATAAATCTAAACGAATTAATAATAATTTTGTTTTCCATTGATGATGCTTGAACAGTTAATTTTAGTTAATGATTATTTTAATGAGTAAGCATGTGCATTTTATAGGTACGCAGGGTTACATAAAATCAAATTTTTATTTGATTAAAAATCAATCTTCAAAAGCCAGTGATTATGGCTGTGGCTCCATAACCGATGGGGAAGTAAAATTAGAGGTGAGGATCCCTGACATGGATGTCGATAATACTTTCAATAAAGGCGAGCATGTGGAGGTTACAGGATACATCCAATCTAATGGTAAGCTATTAATTATCACTTTCATGGATCATGATATTTTTATCGCTTATGTTATCAATATAGCCAAATCAGTTCTACTTGTTTCATTCAACATCTTTTGTTATTTAATAATCTTCAGCATTGATTATCTCTCTATATATATAAAAAAATCTTGTGAAGACGAAAAGTCTGTCCTGAAGACGAAAAGTTCTTCAACAATACTTCAATTGCACGGCAACCGCGAATTGTGCTCGATTCACGTTCACATTTTCTTCGATCCCTTTGACGTTTGAATCCGTTCAATCACTTTGACGTTTCAAACCGTTTAATTTTGATTAGTGGTAAATACGACGAGCGAGAAGAGAAAATGGAGACAAAAATTGTAAAGATGACCCCGGACGGAAACTGTCTTTTTCGGGCGATTTCGTATTGTCTATTCAAGAGCCAGGAGAAGCACGATCAGGTCAGATATAATATCGTTCATTATGTGAAACGTAATTGGAACGAATTTGAAAATTATATACTCGGGGACGAGTCTTACGGTTTGCCAATTTTTGGAGAAGATGATTATACATCACATATGTGTTACACGCATAGCTTAGCAATTAAATCCTCAGGGCGCCTACTGGCAGGCAACCCAGCCACACATGGCTCCCCGCACCGCGCTCCCGCCGCGCCTAACCGTGGCCGGTAGCCACCGCACCGCGCCGCGCGCACCCCCGCCTCGACGAGCTCGCTTACGCTCAGAGGTTCACGGCCGCTGTGCTTACGCGCGCCGCCACTACGCGGCGCAGCACCGTGTTTTTCTCTCGCGACAATAACACTACGAGTGCTGAATATATAACCCGGCATCTGTCTACCTGGCATCAGTCGATCGTTCGATCACTCGATCACCATATCGTATTACACGATCATACATAGTGTACACCTGCTCAGGTCACTACTAAATAAAGAGACATTCAACTACCTGAACTGTTCTCAATCGGCTACATGCCGAGCAACCTTTTCCAAAAACTCCCGACTCCCCGGCAGCAGCAGCACCAGCACCAGCAGCAGCACCAGCACCAGCAGCGGCACCAACAGCAGCAGCAGCTCCGGCAGCAGAGATCAAGGGACTACAACGGCTAGTCAGCTAACAACACAGCAGACACCCCTCCTATCCCACCTACCCTCGTAAGGTACCTACCCTCATTGATTGGGGAGCCCCTCCATCTAAGGCCCCTCTCCTAACCTACATCATATGTTAACAAATGGAATTTACGGTGGTTCAGTCGAATTACGCGCGGCTGCTCAAATATATAAAATATGTTTGTCCGTGTACTGTCCGCAATATGCAGTACTCAATGATTTTAGTTCGGAAAATAGCAATAAATTCATACTGATTTTCACCGGAAACGGAGACCGCGGTCATTATAACGTTTTAGAAACGGTAGACCAGTTGCAAGTAGGACAGCCAATTTCTGATGTGCTTACAGCAACAGAAAAAAGATTATCAAAAACCGTAAAGCAGCGCGAATATCGTGCGCGCAAAGGAGATAAACAGGTAGAACGTTTAAAAATGGGACGACCAATTTCTGGGCTTACAGCAGCAGAAAAAAGATTAGCAAACACCGTAAAGCAGCGCGAATATCGTGCGCGCAAAGGCGAGAAACAGGTAGAACAGTTGAAAATGGGACAGCCAATTTCTGGGCTCACAGCAGCGGAAAAAACGTTAGCAAATACCATAAAGAAGCGCGAATATCGGGCGGGCAAAGAAGTTAAACAGCTAGAACAGTTAGAAATGGGACGGCCGATTTCTAGGCTTACAGCAGCAGAAAAAAGATTAGCAAACACCATAAAGCAACGCGAATATCGTGCGCGCAAAAAGGCTTCTGAAAATTCGATAAAGCTTGATAATTCTAACACCGGTGGGTTTGATAATGAACCAGTAAAGACACGCGTACGGAACCCCAGTTATCAATGTGTTAGTGTGAAGTGTAAGCAAGTTGCTGCGGGAGGTGAAGACGCAGTGAATGATGTCGATCAAGAGGGGTGCGTGGCTGAAGTCAGCGAAGAATCAGCATTTGCAACAAACAAGGAAAATGTTGACGTGCAGAGGAAGCGAAATTTAGCTTCAATGAACGAAGAACAACAGTATCGTCAGCAACAAAAGCGACCGAGAAGAAGTTTGAACAGGGAAAAGTTATACACCGGCGACATATCAACCGAAATGTACGCAAAAGTAGAGCCTCTAGACATTGGGAATATGACAGTAGTTTGCCGATACTGCAATGCAGTCTCATTTGTGAATGAGCCAGGGCGAGCCTCACATAATTGTTGCCACGGAGGAAAGGTAATTCTGCCGCCAGTAACGGAATATCCAAAGGAAATAGAAAGTTTAATCGAAGGAAATGATGAAACATCGCGACATTTCAGACAAAACATAAGGTCTTACAATGATGCGTTTGCATTCGCATCATTTAATTGCACGCTGTCCGAGGTATCCAACCGGGGTCCTTACGTCATGAAAATTATCGGGGACGTAAGCTATATGGTATCTACGAGTCTAGAGAATTCAGACAATAAACGTGCGCGCTATGGGCAAATTTATATATACGATGCACAGGCACAACTCGAATTGCGAAAAAATAATATTAGAAGATCCCACCTTTTAGAAATGATCAGCCGCATAATCAATGAACGGAATCCCTATGCCTCAAATTTCAAAACCTTACACGACCGTTACAACGAGGGAGAAAGCCAAGTGGTGCTCAATTTTATCTCTTTAAACACAGACGATAGGCGGAGATACAACGAGCCGACATGTGGAGAAATAGCAGCGATTATAGTGTCACGAGATGGGGAAATTTCCGAAAAAATTGATGTGAAAGTATATCCAAAGCAAGAAAATGCGGTAGGTTTTGTACCAAAATCATCACATCATGTAGATCCGATGACATTTCCACTGTTGTTCCCCGACGGTGACCTAGGGTGGAGTTACAATTTGAAAAAATCTGGCACCAACAAAACCGTATCACCTTTACAATATTATGGTCATCGGCTGGCTTTACGTCCTAGCGAAATCAAAAACAGATTGATACGCAGCGGAAGGCTAAGCCAACACTACATTATCCACGCCTATTTGACGATTGAATCTCAGCGATTGTTCTTTCTACGGAATAATCAAAAACAACTTAGAGTAGAATGTTATCAAGGTATGACGGATCATATTGTGAACAGTGCAGCGAATACATCAGATCAAGTACGACTTGGAAATATGATGGTATTGCCATCAACTTTTGCTGGCGGTATGCGGTACATGCAGCAGCAATATCAAGACGCCATGGCAATGGCCAGAAAAGTTGGAAGACCTGATTTATTCATCACTGTAACATGCAATCCTAAGTGGCCTGAAATACGCAGGGCACTGGAGGATTTACCATCCGGTACAACAGCAAACGATATTCCACTTATAGTTTGCCGTGTATTTAATATACGACTTCAGCGACTACTCAAAGAAATCGAGAGTGGATCAGTATTTGGTAAGATCGAAGGATATGTTTACACAGTTGAATTCCAGAAGCGAGGGTTGCCACACGCTCATATGTTACTTATTCTCAATAATCAGGATAAGCTGCTCACCGGTGAAGCTGTAGATCGTTTTGTATGCGCTGAATTGCCTGACAAATCGAAGCATGAGAAATTACACCAAACAGTGATATCCCATATGCTACACGGTCCGCATACGTCCAAAGTTTTATGCTGGAACGTCGAAACACAATCCTGCTCGAAAAAATTTCCAAAAGCTTTCCAAGAACAAACTGACATGACCACCGGCGGATATCCGAAGTATCGAAGACGTAAAAATTCACGCGAAGTGCATTATTATCGCACTAGACTCGACGGAAAATTAATAAAAGTTGACAACACCATGGTGGTGCCTTACAACCCATATTTACTGGTGAAATACGACTGCCACATCAACGTAGAGTACTGTGCTTCGATAATGAGCATAAAATATATTCACAAGTATATATACAAAGGGCATGACCGTGCACGCATTCAGGTATCAAATGAACATGAAGAACGTGTATTCGAATTGCACAAAGATGAAATACAAGATTTTGTAGATTCGCGTTACGTAAGTCCAATGGAAGCGGCTTGGCATATTGTGGAACTACCGATGCACGGGCGCAGTCATGCCGTGATGCGCTTACCCATTCATTTGCCGGGTCAGCAATACGCGACATTTGAAGAGGGCAGGGAAGACGAGGCAGTGTGCAACGATACAAAGTGGAAGACTGCACTCACGGCGTGGTTCGAACTGAATAAAATAGATGAATTAGCAAGAACTCTAACATACGCGAACGCTCCGGATTTTTTCAGTTTTAACGTTGCAACGAAAACATGGAACAGACGGAAAATCGCATGTAAAATTATAGGTAGGCTAACAAACGTTTCGCCACGAGATTCTGAACGATTCCATTTAAAACTAATACTTGGACGTGCGAAAAATTGTAAATGTTTTAGTGATTTGCGCATTGTGAACGGTGAAATGTATGACACATTCAGAGATGCCGCAGTGGCAATGGATTTGACAACGACAAATGACGAAGTATTCAAGATATTCGACGAAGCTGTTTCACTGTTAATGCCAGAACGTCTGCGTCACTTTTTCGTCTGGTTTTTGATCGGTGAAACACCATCCGATGCAATTGAGTTATGGGAGAAGTATAAAGGCGCTTTCTCAGAAGATTTCAAAGACCAACACGAGTATCGAGCGCTATGCGCAATTGAACACCTGTTGCAGTTGGAAGGTAGATCGTGTGCTGATTATTGTCTTGCAACGCCGGAAGTGTTGTTACCAGATGAACTTGACGTAAACACGGAGGAACAAAGTCAGAGTTTCGCGAGTAAAGGAAGTGCATTAGTCGAGCTACTTAATGATGAACAAATGAATATTTACAATGAAATTTGGAATTCAATCACGCTGAGCCATGATGAACTTGAATCAAAAAAATGCTTCTTTATTGACGGCCCGGGAGGAACTGGCAAGACGTTTCTCTATAACGCTTTTTATTACATGCTACGATCTATAGGTAAATTTGTATCATGTGTAGCGTGGACGGGTATAGCTGCAATTCTTTTGCCAGGCGGGAGAACAGCGCATAAAACGTTTGGACTACCATTCGAATTGCCAAATGAAGGAACTATTTTTACCAAAACTGGAATGAAAGAACAACTTTCAAATACGGACGTCTTCATCTGGGATGAGTGTTCAATGATACCGAGACGCGCATTAGAATTAATCGACCGAACACTCAGAGATATTACCCGCATATCATCACCGTTTGGCGGAAAAACCATTATATTAGGCGGTGACTTCAGACAAGTGTTACCAGTCGTAAAACGCGCTGGTAAACAGCAAATCATGGCAGAAACATTGAAAAGTTCACCGCTATGGAACATATTTGTGCCGTTGCGCTTACAGCGAAATATGCGAGCCAAGAAAGACGCGGAAGCATTTTCGAAATGGTTACTTGACATCGGAAATGGATCTATCGAATCATTTGTTCCTGATAACGAAATGACAAGTACCAATCTCGTTGACGATTTATATCCGGTAAATTTATCAAATAATGAGATAATAAATCGAGCAATTCTCGCTCCACAAAATGCAGAAGTTGATAAGATCAACGCGGAAGTTCAGAGACGCATGCAAGGAGATATCATTGAGTCGCGTAGTATCGACCACGCGACATTACAAGGTGTTGATGCTGCAGATGAAGCCTTAGATGAAGAGGCAACACTACGTTATCCAATCGAATATTTGAATAGCTTAACGCCCTCGGGTCTACCACCTCACAATTTGCAATTAAAAATTGGATCAATTATAATGTTGTTGCGTAATTTATCTGTATCAGATGGGCTTTGCAATGGCACACGAATGATTGTACAGGCGATTCATTCGCGGATCCTTATCGCATCTCTTTTAACAGGTGAGATGCAAGGAAGAGTTGTCGAAATTCCACGTATAAAATTAAATACAAGTGGTGACACGGAAATGCCATTCATCTTGCACAGACGGCAATTTCCTGTCCGTCTAGCCTTTGCTATGACAATCAATAAGTCGCAGGGTCAGAGCTTTGATCAGGTTGGACTGTACATCGATCGACCGATTTTTGGACACGGACAACTCTACGTAGCACTCTCACGATGTCGGTCAAAGGATGGCATCAAAATAGAAATAAAGAATAAAATGAATTATATAAACAACATCTTATACAAAGAAATGATCAACGATTGACTTGAAAAAGTTGACGAAGAAAGAAAAAATATCACCACAATCTGACGAACGTAAAAATACGCGACCATGGTTGTTGTAATTTCTAAACGGTGTTGAAACAAGATGATACAATCAACAAGTATGGATGACAAAAATCAAGGTTGCGCCTAGCGCCACACATCATTGAGCTGCATCATGCGCTCAATCTATATGGAATATTCGGAAAAGGCTGCATAATAAGCGCCACCGTGAATGAACTGGTTAATATGACGCTGCATCATGCGCTCAATCGATATGGAATATTCGGGAAAGGCTGCATAATAAGCGCCACCGTGAATGAACTGGTTAATATGACGCTGCATCATGCGCTCAATCGATATGGAATATTCGGGAAAGGCTGCATAATAAGCGCCACCGTGAATGAACTGGTTAATATGACGCTGCATCATGCGCTCAATCTATATGGAATATTCGGAAAAGGCTGCACAATAAGCGCCACCGTGAATGAACTGGTTAATATGACGCTGCATCATGCGCTCAATCTATATGAAATATTCGGAAGAGGCTGCATAATAAGCGCTAAAATAAATAAAAACATCAGGCTACTATGCGTCGTGCGCCATAATAGTATAAATCACTCGGACAGAAAAAACGTGTGAAAATGAAAAAATGTCCGGTAAATGAAAAAATGAAAAAATATAACAAACATACTTATACATGTATAAATACATTTTTACATTTGCACACGTTAATTCTTATTCATTTTTAGCAAAAGTAATAGATGATATCAAGAGTAGGAATAATGATAACGGTAGGAATAGGAATAAGGATATGAACTGTGTTAAAGAATTAGGCAAAGGCCAGGAATAATAGACGGAATAAGCGAAATGATCGTAGGACTCACTAAGTTTGTAGAAAATAGAATAGAATGGAATAGAATTATATTATTTGAAAAACGTGTGAAAATGAAAGAAATGTTCGGTAAATGAAAGCATAACAAACGTATAGATACACGTATAAAGACATTTTTACATTTGCACACGTTGATTCATATTCATTAAAAAGTGATAGATAATGTTAGGAGTAAGAATGATGATGAGGGTAGGAATAGGAATAAGGATATGAACTGTGTGAAAGAATTAGGCAAAGGCCAGGAATAATAGACGGAATAAGCGAAATGATCGTAGGAATCACTAAGTGTGTAGAAAATAGAAAAGAATGGAATAGAATTAATATATTATTTGAAAAACGTGTGAAAATGAAAGAAATGTTCGGTAAATGAAAGTATAACAAACGTATAGATACACGTATAAAGATATTTTTACATTTGCACACGTTGATTCTTATTTATTGTGAGCCAAAGTATTAGATAATGTTAGGAGTAGGAATAATGATAAGGGTAGGAATAAGAATAAGGATTGGGATCAGGATAAGTGGCCGTGCTGGGCGACAGATTGAGTAGCAGGAGCAGAAACGGGAGAATCACAGGCAGCGCATCATCAACATTTCGCAGCGAAAGATCGTCAACATCCCGAAACTACAAGCTGAATGCTCGTAAACCGCAACCAGAACAGCCACTGCCGAGAAGTCGCAGCTAGAAACCCCTAGCTGCTAGATTAGCAACAAAATCAGCAACATCAGCCGCTCATGAGAGGCTCTGAGAGACAGCCGCGAAGGAGTAGTCGACTTCTTCCGCAGAAAATTCCTTCGTGTCGTTCGAACGGGTAGGTGCAAAGTCATATTTCAATTGGAGAAAAAATAAAAATAAATAACAAAACATCCCAGGGCCCAATTTATACTGAGGCCGGCAGTGAATAGAGTATAATTCAAAACAAAAATATGACGCATACCGTGATGTATCGATACTGCATAATATAGACTCCATAATCGATACATTGCAGTTTTTCAGATGAAAGAAGAAATCAATGCCCTGACAACGATAAAACAACTGTAAACAATCATCAGAAAATTTCAACGAGAAGACGTGAGTATTCACACCGAATAATCAAAAATAAAATAAAATACTGGATACACTCACTTCAATTACTTATGAACATGAATAATATTAACATAACTTAATTCAAACCCATTTTTTTTAATATCAGGATTATTAACAATTACAAAAATGGAAGCAGGCGGCCAAAAAAAAGCGGCAGGGGAATCACCCCAAATGGAGAGGGTGGGTGCTGAGAAGACACCCGGCTGGTTTATGGAAGGTAAGCAATGTTTGCACGTCGTTGAATAAATGCATTCTTAGAAAATATAGAATTAATTTTAATATTATGATTTAATTTTACAGATGATGGCTTAGATGAGCAGCTAGCTGCAGCTGCCGCCGAGGTGGAGAGAATGGAGATGGAGTGCAGCAAGGAAAAGGCGGCTTGAGAGCGAGGGTTGATTCGGTAAGAAAATATAGAATATGCGTTAGTTAAGGTGCTAATTGAAGATTTAAAATGCACCATCGATCAGAAACTGTCTTCGGTTTTTCTTATGTATGGTACAAGTATTACCTCAATTCTATAGTAAACAGGGATTAAATTAGATCAATTTTATTTCACAGTAGCAAAGCAGGCGGGCGAAGAACGGACGGCTGCGGCGATGTATTTTTTGGTCAATAATAAAATTTTAAATTCTGCGTGATACCTATATATGCATTTTTATTTGTAGAAAATAAAATAAAACATAAATTATACATATGTGTTTTTTAATATGGATGTATGATTACTTTAATAGTTGAATCAACAAATTTACTTCAACAGTAGACGAATGTGGGGCTAACTTCATATGATATAGGTTATTCTTTTTAGTAGAATAATACAAGAAAATAATTTAAAATATATTTATTCAACTAACTAATAATAATATTAATTACAAAGGAAATGAATTTCAACGAAAACAATTATTTTATTTCAACGAAAAACAGATATTTTGAACGAAAAAAAAAAACAGCTACTTGGAGCGGGACATTTCCCGCAATAGAGCGACTAAATTTCGCCGGTCCTCAGCAGCGCGCGCCTGTTGCTCGTGCCAGGCACGACGCCGCAGCTCTTCGGCGCGCCGCTGCTGCACCCATCGTCCAGCTCTCGTGCCTCTGGGCCTGTATGCTGGAAGATGAAGAAACGATGGGAATTAGATAATTAATACTGACTACCGAGACAATAAAATTCAATGAGAGGGATCGAAATAGAAATTACCTTTCGATTCCTGCTTTTTTTCATGTTTCTCAGCTTGTTTGTCGGTCTGCTCCTCCACCTCTTCCATAAGGGTATTCGTTGGGCTGACTTCTTTCGCCTCTGTCGAGTTTGATTCAGACATCTGGAAAGGAATGCAGTTGATAAAGATGTAATAACGAATCATCAATTTGAAGTAATCCGTAAAACGAATTCAGACAATATGATCTATATATTATAGTAATATGAATACTTACAGTTATTCAAAATATATTGATGCCCGCGGTTATGCGTTGATCGAGCAATTGATATCACTGGTCTTTATTTATCGCTATAGTAACAGAATTTTCAGGAAAAAAAATGAAAATACATTTCTAGAAGAACCAATTAGAAATGAATTTAATGAAAAAAAAAAGCATCAAATACATGAAATTGCAGCCTATATTCTTATGCATACTACGTTCACCTAGAGAACGATACGCTGGCAACGAGTGCGATAGCGACGGGGGTCGTTCTCTCGGTGAACGGGATATACAGGGTGAATTCCTAACGTCTGACAGAGTGAGGCGCGTAGCGCCGAGCGCCCGAGGCGCGTAGCGCCGAGGCCTCGGAAGCGAGCGAAGCGAGCGACGAGGCGGGGTTGGCGCGCGAAGCGCGCAGGGGCGGAGCCCCTAGTCATTTATTAAATTAGTTTCATAATATTTCCTCAATTTATTTTACACCAAAGTGTTAAATTTACATTTGCCAGCAAATAGGTAATATTCATCAAATTCGGTCGATATTAATAAATTTGAATTTTCATATTTTATCACATGTCAAATGTCGTGGATTATTAAATATCATAAATAATTGACCATCTATTTCTTAGATCTGAATATCCATGTTTAATTAATTGTTATATGTACTTCTCCGTAGCAAATCCAGTGTACCTGCTGCTAACCAATTTAAGCAGTGTCAGATTGGTTGACAATCAAAGAATGCCATTGGGAAAACTGCTTAAGGGAAATAAGCCACTGGCACCCTCGCACCTAAATGCGGACGTTGATCAAACTCCTGCCAAAAAACAGCGATTACAATAATTTTGTTATAGCCTCCCTCGTTCCGATTTGTTTTCATAGGCGTATTCCTTTGACTTTGCGATCACTTATCTCTGATCACTTCGTTAAGTGATCGCAAAGTCAAAAGAATATGCCTTATATTATCATGGTTAACCATTTAATGGTTCTTGTTATTATTTTATTTAATAAATTGAATGTTATACCTTTATAACGTATTTTTATTATGTAATTGTTACTTGTTGAAATAGCTCAAATTCATTCATTCTAATATATAACGTTGCAAAGTCGATGGTAGATAATATCTACATTTTTATTCATAACTGTCTACAAATTTCCTAACACTTTATTCTATTTACATTAACTTTATTTCTTCTAAGTATAAAATACGTATCACACTCTTGGATGGTTGATTTAGAACCGAGCTCCGGGTTTCTAGAACCTGCTTCAATATTCTTTTCCTGGAATGTTTCTTTTCTCGATGTTTCGTTAACTTATCGTTTCTAGCCACATTCGAAGCAGTCGACATGAGAGCTAGCCTGCGCAGGCGGTAAGGCTGCCGTCCCATGGTCCGCAATTTGTTCCGGATCCGGAATCTAGGGTATTTCAAACGGCCAATCAGAGGAGTTCCGTCTCCGCGGCTCCGGGTAGCATCTCTCCCACTGTCCCATGAAGCGGAATTTGAATACACGGAATGTCCGCCAGCCAATTGCGATTGTTCCTTTTAGCGCCAAGTTCGACATATACGGCTGTGATTGGGTACTGGTCGTTTCGGGTCTGTGAATTCCGTAGCATGGGACAAGGGGACAAGTCGTAAAAGGAGAGAGAGAGAGAAAGACAGGAGAGCTTGAGAAACCACGACTGGAGCCTCCCACCGCTGTCATTTGCATAACCTCTAAGTTCGCGTGAGCACGAATAATTTTTTCCATAGAATGCATGAGCCGTGAATTTAATACTCGATGGATGTTGAATATTTAATATAGTTTATCATATTACGGAGAGCCCAATGTCCAGAGCTTTTCGTAACCGATAAATATCATGCTGGGAACAAGACGCCGCTGATGAGGTTAACCTGTGCAGTGATTTTAACTGTTTTTCGATTCACTGCAACGAATCTGTAATGGTATAAGCCTTTTACGTATAAAATGATATTATAACAACGACACGCAGTAAAAAGAACGGATCAATAGTTTGTTAATTCATGCTGATTCTTATCAACAAATTATTATCAGTCCGTCTTATTTCACTACTCGTATACTCATTAATCATCATTCATCCATCTGGCATTTATGCCGATTGGGTTTATTTCAATTCCTCCATGATATGATGCAACCTATTCCCACAATTTATACAACAGAAGTTGCAGCAAAGTTTAGTCTACGCTAGGAGCAAAGCTGTTGAGAATCAGAGTCGGATCAGACTCGAACTGACAAGTGACCTCGAAGATGACTTTGAGCTTTGGACGTAGATCTTGAGAATTCATACATGGGGTAGTTTCTCATCGTAGAACTATACTTGAGCTGGAAAGTGGCCTCGGAGTTTAACTAATTAGATTGATAATAGGAACAGATTTCAGTAATACTTATATGTAATTTGAACTTCTCTTTATTGAATATTGAAGATATTGTATGTAACTCGAACTTCTCTTTATTGAATATTGAAGACAAGAGGTATCTTTTCAATTATCTCAAACAAATATAATACATTACCTACTTGAATTTTATCTATTCCTCTAGATTCTAATTGAACCTACTTTAAAAGCATCAATCTAGCTTAGTTGAAATAATTTCACCTCACTATACAAATACCTTCTACTAATGGATATAGATCGAACTTGACTTTTCTTTTTATGTTTACCACTAATATATCATTTTTTCGAAGTTTCTGATGCCCAATCAAGATTTAAATGTACCAAATTAGTACAATTCTTTGTAAACATAATTCTTAACGAAAGCATCATCACGTTGGTTACCCAGATAAATTCTCAATGAATCCCATGAACGGACACGCGAACATGCAACGTATAATTGTCCATGATTAAATACATCTTTGCGAAGATCGAGTCCAATTTTAGAAAAAGTCTGACCTTGAGACTTATTGATAGTCATTGCGAAAGCTAGTTTTATTGGAAATTGTCTTCTTTTCAAAGTAAACGGATAATTATTTTCACAGTACAACGTGATACGATTCAAGAATACAATTTCTCCCACCCTGTCACCCGTAAGAATTTCACACCGAAGCAGATTATTTCTAAGATCCAAAATCAATAATCTAGTACCGTTACAAAGACCTTCGTGGATACTCAGATTTCTAATTAGCATAACTACGCTATTCACCCTTAAACGCAGTTCGTGAGGAGGAAGAGAGGGTGGGTTCAAAGTGTTCAAATATTCTGGTAGAAGAATCTCGACTACATCGCCATTATCCTCGCAGTTGTCAGTACTATCTACACTGGTATAGACCTTTTCGCTTTCAATATCCAAAAGTTTGACAACTCTTTCATTAATTTCATCAACGTCGACATTTCGTGCAGATAGAATTCCACATTTTGCGGCTTCTCTAAATCTTTTATTCCGTATAAGAGCACCGAATGTGTCTTCTACTATATCAGCGTCTACGCTCGCTATACAACAGTGTGGAATGCACATATTGTCGTTAATGTCATTCGATACTCCGTCACCTAAATCTATCAAAAACTTTATAAATTCTACTTCTTGTGGTAGCGTCCGCATGTTTTGGGTCAGAGAATATTTTATAAAGTGTTGCCACACTGAACTGAATTTAATTGATAGATTAACAGTTTCACTCCGAGTACCATGCATTTTGATTGGCAGAAGTTGCCTGAAATCCCCGCCAAGTATTACAATTTTTCCCCCAAATGGTAAATTATTGTTCATTATATCACGCAGGGTTCGGTCCATGACCTCCAAAGCATATCGTGGTGCCATTGGAGCTTCATCCATAATGAAAATGTCCGTCTCTTCGAGAAATTTGGCTTCCTTAGATTGCAACTTAATATTAGACGAAGAATCGGAATAAAGAGGAACTGGCAATCCAAACGTCTTATGTATTGTTTTCCCATCGGGAAGCAGTACCGCTGCAATACCAGTGAAGGCCATTGTGATGACACGTTTATTTCTACCTTTCAGTAGATTCCAGAGAGTGGTGTAGAGGAAAGTCTTACCAGAACCACCTGGTCCATCGACGTAATAGCACGTATTTGCATTTTGATTTTTATTGTCAATTACATTCAAAATAATATCAACAATTTCTTTTTGTTTCTCATTCAATCTCGTGTATTGCTGCATTCCATTTTCCGTTGCTTGTTGAAGTGATATACCATCGTCCATTTCAACTATATTTGCCAATTGTGTCATTTCAGGAAAATCAGCGAGACTTCGGCCTTCGACGTGCAGCATTGCATTTATCTGTGCATATGATTCATTCTGCCCTTTTAGCGCACCTGAGTGTTTTGCATAATCTTCAGACATTGCAACTTTAAATTCTTCCCAAAGATGTTCAGGATGAATTGGCTGACAGTTTATTAGAATACGAACAAATAACCGGCGCAATTGTCGTGGCATCATGTAAATTTCTGCTTCGTGCATTGCTCGGCTCCATTCTTCATCGTCTTCTATGAGGCCTAATTTCAAGCAAGTAGCTGAGAACGTTTGTTGAAGTTCTCCATTTACCGTTCTGAGGTCATTGAAACTTGTAGCTCCTCTGATTGTTAATAACAACAACCGCAAATGAAATAATTCTACCTGCGTCGGACTGACAGCGTACATGCGACCAATGCAGTTGTAATGAGACTTGCGTTTTTCCCAATGAGAGACTTTCACTCCGTTTATATCTTTTTGCTTTTTGAATATATAGTGACACGGAATATCAACATACAAATACCGTCTGGCTAACTCGTCACGTGAATTCAAGGCGAAATAGTCTATAAGCATCGTTGCCTGGTTCAATGCAGTCATTATCTCATTTTCATTTGCAGTAGCATTTATGGTCAAGCTTTGTTCGTTTGGTAAGTGCACAGGCAAGCGCACGATAGTATGACTCTTATCATGGAGAGTTTTACTGAGAATACGCCAGACTGCCTCTACTGGCCCAACATAACGAGTTTCAATGTAATCGCGTATTTCGTCGTGATTTATAACAGTATTGTCAGAAGCTTCTCCGACAGTTATCGTAGCAGCATCGTGGCCTTTGTATATATATTTGTAAAGATATTTCACGGATTTAATACTCGAAATGACTTCAACATTAATATGACAATTGAGTAGATGCAATAGCATTGGACAATACGGTACAACATATCGATTATTAACGCTGTATCCACCTGGACGTTCGAAAAATAAATCACCAGTATCTCTCCGACGATAATACGGATACCCATCTACATCCATGGTTGTTTCCTCATTGAATGATCTAGGATAGTGTTTCGAACACTTACCATTTACCAAACACCAATCGCCGCACGGTCCATGTATCATATTCCTCATGACAATGTCATGCAAAACTTGATTCTCTGAAGGGTCGGGAATTTCAGCAGAAATATACCGATCAACGATTCTGGGAGTTGTTATTTTGTAGTTTTGCATCAACGTTACCAGCATATGTATGTGTGGTAAACCTCTTTTTTGAAACTCGACAACATACACGTACGCTGCTACTTCTCCAAAGCACTTTTGCTTAACTATTAGGTCAATTAAGAAATTTTTCTTGATACTAAATACTCGTGCACAAATATCCGGTCTGTCAGCTGCTTGCTGGCCTTGGAGAAGATTCTCGCGTATTTCTCTCCAATTTGGATTACATGTCATCGTGACGAATAGATCTGGTTTACCATATTTCCGAACGATAGCCATTGCATCTTGGTAATTTTGCATCATATTGCGCGGTGAACCTATGAATGTTGAAGGTAGTATAACCATTTTACCAACACGACCATTCACCTCATCCGCAGCATTTTGCAAGTAATCAACGAGCCCGTTATAGGACTCTGCGCGCAGTTCTTTCTGGTGTCCTTTACAGTACTCTATTCGATCTTTCTCAATTTTGACGTAATTGTCCACGGTCCATTGCTGGAACAATCGACGACCCATAATAAAAGGATTAAAGTCGTTACGTATGGCCATCCGGTATTTAACATACGCTAACCTGGATATACGTCGGTTACTGTTCAAACGCATTAAATTGCGATGCCAACCCCGAGAACCACATGGGTAAAATAATGGATAGATCCAAGGCTCCACATTTGGGTCCATACTGCTGACCTGTTTCAAGACTTTATCAGTTCTATTTCGTATACATACATAGGATTCAGGGATTTCGCCATCAGCAGTAGTAGAAAACACAGCAGCCACTTCGTTAGTCCTTTGAAAGTTATATCTACGTCGGTCCACACCGGGTTTTAAGGTAAATAGCATAGTGAGCTCAGAAACGGGCTCATTATTCTTCACTGCTAAGTGCTGTTGATTTAAAATTTCTTCACCCATCATTTGGTACGATTGGGCGAATATGTTGTACTGTCGCATTATTCGATCAAGTGCAAAAACGATCTCATCGTCAAGGTCAGAGTTATGATTCAAGCGATGTTCCGTCGCTTCGTTCGAATCAATTATGAAGAGCTGACCATAACACGGAGGTTCATTCGGAGCAGAATATAATGACGTGTTGACCTGATAATAAATCTGACCGTGGATCTTAAAACAATACGGCCCGGGTCGTCTTGCACCAAAATTGACGAGATTAGCGTTAAAAGATGCAAACGAAAATGAGCTATTGTAGCATCGTATCCGTTTAAAAAAATCGTTCGATTTCGGATGTGTTGTCTCAAACAGAGTGCGCAGTTCATCTGGAAAATCAGGAAACGCATCAAGAACGACACTCCCATGACTACAACAATCATTGAAAGAATTTCCTCTATTCGCAACCTTTTCATTCAAAAAGTGTTTTGCACCACAATGAATACACGATACATCCATCATTCCGATGTAATGCTCGGACATCTCATGTAAATGGCCAAGAGTGAAGTGGCGTACATTCGACGCTTCACTTTGTACTGTTCGATGCATACGTTGACGTTCAACATTACTAAGCGCTGTCATTCTCGGATTTTGTGCAGAATTATCGATGACGATTCTCGTCGCAGCATGTTGCTGCTGATTGTGAGTGGGATTTAAAATATCATCGGGGTGATATCTCACGTCCAAACGAATGACACCAACCTCCCTGTCTACAACGCGACTACAACTTGCTTCATTAATAATAATCTTATTACAACGCCGTTGGCGTTGATTTTCGTTATTTCTTTCCCTTCGCAATCGTTGAAACTCTTCCTCTTGTTCAACGGTACGATCGATTTTTCGACGTGGCATTATTTAAACAATGTGATTAAGTACTCGTATGCATCATGGTGTTAATCAGTTGAATGTGGTCTCGTGATTTAATTCCTTTATAAAGATACTCATGAATCAGTCAAGGTACTCGTTAGACATATCTCAGTAGGTACTCGTGGCTCTCATAAAAGTACTCGTGAATGAATTTATTGTTATTAGAGATTTGATAAATTACATTGCACAAATATGATCAGTCTTGTGAAAGTTGAATGGCTGTTGACCTTGCAAAACATTCGTCTTCTGCATACCTGAAAATAAGAGCAACAAATGAATATAGAGGATCTGCCTCGACTGTGATGCATGTGAATGGAATGATGACTAAGATTTATTTAACTGTAACATGAAATCATTCAAATTCAATAAATCAAAATAAAAACGTATAAATAAATGGTGCACAGTAATGTAAAAATTAATACTGCTATACAGATTACCAACATTGCATTACGACTCAGATTGATTTCTGGTTTGGTCGATGTATGAGAGTACAAATGATTCAAAGAGTCTTACCTACATGTAGAATTCTTTATGGTTTGAATAAGCGAAATTTCAGAAAACAAGTTTGCTATTGACGCCAATCGTTGGCTGAGCGTGAGAAGCTGGTACGGTCAGTTCTTTTCTGTAATATGAATTGATCTTCAGTTTCGGTTCTATGAAAGTACGATTCATAACATGTCAAAGAGACTTACTGCTTTGTGGATTCTCCTTTGTGCCTCAAATGCGTGAAATTACACCAGTCGTCGACTTGAATTCGCAGAATGACACATCGCTGTGAAGTCAAATCAAACAAATTCCGGCGAGAAACAGAAAACAATATTCGGCGCGAGCAGCCAATAGACGTTGCGGAAAAGCGATGACGGAAGTGCGAGAGTTTCGATATAATTGCGTCACTTCCGTTACAATCTCTTTTTTATTGAAGGGACAAGGTTATAAGAAAAATAAGTTGATAAAGATCAGATTCTTGATAATTGTTTGAATGATTATTTGATCATTCCTTAATTTTATTTAGTAAGAAAATGTGTTGTTCGTGTCGAACTTGCTATTTACAAAAATTATAAGTGAAAAAATGGAGAACATAAAATAATAATTGTGAGTGAATGAATGTTTCTTTGGTTTTGATACTTAACCTAACTTATTTTCTACGCGCGCTTGCTCAATGGCCGGACTTTGTTATGCTATTTAGCATTGCTAGTTTAGCTTGTTTTCGTGATTCGATTTGCTTTATTTTAATGCTCGATTTGAGTTTGAAAATTTGATTTTGTTGCTGCTTTAGCTTGTTTGAAATAATTTGGATTCTAATAGATGCCGCTTTGGCTATCTAAGAAATGAAATTTTAAATTTTATAAAAACGTGGCCGCTTTGGCTCTTGAACTATTTAAGTGAGAATTTATTAAGTGAAGTAATGAGTCGGTAGGCCGCTTTGGCTCGAGTCCGCTAACTAGGCATCGTCTGCCTGCCTTTTATACTCTTCGTGACGTCATAACAGGTGATCTGTTATGCGTGAGCTATGTTGCGCGCTACGACGCTACTCTACTACATGATGTATCGTTGTATGAGTGGATCGCCTATCGGCAATACTATGAATACGTTACATTATATCTGATTGATGGACATGCTAACGCTATATCGGAATTACAGTAATGCGCGAAAGAAGAGAAGAGGAAACGTTCATATTCGTCTTAGTCTTATTTGTTAGAGAAAGAGGATCATGAAAGTCGAGGTCTTCTCTCTGTATCTATGGTGGTGGCTGTAACAAAAGCGGGCTGCTTACTCGTCGAGGGTTTCACCTCTAGAATTGCTACGTATTTGAAGGTTCCACATTTGATTAGGAGAAACAATTTAATATTTTTAGATCAATTGATTTCATACAAAAAAGATCATGCAAGAACAAAAACTCTAAATAAAGGAAAAACAATATTTAATGTAATTTACATTATTGGTTCAAACTTTTTCTTCAAATTTCGTGAGCCAAAAAAAATATTCAATAATCCAGGGTTAGATTGTCAACAGACGTCATGAATATTCGTACTGATAATTTCATCGTTGTTTACTTACAGGTTAGCTTCAACCATTTTTGTGGAAGTACTTTCAATCTGTTTACTCTTGATCGCATTCGCAATACTTTGCAGTCGTGCCAATTCTTTTCGGACTGTGACAGTAGTTTTGGACAGCCTTCTACGCGCAGGGGCTTCATCTGACGAAGTTGTCATTAGCTTATTGATAGTTTTAGTCGTTCGCCCACTTTTTGTAACTCTTTTATATTTACTAGACTTGTCATTTTTTTTTTGATGTTTAGAGAATTTTTCATTTTCGAGATCCATGATTCTATAATGAAATAAGACAGCAAAAATAGTAAATTTGGAAGGATGTTTGAAATCTTCAGTTATTACTGGAGAGTTTGAATATAGGTGAAGGCCGGGCAAAGTAGGCCCCTTGACAAAAACATAACTCAAAGTAATTCTAGATAACAGTCTTTTTTTTTAGCCTGAAAATATTTTTCAATGTACGGGGCCTACTTTGCCTGGCTCTCCCTTACATGCATGAAGGCAAATGAATTTAAAACTTTGTGTCCAATATACTGTCTACAGTCTACTGATGTTCACTGATGAACATTGTCAAGTAAATTTCCTTCTAATCCGTGATCACACTGCTCCACAAGTGGAAATTTTGGGTAGGTGAGAGGACTTTTCCGATAGTGACGGCATTTTTAGAAGAAGAGTAGAAAATCAATTCTTGAATGAATCCAAAGACCCATTCCAATAAAAATGTCTATCGAGATTTTCAAAATTCTACCAACACTTTACGGAATCAAAAATATTTTCGGAATCTTGAAAGAATATATTTTACAATCTTCTACAAAAAATACCCAAGATTCTTGGATATTATTTAAATGTCTCTAAAACCATACACGAAATTATGTGACATTCCAAAATATTTTATAACGTTTTACAATATTTTCTGATATCTCTTTCCATATTTTAAGTTTTGAACATCTGAGGCATAGACTTATAGAGATAGTCTGCGCGTTACTATGAGAGGTGCTGAAGAACTCATTAGAAAGAGAGAGCGATAGCTGGAGAGATTCTGTCTCTTTCTAGTCGGTGAGTTGGTGGGGTGAACGGCAGGCAGTATAGTCACAGTGAATCCATTCCCCTTACTCGCTGTGGACCCCCACTCCTTACGCAGTGCGAGAAGGAAAGAATCTCTCCGGCACTATTGCTGTCCTTCAATATGAGCTTCAGCCAGCACATAAGAGCGCGCAGTCTATCTCTATAAGTCTATGATCTGAGGAGAATATTATGTGTACACTAAACGTAATAGATTCTGAGCCGGATGTGTTTGACAATTCTAGAAACAGCCAATCGGCGCTGTGGATTACAAAAATGCAGAGCGCCGATTGGCTGTTTCTTCAATTGTCGAACACATCCGGCTCAAAATTCATTTCATTAAGCTTACAAGATTTCAGGTACTCCAGAGGATTTGTTCTGAAACGTGTGTAAGGGAGGAATTTGGAACAGAATGTGATCTCGGGCATATGAACCTGAAATTGCGCATTCGCACTGCACCTACGTTTTGACAAATACAAACGATAGCAGAATTTGGAACAATAATATAAATTAATTTAATTAATTTGATGACACTCTTTAATTTCCAGAACAACGATTTATCAATTGTCAACCTAAATATAGGTATATCTGCGATCGAAACAAATTACTATTCAAGAGTGGATAAATTGAGTGCACAATTGAGAACCGTTAAAAAATTAGACAACACTTAAAGAGTAGCGCTTATATTCAGCGCTTTCGTTGCGGCAATCGAGACATTGAGATGAGAAAACTAGGGAACTTCGTGAAATAGAAGAAAGAAAAGTCGAAGTTGTTGGAAAATTGCATTGCACCATTTTTGAACAGTCCCTTCTCAAGAAATGTAATATTATACAGATACTGGACACGGATGGATAAATTAGTAGATGAAATGTGTTTCTACTTAAACATTGAGGTGAACGTACAACTTTTTATACTGCAGTGTCTGATCCTGTCTTATTTACTCCGTGTCTATTGTAACTGTATTGGAACGTCTAATTTGGGTGCAATACTAAAGGTGTTAGTAGAGCAACACAAATCCATTCGTTTTCAATTGTGCGTGTTTCTTCTCCTTCGACATCGCTCCAATTCGGCATTCTGTAGCACTTGCTCTTCACATCGTTCAGATCTACTGCTTCGATTATGTTCGACAAATTTGTGCAATGGTATACCCCAACATCGTCTGATGTTAGACCCACATTGTATATAGAAGTTGCATTGCGAAATCGTTGAACAATAAGAAGAGTGTTCCCGTCTACTTGCACAATGTTTTTGATGATGCAGACTGCTCTATTCCTGAGGATGCAACAACTGTCGCGTAAAGCCGTTGAAAAAGTAATTTTTCCTATTTGTAATTTCTGAAATTGTCGAGACGTATCGGAAGGAACATTATCAGAAAGAGGCCCCCGTGCATGACCCTGCGACGCACGAATGTCAATATTGTCATCTAAAGGTGCGAGGTTTGCGTCATTCAATTCGCATACTCTTTTGTAATATTGTTCAAGAGTGAGATGTGGTTTCCGAATATATTTCCGCAGCTGAGGCATATTGTTTTCATAACAGAAATAGTCCGGTCAAAGTAGACATAAAAATAGTCATCAAATAACAAAAATTGGGGGGGGGGGGGCGAATTTTGGTGGAGACCTTGGGTTCACCATCAGAAATAAAGTGTCAAAAATCC
This sequence comes from Tenthredo notha, assembly GCA_914767705.2. NCBI lineage: Eukaryota > Metazoa > Arthropoda > Insecta > Hymenoptera > Tenthredinidae > Tenthredo > Tenthredo notha. The sequence goes on along the minus strand of OU611907.1, from coordinate 2,420,181 downwards.
CCATCGATCCCATGTGTGCTAAAAAAGTTATGAGGGGTCAAAGGTCAAAATTTCAGGTTTTTTGGATTTTTCTCAAAAATGGTAAGTTTTATCAAAAAAGTACTTCAGACCAAAGTTGTAGATCTTAAAATTATCTACAAAAATGGTACTCATGATTTTTTTTCTAGGAATCACTATTCCTGAGATATCGCGATTCTAAGAATCACGTTCTATGTGATATGCACACATACGACCTCTACGTACCTAGCCCCCCCACTTTCGGAAAAATAAAAAACCAAATATGGATAATTATGAGCTATTTATGAGCTCTCGGAATATTCGAGTCCCGATTTTTGAGCTCGAACCCTGGAGCAGGAATTCACGTTTTTGAGTGGGGGGGCTGAAAACGTAAGAAGTCGGCCCCCCCCACCCCTTAGAAATAATCGAATTAAAACAAAAAAAATACGAGAATTATGAGCTATTTATGAGCTTTTTTTTGTTTTAATTCGATTATTTCTAAGGGGTGGGGGGGCCGACTACTTACGTTTTCAGCCCCCCCACTCAAAAACGTGAATTCCTGCTCCAGGGTTCGAGCTCAAAAATCGGGACTCGAATATTCCGAGAGCTCATAAATAGCTCATAATTATCCATATTTGGTTTTTTATTTTTGCGAAAGTGGGGGGGGCTAGGTACGTAGAGGTACACATACGCCTCGAGTACACTACCTCACAGGTGGCGTGGAAATGTGTGCTTATAACATAAAACGTGACTCTTAGAATCGCGATATCTCAGGAATGGTAATTCCTAGAAAAAAAATCATAGGTACCATTTTTGTAGATAATTTTAAGATCTACAACTTTGGTCTGAAGTACTTTTTTGATAAAACTTACCATTTTTGAGGAAAATCCAAAAAACCTGAAATTTTGACCTTTGACCCCTAATAACTTTTTTAGCACACATGGGATCGATGGGGATTTTTGACACTTTATTTCTGATGGTGAACCCAAGGTCTCCACCAAAATTTGGCACCCCCCCAATTTTTGTTATTTCAGATGTCTACTTTGACCGGACTAAAAGCACTGAAGGTCTCCAAAGCTCCAAGTTTTCGGACATCGTCTACTATGTGCAGTAGGCCGTGCACATTATATGACATGAATTGCTCTCCATATAAAACTTCGCATGTATGTACGTAGGTTTCCAGGGCTTCTTGGCAAAATTGAAGCATTTCTTGTGATGTATCCTCATCTACGAGAAGGCGCATAGCACAATGCAGAATCATGAAATGGTCGTAGTATTCATCAGAAATAACGTTTCGCAGAACAGCAGGAGCGGTATACAGCAGTAGTTGTCTAAATTCAGTTCCTTTGAAATGGTGGTACAAAGATATCTCCCTTGGTCTACGATTGAATTCCGAAGGACAGTACGTTTTTAATAATATCATTCTGGAGTCAATGATATCTAGTTTTCTTCCGTTTAGCCTTCGGAATCCGAACTTGCCATCCACGTGTGCTGCAATTAATTTTTTAACGTTACCCAGCCAAACCAAATGCAAACTCTCATACGGGACTTCCGTTACTAATCCTATTAACGGAGACAAAGGGCTTCTTCCTTTGTGATGATCTTCATCGATCAGATCATTGTACTCTTCATCCGTTCTGGGTGGGTGTCTCACACCTACGAAAACCATCGTTCCGCCAAACCCTGGTACAGTGCAACGATGTCCTTGTACTTTGCACTTAGAACATGCATTCGCTGACGTGTGGCCATAGTGATTCAATGCGAATGCTCTGGCTGGCGCGTCTGCAATGAAGCATCGAATAACTAGAGGACATCGTCGATTCCGAATAGACATTCCACCTTCTTCACGTACATCTATGATTTCTTGAATGAATTGTTCAAAGAAATCGAATGGGTTTGATGGTTTATTGCGACCTTTGAAGACACCTGCGATAATTGGTCTTTTATCAGATAGATTGAAGACTCGGTACTGGTGAGGCCAAAATTGATCCATTCCATTATTCACCTTGGCACCGTCCGTACTAAAATCGATTTCTAGGAATTCTGGCAACATATCCACAGGAATACTTTCCAACTTCTTCACCAGTGTTTGTCTGAAGCCAATGTGGAGGTACTCTCCGCCTGCAATTTGTTGTACAAACCTCCCTGCAACAACGGTGGGAGTCTGCAACACGGTTCTGGAATCTTTGGGTAGGTAAAACAGATTGAATGGGAATGATCGCAACGTTCGAAGCATAATATGTCCTTGTTGATGATTTAAATTGGCAGCCGGGAAAGCATTCTTCAGTGCCCTCTTTTTCAAATCAATATGGTTCGGGGGAAAGTTCTCGTTTTCTGAAGAGCTAGACCCACCCGAAGCATTATCTTCATCAGCATACTCTACGGCACCCTCTTGTTCTTCTTCTTGTTCTACCTGTTCATCTTGTCCTTCTTCCTCTTCTTCTTCTTCTTCACTGGGTTCCCCGTGAGAGCTATCAGTATTTTCATCACTACTATTCGATCCATTATTCTCATCGATTGTTTCATCCTCAAATATGTTTGGCTGATCGATTGGTGAAGTTTCATGTCGTGGAATCTCATTCGGACTAGGAATAGAATCGTCGGAATCAACAATGAGATCTTCAGAATTGGTTCGTCGATCACGAATTAAAGATAGACGTCTTCGCTTTTGTCTCCCGCTGAGGCTCGAAAAATTCTTGAATTTTTCAGACATATTTTCCTCCGATCAATAGTACAGGAATCTACATGAAAGTAATTTATGGAACTATACTGAATTTTTGAAAAACATACAGTCCTGTTGTAGGGTTCTGATTTTTCCAGTTTTCATCGTCACAAGGGGCATGATATACAAGATTCGACAAAAATAATTCGAACGATATTTCGTAAGAACGAGGTTATGTCTGATGATTTTTGTATATACTTACCATGAATTTCGTTAGATAATGTCCGGCACACTATCACAGCTTCTTCTTACATTGGATGTATCTGAATATATATGACAGACCAGAATCCACAAATCCGGTCAGATATAATACAAATGATCAATAATTATTATAAGAAGACCATGCGGTCGCGTTCACTGAAGTCACCACGCTGGATGCGGTTGCGATTTATGGCGGAAACAGCCAATATGTGCCGAAACGCGCCAAATTTCCAAACCTAACCTTAATATCTTGACCAAAAGATGTTGCGACACAAATTCTTTGAACCACAAATGATCAAGCTTAGTTTCTCGAGCGAACATAGAAAAGTCAATGCACTGTGAAACTGCAAGGTATCGCGCGCTCAACCGTATATACATGTATCACAGTAAAATTATACAAATATTTTTAACATTAATTGTCACATGCGTTATGGCGTTGTGCTACTCAATACGCTCGCACTAATAACGTGAGGCATGCGACGCATTCAGTGGCGTAGTGCGACTCAATACACTCGCGAATGACTCGCATGACGTGCGGCGCATTCATAATCACGCGGTGCGACTCAATACGCTCGCAATGGACCCGCACGACGTGCGACGCATGCATGCGAGTAATGTGCGTCGCACGATTGTTATCTGGGTAATTACTAGTCTCTACCGGGGAACGACAAGTATAGGCTGTTTCGTCTTCCTGACTTGTTCGATCCGAGGTGTAATAAACTCATTTTTTCTATTGAAAATAATTAGCGATTTCATTATTCTAAATTCTTTTTCACATCAACCTTGTTCAATGATTAATATTTCTCTTTGTCTCAATTAGCTTTCGAGTCAATTGAATATAAAACGGTCATTCGCCAAAACGAAGTTTAATAAAATAGATTCACTACCTTGATTTTACCTGAGCGTTCTTACAATAAATAATATAGTCTTAATATCAGACAAACATAAGAAGAATATAAAACGGTCATTCGCCAGAACGAAGTTAAATAAGATAGATTCACGACTCCGATTTCCATTTAACAATTATACTCTAGTCACTTCCAGGCTCTTAGAAGGATACAATTATCAATGTTATCACCTATACCTACATATATATTTTATCAATAAAATACTTATTAATCTGTTAATAACCTACAGAAAAGCATTCTTTGTTCCAATTCCTCACTCCTGTTATTCCAATATTTAGGAGTATAATTATCATAAAAAAGGGATAGTAGGCCCAAGGAGGTAATCTCCAATCGACCCTGAAGACGGAAATCAGCTCTCACATCGAATCAAAAAATAATAAAAATTTGACATCGCAATATGAGAGAAAAACGAAGCCGAAATTCGTCAATTTCACGCTGAACAAACTTCGTTTTTTGCATGGTAACGTGAATTTGGGAAATATTTAGCCAATTTCTTCTGCTATTCTTCATCAGGATACAAAATGCTTTACGAAAAACAAGGTCTTAGCCTAATTGAGGAAAGATCTTCCTCATTTTGGATATCTCGGTGAGATACACAAAATCTTCGAAACCTACAGAAAACCTGAATATAGAGAGTGTTTTTAATAGTGCTTGATCTCCAGATTACGAAAAATATTGTAAAAACCAGAAATAATAACTTGGACGAGCGATATGAAAGAAAAACGAAGCCAAAATTCGTCAATTTCGCGCTGAACAAAGTTCGTTTTTTGCATTGTAACGTGCATTTGGGGAATATTTTGCCAATTTCTTCCGCTATTCTTGATCAGGATACAAAATGCTTTACGAAAAACAAGGTTTCAGCCTGATTGCGGAGAGATCTTTCTCATTTTGGATATCTCGGTTAGATACACAAAATCTTCGGAACCCACAGAAAACCTAAATATAGAAAGTGTTTTTAAGGCCCATCCTCAGTCGCCCACCTCCTTTCCGTACAATGTAACGAAAAAGGGGCCGGGGAGACACATTTCGATGATTATCCGAGCCCAGGCGTCGAAAACGCAAAAAAGGCCAACGCTGCGCGAATTCTATTTCAATTCCAAACACATACGTCCAAAAAAATTTTCGTTTTATGCGAAAATAGAGCCAGCGTTTGGTTATTTCTTTTTTCCATTGTCTAAATGGTTTTTCATTGTCCTTGGCTTTAGACAATGGAAAAAAGAAATAACCAAACGCTGGCTCTATTTTCGCATGAAACGAAAATTTTTTTGGACGTATGTGTTTGGAATTGAAATAGAATTCGCGCAGCGTTGGCCTTCTTTGCGTTTTCGACGCCTGGGCTCGGATAATCATCGAAATGTGTCTCCCCGGCCCCGTTTTCGTTACATTGGACGGAAAGGAGGTGGGCGACTAAGGATGGGCCTTAATAGTGCTTGATCTCCAGATTACGAAATATATCGTGAAAACGAGAAATAATAACCTGGACGAGCGACATGAAAGAAAAACGAAGCCGAAATTCGTCAATTTCACGCTGAACCAACTTCGTTTTTTTACATTGTAACGTGAATTTGGGGAATATTTTGCCAATTTCTTCCGCTATTCTTGATCAGGATACAAAATGCTTTACGAAAAACAAGGTTTCAGCCTGATTGAGGAAAGATCTTTCTCATTTTGGATATCTCGGTGAGATACACAAAATCTTCGGAACCTACAGAAAACCTGAATATAGAAAGTGTTTTTAATAGTGCTTGATCTCCAGATTACGAAAAATATCGTAAAAACCAATAATAATAACTTGGACGAGCGATATGAAAGAAAAACGAAGCCAAAATTCGTCAATTTCACGCTGAACAAAGTTCGTTTTTTGCATTGTAACGTGAATTCGGGGAATATTTTGCCAATTTCTTCTGCTATTCTTCATCAGGATACAAAATGCTTGACGAAAAACAAGGTCTTAGCCTGATTGAGGAAAGATCTTACTCATTTTGGATATCTCGGTGAGATACACAAAATCTTCGGAACCTACAGAAAACCTTAATACAGAAAGTGTTTTTAATAGTGCTTGATCTCCAGATTACGAAAAATATCGTAAAAACGAAAAATAATAACTTGGACGGACGAGCGATATGAAAGAAAAACGAAGCCAAAATTCGTCAATTTCACGCTGAACAAAGTTCGTTTTTTGCATTGTAACGTGAATTTGGGGAATATTTTGCCAATTTCTTCTGCTATTCTTGATCAGTATACAAAATGCTTCACGAAAAACAAGGTTTCAGCCTGATTGAGGAAAGATCTTTCTCATTTTGTAAAGGGTACAGTCTATGGCTCCTATCGCCCCTGGAAAAGGTTGCGGGGCATTCCTAGAATAATAATAATAGTTTAATTAACAAGCATCGCGGATCGTACTTCGGTCTTTCTGCCTGTCTAGTTATCCATTCTCTTAAATATTTCAAATGAATTCATTCATAAATAAAGTAAATATATTGTATGTCCACCGAAACTAATAGATTAATCCTTATAAGGAAATATATATCCATATATATATATTTATATATAATAAAATCATTGAAAATCAATTAGCTTGCATTGCGGATTGTAATTTTTCTTTCTGCTTATATAGTTCATTAAATATTATAATCGAATCTTATTGATTATATTAAACTTATATACAATAGAATAGTTTAATTCAACCTCCAAAGAAGGAGTATAGGAGCCATTAAAGTAATAATTTAATTTAAACCTTTATAATTTACAATAACCTCATACCATATTATTTTAATAAATTGATTTATTGTTCAAATAAAATGTCCGTATGTCCTTATTTTCTTTAGAATATATTAAAAAAATTCTTTTAAAGAGTCAGGTATTAAATCGTTTTTCCATTTAATATTCGTTCATCTTCATTACTCTTTCTCGTTTGATCAGCCCAGAGAATTCTCAACGCCCTGATTTTATGAGTCTACAATTATATATCATTAGATTGGCGCCCAACATATTTTATTCACAAAGATCAATAGAAGAGCAAAATTAGCTTCAAACTCAACAATATATTCCCGTTGCACGACATTCATCTTGGAGCCCCGTACTTGTCTAGATAGTACACGGTATATATGCATCAAGTTAATAAATTGATAGATGGCTACTATCGGGGAGAGCGTAGCTCGGAAGTGCAGAGGTTTAAAAAGCGTATAACGCTATTGAATGCAAGCGTTTCTCGATATAGCAGGTAAAATGGCCTATGTCCAATTACGTCGTCAAATAGTTTATGAAACATTATTTTCTAACGTAGATTATCATTTACAAAAAAAGATATCGCACGCTGAGCAATGCCGTTGTTATGTACCTTTATGTAGTGTTAATGATTAATTGATCCAACTTACTTCAATGCCATGATTATATCCACAATCAAAGTTTTCAATTATGCTTTCTTCAATATGTATGCCGCTGCAAAGAGACGCGCCAAACAATTTTAAAACAAATTCCACCTAGATCAGTACCCAACGCTCACGTGGACAGCGCTCCGCAAACACCAGCGAGATGCTGTTTTATTAGCAGCATGCGCGTGTGGTTCGTCCTAATTAGCCATGGAAACCCGTACGATTTATTCGCAAATCGGGCCGATTCAGTATATGAATATGATAAGTCAATAATCGAATCCATATAAATACTTTATTGATTACATTTGAAAACGCTCAATGAATATTCCACTACACCTATTTAACATACACTTCTCAAATTATCGTATTGTACCTATTTGAAATGAAAATGATTTAAAATCTATTTTTTATCTATCATTCGAAAATTGAAATAATACACGGAGTAAAAACAGTCCTTTCAAAGATATAATTTAAGCGATAATTAAAATCAACACACATATCAACGCGATTACCGGAGGTATCAAGATTCGCGGCAGCGAATCGCCGCCAAGTACCCGTAGGCCGGCGCGCCAGCCCCGAATCATTTACCCGAGCAAGCTCTTGTCCTCGTAAAAAAACCGTCATATCTTTCGAACCACCGAATATTTTTTAACAAAATTTGTAGCAGCGTAAGACCCACTCCACCTAACAGTGCTCCAAAAAGTTGAACGAAATTGACCCGGTGGTTCCTGAGATATCGACCGTCAAAGTTGATCGAAAAACGCAATCTTCTTCTTCTTCTTCTTCGTCGCAGAACGTTCTTCTTGGGACCACGATATCTGTCAAACCGTTGCACCTATGAACTTGCAATTTGGAGGGGGTGTTCTTGACACTGAAATCTCGCCCCCTATTGTTTTTTAGCAACATTCGATCACGCATGCCGGAGTTATTAACAAAATAATTATTTTATATATATATGCATATAGAGCAATCCATGACATCGCGATCAAGATCTGGCGGTGACATTTTAGATTTGCTTAATAATTTATTATTCCAAACTATTAAAAAAAAAAATGCGAACACAATTTTTTACAGATTTTTCAGAATTTGAGAAATTGACTTTCTTTGAAAAATGGAATGATAATAATGTTTTGCAGCTTATGTGTAAGTTTCAGCGGTCAAATCGTTGATTTACTATTTTTAAATAAGTATTCCAGTCCGTAAAGTCCTATCTTTTCAATGGTAATAGTGAACCGTTTTCATCGCTTACTAAACATTTTTCCAAATGTGGGTATCGATATGTAGTTTGTACTATTAATTTACATGTAATGATAGATACATTGTTATTATTCCAAACTATTGAAAAAAAAATTCAAACACAATTTTTGACAGATTTTTCCAAGCGTCGGTACCTGAGATACGATTTTCTGAGTGAAAATAAAAACACCCATATTCTAAAATCTGAAAAAAAATCAGGAAAATCTGAAAAAATATTACAAAATTTTCGAGCGCTATTAGAAGATGGAGGTTTGATTACGGGGAAAGGTGAAGTGGAAAATGCCGAAAAAAATATTTAAAAAATCGGAATGTATTTTCGACATATGAACGAACAAAAAGTCCTCTATTATATGGGTCTAAGAAAGTATATTTTCAGAGTTAGGTACAGGAATCGAACATATGATATCTATGTTACAATATTGTAGTTATATGTACACTGTACAGTAATGTTAATTAATGGGTTCGCGGTGGCTAACTGTTTTTTTCTGACTTTGTCGAAAACAAAACTCCATTCTAGTCGTAATTCATGTGCCCATGGCCAAAATTATAATCATAATAATCATGACCCCTTATAACAATAATATAATATTATTTTATCTGATTGTATCTGAAGAGTTCAGAAAAAAACAGTTAGCCACCGCGAACCCATTAATTAACATTACTGTAGATATAACTACAATATTGTAATATCATGGACGTAAGAAGTATATGGACGGAGCGTTCAGGCGCGGGGAGTGTCCCAGTTCGCGGCGGGAGGGGCCGCCATATTGGTACGGGCGATTTGGCAGATATTCAAATTGATAGGTTCATGCAGCCGCTGTAATGAAACTTATGCCACTATATTAAAGATTTAAAGCGAAGAAAACATAAGTTTGGAGTTTGAGGAATGATAATAATGAGTGCATGATATCAATTTATCGAAATATTATATATTTATTGACAACATATCTTCTAAAAAAAAAATTGACAAATAAACAATGTTATTGCCCTTTGAAGAGGATCAATTTGGTAAATTTATGTCGATCGCTATTCGAGCGATTCATGATCTGTTTACCTATATAAAATAGCCTTATTTTGACATACTTGTCGACAACCGCCTTCATCAAGTGAGCGGCATGATTTTCTAGCATGTTCTGGTCAAGAGTATGGTGGCGTAGCTCTCGAAAACATGAATCTGCCTCAGTGAACTTTGAAAGTACTGCGTTAACAAAATATCTTCCGGTATATTTTTTATTTAAAAACTGACCACCACCTTCTTTTAACGTGAAGCGTATGATTTTCTCGCTTTCTTTACAAAGATTGATTACGTCTATGGATGGGAACTGGAGACCGCCATGACTTTTTATTTTGATAAGGCTTGATTCCATATGATCTATGCTGCCTGTTAATGCGTCAAGACATTCTTCGCAGTGTATCTTTGTTTTTAAATACTTAACAACAAAACCTGCGATATACGCAATTACCCTTGCTGAAAAATGGGTAAGCGATGTCATATCTGGAAGATATGAATGATCTTGTGTAGTGTTCAGAAGAATATCTAGGTCAGGTGGTGGTTCAATTTCATTGTCAGTGGCTAGTTTATTTAAGCGTGATGACATATTAATAACGTCTTCCGACTTATAACCGGAAGTGACATGGAGAATGGCAATGTTCTCTAATGCGATACAGTTACCTGTGCCAGCATCGCGTACTTCTGAGTGGATTAATAACTTTTTCAGAGCTGATTTAAACTGACGAACAGTAGGATTATTATTATGTCCACCCTTTGATCTAATACAACCGAATAATAATTCGATATGGTCTTGGCTCAGTTTGTATGTCGGGATATATTTTAATACTTTTGTTCTTTCACAAAGTTCATGGTATAAACCCTTCAAGCTCTCAATACATATCAAAAAACCAATAAATCCTGTGCTTCTCAGAGAGTCTACAACTCTTTGACCATCTAAAAGTCTGAGATTTAATATGTAATTTTTACAGTCATCTAATCTTTGCGATATTTGGGAATAATTTTTGTCATACAATGCTTTTTTGAAATGAATTTGTCTTAAGTTTTTTGAATTTAAAATGTCAAATAAATCATTAATAATTCGCACAAAATTTTCGGTCGCATAACTATCTTCAAATTTCGGAAGCTGTAAATCATCCCTACATAGCTTTAACGAGTCAGCAACCGATGTACTAAATAGTTGTGTAGCTAAACGAACTTTCATTTTCTGTTTTTTATAGTAGATATGCGCAGAACGGAGTTTGTTGGCTGCATGTAAACCCTCATTGGTTTGTATCAGATTTAGTTCTCTCAGGAATTCCCATTCCACTTTTTGTCCATTACCATAGACAAAGACTTTCAAATCAGCAAAAGTATTTCTTACGAGTTTCACCATATGACATGGATCAGGCGTTATGAATATCTTGTCATTGGTGTCTGGATGTATGAAGTGAGTCTGCAAAGAGTCAGGAGATAGATTGCATCCAAATTGTTTCGCAACAGATAGATTAGTTCGTGTGCCATCAAATGTTATAGCAGCAACCCTAACTCCAGAATCGTGCAATAAAGAGATGCTTTGTAAAATCAAATTAGATTTTTGGTCTGCATTCACACCATTAGTGATGAAATATCCTATCGGCACCTTCCAAGTACCATTCATGCATACAGAAAGGAACATCAAAGCTTCCTTCGCAATAGCGGTGGTATCGCTGACAATATTTTTTCCAAAATCTACATAACCACAGTACTTCTGACCATCATACTCCACGTGCTGTCGAATTGACATTTCATCAAAAACTAACGTGCCTACAAGTTGATTATCAGCAATCTTGACACGTTCTGCAATGGATGCGAAAGCTTCATCAAGAAATCCGGGATCCCCATTAATCGAGCGATACCATGCACTAATTGTTTTAGGATGGGGCAAGCATGAGTCGAAATGTTTGCGCACATAGTTGTAAGCTCGAGGTGAATAATAGTGTAGTGTCACAGCAAACGTTCTTATTTCTGGAGAATACTGTCTAGAGTTCTTATCAGTCTTTTTCCCCGGTTTGCAGAGTCTGTTAGTTTGTTTTACAACAAAGTGTTTTAAGAAGTGTGTATTTGACATACCGATAGTTTTTAGTATTTCATTTTGGTCCTCGTCAATCAGATTCCTCTTTCTCAAGTCGTTTAACATTGATTTCAGTTCACTAATTTTTTTGAGTTGTCGTCGATTTTGTTTTTTGAGTGCGTGTATCATTCGTTTCGATGTTTCTTCTTGATTTTGTAATGTTTTCCGCAAAAAGATTTTTCTCGGAGTATCCCATGTTTGATCAGGTGAAATAGAAGTTGCCTTGTCGCTAGTTCGTACTGGTGACATTGCTGGATCTGTGCGAGTTGAAGTCTCTGCAGAATTAAATAAATTTCAATACGTTATTGCACCTATGTTTCTATAAAGATCTTCGAATGAACTACCCACCTGTAGATATCTCTGTAGGTGTTTCATTTGATGTTGAATTTATATATTGCCGTTTTGGTGGACCATTATCATTTAAATCTTCAAAAGTGATACGGCGTTTACAAGTACCATGATGTGTAACAACCTGTAGATTACAATTCATTTGAAAAACTTCTTATGATACGATTATGGCTCCTTTATAATGTAAATATGAAAATACTTATACCATATATTTTCACAAACAACCGAGAACTCACAGTTTCATCAGACTTGTCATGAATTTTCTCATCAATGACTTCTATAACTTCACTATTTGTGGAAGTCGATTCGCTATTTTCAAATGACAGTGGTTCAGATGCTTCGTTATCATGTAGCAGATAATGATCTACCAATTTCGGGGAATTTTTTATGTTTGCCTGCAATGTTCAACCGTTATTCAATACGTTAGTCGAATTTTGTTGGGAACTAATAACAGAGGATGATTTATATTATGTATGACAATGGTATTGCTAATAAAATAATGGTTGCACTCACACATGGAATGGCACTATTTCTCAACCTTACGCAATTAAGTGATGTACGATCAAAACATTCCTCAGAGAAATGCAGTGAACAAGCAAATGCATTTTTAGGCACAGCTGAGAACTGCAATCCTACAGCATTAATCCATTTCAATCTTCGCGCCTCTTCTTTAGGGAATCTAATAATAAATAATACATCTAATTAAATGAGAGCTGATTATTATTTACTACACTTGTCAGTGATAAAAGAAATAGATTGAGAAAACTCAAAATAGACAGCTTGTTGTACTTTCACCTCCACTGAACGCTTATAAATGAGAAATAGCTTACCGGTGAAACGTGATAATCTTTTCCTTTTCTATTTCTTCTTGCCGCTTGCTTTTACCCGAAGTGCGACTATAACACAGCGGTACCACACAATGCGGCATCGTACTCAAAAAAATCAATCAGGTTTAAAATTTGAATATAAATCGCGATCAAGTACAGTGGCATCCGTCAATCGCATGGGTTAATCGTCATCACCGATATAACCTCGTTAACATAACTATTTACGGCTATCGCCTATAGGCAGCAGCACTATTCGCCCGTACCAATATGGCGATGTACCCCCCCGCTGTGCCCCTATGCAGGTCCAAACCCCTCGCCTATTGAGGTACTTTACGCTCCGTCCATATACTTCTTACGTCCATGTGTAATATAGATATCGTATGTTCGATTCCTGTACCTAACTCTGAAAATATACTTTTTTAGACCCATATGATAAAGGACTTTTTGCTCGTTTATACGTCGAAAATACGTTCCGATTTTTCAAATATTTTTTTTCGGCATTTTTCAACTTCACCTTTCCCCGTAATCAAACCTCCATCTTCTAATAGCGCTCGAAAATTTTATAATATTTTCACAGATTTTTCTGATTTTTTTCAGATTTTAGAATATGGGTGTTTTTTTTTTCACTTCGAAAATCGTATCTCAGGTACCAACGCTTGGAAACATCTGTAAAAAATTGTGTATGCATTTTTAAAAAAATAATTTGAAATAATAAATTATTAAGCAAATCTAAAATGTCACCGCCAGATCTCGATCGCGATGTCATGGAATGCTCCGTACGTATATTTGTTTTAGTTGAGCTCGAAAAATATTATAGAACACAATATTATAGATGGTCTGTTTTGATATTGGGCTTGGTTATTTTACGTAAGAGTTCTATAATCAGACAATCGAAAAACATTTTCCGTATTCTATGTTTGTACTACATGTTAAGGCCCATCCCTAGTCGCCCACCTCCTTTTGATACAATGTGACACATTTCGATTATTATCTGAGTCCAGGCGTCAAAAACTCAAAAAAGGCCAACGCTACGCGAATTCAAATTTAATACCGAACACATACGTCTAAAAAAATGTTCGTTTCGTGCAAGAATAGAGACTAGAGATGGTTTTTACATTGTTACTAAAAACATTACATTACGAAAAATGTAAAAACCATCTGTAGACTCTATTTTCGCACGAAACGAACATTTTTTTGGACGTATGTGTTCGGTATTGAATTTGAATTCGCGCAGCGTTGGCCTTTTTTGCATTTTTGACGCCTGGGCTCGGATAATAATCGAAATGTGTCAGATTGTATCGGAAGGAGATGGGCGACTAGGGATGGGCCTCAAAATAGAATGAGTCACGGGTAGCATAAACTATGATTGGTACAAACTATCGTATAATTTTCAGAAGGAGATTTCTTGATCTTATTATAAAATATCTCGTGCGTGTTGCGCGAACCCGAAAATACATCATTTCATTTTATGACAAATGACTGAGAGTTGATCTCCATATGTGTAATACATTGAAGTCATTTTAGCGCTGACCCGTTTGTAGTATGTACAAAAAGTAATGAAATACCCGGCAAAAACATTGTAAATGTCGAAAGTTACCGCCAAGTACAAAAATGGTTTCACCAGCCAAAAACTTAAAAGCATCATACTCTTTACCAGCGACAGATGACAAACGTCATTTCTTTACACAAAATAATACAAAAACCTTGTACGTGAAATCAGGCAACAAAGCCAAGCACTCTCGCAGGTATTTTCGATTCTCAAATTATGTTTCCCGAATGCTAGTATGATGGAAATCAATGGAAAACCGATAGAAAATCATTCGTTACCTTCGACATAATAGCATATTGGCGACGGGGAATATTGCCTAAGGCAGTATCTCGTATGATGATACGAACTTGGCGGGCATAGATTGTTCTGAAAATTATCAATTGCACTCTTTTTTCGATTTATTCATGCCAGTCACTCTGCGACGATCACACCCACAGAACTGTTGAGAGCATGATGAACGATTATTTGAACATCATTGATAATATTCATCATTGTGAAATGAAACTAAGAAATAATAGTCATTCGTATGACAAGGACGCGAAAAGATCTCGTCTTCGGATCATACAGGACTTTCACACTCGTCATAAAGTTTCTCTATGTGCCTGTGTGCTTCGTCCGATTGTTTTTTTTTTTACAGATTTAGAAATGAGCAAACTTTTCCAACGCACTAGTGCTTGAAAAGCTCAACAAAGAGCGTGTTTTTGACAAAAGGTAGTGCTGAAATGAATGTTAGAAACGAGTAAATAATTCGTTGAAATTAATGTTGAGTTAAACGTACCTATACCGTGTTCATAGCGAGACCTAATAAGTCCATAAGCGGTGGTTCTGGAAATTGGAATTTAAATTCAAGTTTTGAAAAAGTTTCCGATTTCATTGTGCATCTATCATTCACCAACGTTCGCCTATGGTTATAACGCCATGATACGCCACAATACGCCACGGTACATATCCTGAACGTACCCATCATCGGTAACACTATTGACTAGGGTAATGCTTATTGAACGTCTACCTTCTCGTGTGGAAATTTTCTTGGGGTTACCCGATTATTCTGTTCTACTCACAGTAGAAATGAATTTAAACGCATCAGTTTCTTTCATTGGACAATAGTGAATATACTAAACTATATTCCACATTCAAGGACACACTGATTGTTGATCATACCTCACATTTCCGTGATTGATAATTTTCAGAACAATCTATGCCCGCCAAGTTCGTATCATTATACGAGATACTGCCTTAGGCAATATTTCCCGGCGCCAATATGCTATTATGTGAGTGAATATTCTTCAATATGCTGTTATGTCGAAGGTAACGAATGATTTTCTATTGGTTTTCTATTGATTTCCATCATAATAGCATTCGGGAAACATAATTTGAAAAATGAAAATAACTGCGAGAGTGCTTGGCTTTGTTGCCTGATTTCACGTACAAGGTTTTTGTATTATTTTGTGTAAAGAAATAACGTTTGTAATATGTCGCTGGTGAAGAGTATGATGCTTCTGAGTTTTTGGCTGGTGAAACCATTTTTGTACTTGGCGGTAACTTTCGACATTTACAATGTTTTTGCCGGGTTTATATATTATGGTATATGATCAAAATATTGTAAGCAATTGCTAATCGAAGATCAAAAGTTTATGCTCATTAGGGTGTTCAAAAATTTTCATCAAACGCGGATCAAAATTTCGGCAGAACATCTCAAATTGAATATCTCAGACAAATATGAGATCCTAATATTGATATTTAGAACTGTCTTTTTTTTCCATTTTCAATTTGAATAACATGTAAAAAAAAACATGTAAAAAAAAAATAGGCACCTTCAAACATCAATATCAAGAGCTTATATTTAGCGGAGATATTCTTTTTGAGATAATCTACCAAAATCTCGATGCGCGTTTGAAAAAAAATTTTTTTTTTTTCCACGATCCTAATCGCTCATTGAACGTTGAAGCATACGTTCCAATTCCACGAGATGCAGCGCGGGAAACTTTTGTGAGGATGGTGTGGCGGAACTCCAGACCTAGATCTCGGACCATGTGGAAATTCCACACCCTCAACGTGAATGTCTTTTTTTTTATAAAAATACATAATCATGTATCACACATGATACTTATTTCATATAATTAGAATTAGGAATCCAAAGAATACGATATGCATTTATCTCGACACACAGTTTTTCGGAGGACAAGATCTATGCGAGGGTTTGCGGACTCATCAAGGCCCGAAATCGATGCTAAATATGCCAAATCTAATTTCGATTAAAAATCAAATATGCGTAACAATTTGAAAATTGAGATTATCATTTTCAACAGTCCAAACTAGTATTCAAATTTGACTGCAAATTGCAATTTTTAAAGTACATCACTTGCTTGCGTAATCCCCTGTAAATTTCAAATTTGTGCAGCCAGCTGTTTGAGAGTTGATTCGGAGAGTTTGTTTGTCGAGTGACATACAAACCGAGCATATCTTTATAAAAAAATGTGTTACGAATGATATACCCTTTAAAACGTGAATATTCCTTTAAAATTACGAAATTATTTTCTCAATCAATTTTTTTTTTCGATTTTTCTTCTTAATCAGTAATGTCTGCGGATGAGGTCTTCGCGTACTCTTCTGGCTTCCGCCAAGCGCTCGCGCGGTAGAAGTGGCACCGCCATATCTGCATGTGCTACAGCTGGAGGAGGGCCGTTAGGATCGACGAATTCGTCGACCATCACTCCATCATGTATGCACATATTATGCAGGATCGCACATGCGTTGATTATTTTTCCGGCTATCACCGGCTCGTACATCAGTAAACGTTGCTATTTTCAAAAAAATTACGCACTTACAGCATTGCGGTATATAATGAGTCAATCACATTTAACCGATAAAAATCATGCACAGCCCACCTGCGACAAGCAACGCTAAACCATTTTCAATCTCTCGAAACAACGTTCGATGATGCACCGTGCCTGGCAATGAGCACGCGTGTATCTAAAAGCTTGGGTACCAATCTCCGCGTTTACTACGGGCGTCATAAGCCATGGCTCCAGCTGGTATCCTGAATCACCTTACAACGAAATGCAGATACACAATTACGTTTGCCGACGTTTTAAACTATTATTATTTCAATCAAGTTCACCAATTAGCCATGTGTCTCGTTCACCATCATCGTAATGCATCTGCATCATCGTCCTTACTGGAGACTGTAGCCATATTGCGGCATTATGGCGAGACCCTGGGAACCTTGCGTTCCCATTCATTATCAGCAGGTTTGTGTCGCATACCTTGGAATAAAAGTCATTCAATCATTGTGGAAACAATTATATTCAAAGGTGAAAGTTCATGCAACTTTCACACGACGATGCCGGAATCTTCAACATCACTTATCCAAACCAACCATCTGAACATTCAGTGAATGATACCCATGATGTTGATGGTTCACGAAAGCTTCTTCGTGTTCCTTCGGGGCAACGATCGCTACATGGGTACAGTCTATGGCTCCTATCGCCCCTGGAAAAGGTTGCGGGGCATTCCTAAAATAATAATAATAGTTTAAAATAATACCCGGCAAAAACATTGTAAATGTCGAAAGTTACCGCCAAGTACAAAAATGGTTTCACCAGCCAAAAACTTAGAAGCATCATACTCTTTACCAGCGACAGATTACAAACGTCATTTCTTTACACAAAATAATACAAAAACCTTGTACGTGAAATCAGGCAACAAAGCCAAGCACTCTCGCAGTTATTTTCATTTTTCAAATTATGTTTCCCGAATGCTAGTATGATGAAAATCAATGGAGAACCGATAGAAAATCATTCGTTACCTTCGACATAATAGCATATTGAAGAATATTCACTCACATAATAGCATATTGGCGACGGGGAATATTGCCTAAGGCAGTATCTCGTATGATGATACGAACTTGGCGGGCATGGATTGATCTGAAAATTATCAATTGCACTTTTTTTTTTTATTAATGCCAGTCACTCTACGACGATCACACCCACAGAACTGTTGAGAGCATGATGAACGATTATTTAAACATCATTGATAATATTTATCATTGTGAAATGAAACTAAGAAATAATAGTCACTTGCGTTGTCCCTCACTCGCTACGCTCGCTCGGTTGTCAGTGGTTTTGTGTTGTTCCTCACTCGCTACGCTCGCTCGGTTATGAGTTGGTTTTGCGTTGTTCAATTGTAAACGGATAGCACACTGATGCCCGGCTGCATAAACGTGGGGTACCCCGCAGATTAAAATATCCCGTAGTTCACCCGCTGATACTATCCGTTTAACCTCCATGAACACATATAACGAAAATAACGAACTAAATTTAAAAAATTTGGAACATCCGAACATCCGTCACGTACTTTAATATATAGATTCGTATGACAAGGACGCGAAAAGATCTCGTCATAATGTTCCTACATGTGCCTGTGTGCTTCATCCGATTGTTTTTTTTTCGAGATTTAGAAATGAGCAAACTTTGCCAACGCACTAGTGCTTGAAAAGCTTAACAAAGAGCGTGTTTTTGACAAAAGGTAGTGCAGAAATGAATGTTAGGAACGAGTAAATAATTCGTTGAAATTAATGTTGAGTTAAACGTACCTATAGTGTGTCCATAGCAAGAACTAATAAGTCCATAAACGGTGGTTCTGGAAATTGGAATTTAAATTCAAGATTTGAAAAAGTGTTTGATTTCCTTGTGCATTTATAATTCACCAACGTTCGCCTATGGTTATAACGCCATGATACGCCACAATACGCCACGGTACATATCCTGAACGTACCCATCATCGGTAACACTATTGACTAGGGTAATGCTTATTGAACGTCTACCTTCTCGTGTGGAAATTTTCTTGGGGTTACCCGATTATTCTGTTCTACTCACAGTAGAAATGAATCTAAACGCATCAGTTTCTTTCATTGAACAATAGTGAATATACTAAATTGTATTCCACATTCAAGGACACACTGATTGTTGATCATACCTCACATTTCCGTGATTGATAATTTTCAGAACAATCTATGCCCGCCAAGTTCGTATCATCATACGAGATACTGCCTTAGGCAATATTTCCCGGCGCCAATATGCTATTATGTGAGTGAATATTCTTCAATATGCTGTTATGTCGAAGGTAACAAATGATTATCTATTGGTTTTCCATTGATTTCCATCATAATAGCATTCGGGAAACATAATTTGAAAAATGAAAATAACTGCGAGAGTGCTTGGCTTTGTTGCCTGATTTCACGTACAAGGTTTTTGTATTATTTTGTGTAAAGGAATGACGTTTGTAATCTATCGCTGGTAAAGAGTATGATGCTTCTAATTTTTTGGCTGGTGAAACCATTTTTGTACTTGGCGGTAACTTTCGACATTTACAATGTTTTTGCCGGGTATTTCATTACTTTTTGTATATACTACAAACGGGTCAGCGCTAAAATGACTTCAATGTATTACACATATGGAAATCAACTCTCAGTCATTTGTCATAGAATGAAATGATGTATTTTCGGGTTCGCGCAACACGCACGAGATATTTTATAATAAGATCAGGAAATCTCCTTCTGAAAATCATACGATAGTTTGTTCCAATCATAGTTCATGCTACCCGTGACTCATTCTATTTTGAGGCCCATCCCTAGTCGCCCACCTCCTTTTGATACAATGTAACACATTTCGATTATTTTCCGAGCCCAGGCGTCAAAAACGCAAAAAAGGCCAACGCTGCGCGAATTCAAATTCAAATCCGAACACATACGTCCAAAAAAATGTTCGTTTCATGCGAAAATAGAGACTAGACATGGTTTTTACATTGTTACGAAAAACATTACATTACGAAAAATGTAAAAACCATCTGAAGACTCTGTTTTCGCACGAAACCAACATTTTTTTGGACGTATGTGTTCAGTATTGAATTTGAATTCGCGCAGCGTTGGCCTTTTTTGCGTTTTTGACGCCTGGGCTCGGATAATAATCGAAATGTGTCACATTGTATCAAAAGGAGGTGGGCGACTACGGATGGGCCTTAAGATGTAGTACAAACATAGAATACGGAAAATGTTTTTCGATTGTCTGATTATAAAACTCTTACGTAAGATAACCAAGCCCAATATCAAAACAGACCATCTATAATATTGTGTATATCTATGTGCATATATAAAATAATTATTTTGTTAATAACTCCGGCATGCGTGATCGAATGTTGCTAAAAAACAATAGGGGGCGAGATTTCAGTGTCAAGAACACCCCCTCTAAATCGCAAGTTCATAGGTGCAACGGTTCGACAGATATCGTGGTCCCAAGAAAAACGTTCTGCGACGAAGAAGGAGGAGGAGAAGAAGAAGAAGATTGCGTTTTTCGATCAACTTTGACGGTCGATATCTCAGGAACCACCGGGTCAATTTCGTTCAACTTTTTGGAGCAATGTTAGGTGGAGTGGGTCTTACGCCGCTACAAGTTTTGTTGAAAAATATTCGGTGGTTCGAAAGATATGACGGTTTTTTTACAAGGACAAGAGCTTGCGCGGGTAAATGATTCGGGGCTGGCGCGCCGGCCTACGGGTACTTGGCGGCGATTCGCTGCCGCGAATCTTGATAATAGTTTGAAACGTCGGCAAACGTAATTGTGTATCTGCATTTCGTTGTAAGGTGATTCAGGATACCCGCTGGAGCCATGGCTTATGACGCCCGTAGTAAACGCGGAGATTGGTACCCAAGCTTTTAGTTACACGCGTGCTCATTGCCAGGCACGGTGCATCATCGAACGTTGTTTCGAGAGATTGAAAATGGTTTAGCGTTGCTTGTCGCAGGTGGGCTGTGCATGATTTTTATCGGTTAAATGTGATTGACTCATTATATACCGCAATGCTGTAAGTGCGTAATTTTTTTGAAAATAGCAACGTTTACTGATGTACGAGCCGGTAATAGCCGGAAAAATAATCAACGCATGTGCGATCCTGCATAATATGTGCATACATGATGGAGTGATGGTCGACGAATTCGTCGATCCTAACGGCCCTCCTCCAGCTGTAGCACATGCAGATATGGCGGTGCCACTTCTACCGCGCGAGCGCTTGGCGGAAGCCAGAAGAGTACGCGAAGACCTCATCCGCAGACATTACTGATTAAGAAGAAAAATCGAAAAAAAAAAATTGATTGAGAAAATAATTTCGTAATTTTAAAGGAATATTCACGTTTTAAAGGGTATATCATTCGTAACACATTTTTTTATAAAGATATGCTCGGTTTGTATGTCACTCGACAAACAAACTCTCCGAATCAACTCTCAAACAGCTGGCTGCACAAATTTGAAATTTACAGGGGATTACGCAAGCAAGTGATGTACTTTAAAAATTGCAATTTGCAGTCAAATTTGAATGCTAGTTTGGACTGTTGAAAATGATAATCTCAATTTTCAAATTGTTACGCATATTTGATTTTTAATCGAAATTAGATTTGGCATATTTAGCATCGATTTCGGGCCTTGATGAGTCCGCAAACCCTCGCATAGATCTTGTCCTCCGAAAAACTGTGTGTCGAGATAAATGCATATCGTATTCTTTGGATTCCTAATTCTAATTATATGAAATAAGTATCATGTGTGATACATGATTATGTATTTTTATAAAAAAAAAGACATTCACGTTGAGGGTGTGGAATTTCCACATGGTCCGAGATCTAGGTCTGGAGTTCCGCCACACCATCCTCACAAAAGTTTCCCGCGCTGCATCTCGTGGAATTGGAACGTATGCTTCAACGTTCAATGAGCGATTAGGATCGTGGAAAAAAAAAAAATTTTTTTTCAAACGCGCATCGAGATTTTGGTAGATTATCTCAAAAAGAATATCTCCGCTAAATATAAGCTCTTGATATTGATGTTTGAAGGTGCCTATTTTTTTTTTACATGTTTTTTTTTACATGTTATTCAAATTGAAAATGGAAAAAAAAGACAGTTCTAAATATCAATATTAGGATCTCATATTTGTCTGAGATATTCAATTTGAGATGTTCTGCCGAAATTTTGATCCGCGTTTGATGAAAATTTTTGAACACCCTAATGAGCATAAACTTTTGATCTTCGATTAGCAATTGCTTACAATATTTTGATCATATACCATAATATATAATACCTCCGGTAATCGCGTTGATATGTGTGTTGATTTTAATTATCGCTTAAATTATATCTTTGAAAGGACTGTTTTTACTCCGTGTATTATTTCAATTTTCGAATGATAGATAAAAAATAGATTTTAAATCATTTTCATTTCAAATAGGTACAATACGATAATTTGAGAAGTGTATGTTAAATAGGTGTAGTGGAATATTCATTGAGCGTTTTCAAATGTAATCAATAAAGTATTTATATGGATTCGATTATTGACTTATCATATTCATATACTGAATCGGCCCGATTTGCGAATAAATCGTACGGGTTTCCATGGCTAATTAGGACGAACCACACGCGCATGCTGCTAATAAAACAGCATCTCGCTGGTGTTTGCGGAGCGCTGTCCACGTGAGCGTTGGGTACTGATCTAGGTGGAATTTGTTTTAAAATTGTTTGGCGCGTCTCTTTGCAGCGGCATACATATTGAAGAAAGCATAATTGAAAACTTTGATTGTGGATATAATCATGGCATTGAAGTAAGTTGGATCAATTAATCATTAACACTACATAAAGGTACATAACAACGGCATTGCTCAGCGTGCGATATCTTTTTTTGTAAATGATAATCTACGTTAGAAAATAATGTTTCATAAACTATTTGACGACGTAATTGGACATAGGCCATTTTACCTGCTATATCGAGAAACGCTTGCATTCAATAGCGTTATACGCTTTTTAAACCTCTGCACTTCCGAGCTACGCTCTCCCCGATAGTAGCCATCTATCAATTTATTAACTTGATGCATATATACCGTGTACTATCTAGACAAGTACGGGGCTCCAAGATGAATGTCGTGCAACGGGAATATATTGTTGAGTTTGAAGCTAATTTTGCTCTTCTATTGATCTTTGTGAATAAAATATGTTGGGCGCCAATCTAATGATATATAATTGTAGACTCATAAAATCAGGGCGTTGAGAATTCTCTGGGCTGATCAAACGAGAAAGAGTAATGAAGATGAACGAATATTAAATGGAAAAACGATTTAATACCTGACTCTTTAAAAGAATTTTTTTAATATATTCTAAAGAAAATAAGGACATACGGACATTTTATTTGAACAATAAATCAATTTATTAAAATAATATGGTATGAGGTTATTGTAAATTATAAAGGTTTAAATTAAATTATTACTTTAATGGCTCCTATACTCCTTCTTTGGAGGTTGAATTAAACTATTCTATTGTATATAAGTTTAATATAATCAATAAGATTCGATTATAATATTTAATGAACTATATAAGCAGAAAGAAAAATTACAATCCGCAATGCAAGCTAATTGATTTTCAATGATTTTATTATATATAAATATATATATATGGATATATATTTCCTTATAAGGATTAATCTATTAGTTTCGGTGGACATACAATATATTTACTTTATTTATGAATGAATTCATTTGAAATATTTAAGAGAATGGATAACTAGACAGGCAGAAAGACCGAAGTACGATCCGCGATGCTTGTTAAGGGGGGGGGTATACTCGAATTTTACCGACCTTTCTATTTTCTCGAATATCTCCGAAACGGGGCTATCAATCGACTTGTCCTTTCGGCAGTCAATGTTTGACGAGTAATGAGTTCGAACTGGTATGTTTTATCGGATGAAATCGTTTTTTTTTTTTTTTTTTTTTATCGAAAAGTGTGGGCGTACTATTTATTTCGACTTATATCAAAGCCTACGCATCAAAAATGCAAAATCGGCCTCTGTAGCCCGATTTCTTATGGAATTCCGAACATAACGATCCAAAAACATCTTCGTTTCCGACAACGATGAAGGCGCAAAATGTAGAATACGATTTTGTGGTAATTTTCGCAATTGTCAAGGGCTGTGAGCGAAAATGGCCGCTCGTACAGCTGTCGATATGATGCGGTGGTTCCCAGAACGACCGTCAGATGTCGCCGCGCGCGCCACTTTCGAGCTTCTCCTTTATATTTTATGTATTTTTATATAATTGTCTATAATGGATAGCTGAATAATGCTAGGAACGTTAAGTATTAAATTATATATGATATACAGTACAACTATTTACATGTTATCTATATATTAAAGTACGTGACGGATGTTCGGATGTTCCAAATTTTTGAAATTTAGTTCGTTATTTTCGTTATATGTGTGCTTCTATATTCTCTGATTTCAATTCCGAGGCTTCGCTACTTTCCAGGTCATTTTCCTCGGGGATTACGAAAATAGTCGATTTCAAATAAATCAAACAATAAGAAAACAAAAAAAAAAACAAAAAGAAAATACCAAAGCCTTTTGCGGCGTAACTTAATGTTAAAATTAAGAGCTCAAATTTTACGGTGATTTTTTTTTTTAATTATTTGTGATCAATTAGGGGGGCGCAAAGATTTCAATTCCGCCAAGTCCCAAATAAGAACCACCCTAATATATATATATATATATTGTGACGTTGCATTTTGCAACTGTCACATTCGGGACACGAAAACAGTGAAGACGTGAGGACGGACAGCTCCAGAAGATAGCCAGGTCGTAGGTCATAATATTATTCTCATTATTGCTTATATTATCTGTTATTTAATCCTTTTTATTCTATGAAATATTGTAAATTGTCGATGCTCGGGAAGACTACGCAAGGACGTCGAGGGATCCACCTGACGTCTCAACCGAAGTCTTTCCCGAACTAATGATTCCCGTCTTCTTCTTCAACGCTCTTGCTGGTGGAGGCCGCCGGAAAGGTCGAATAAGGACGACTCACTGAGTCATTCCTCCCGTTCCCGCAGACTACTCAGCCTGGTGCTGGACCACCTCCCGTCAACTAATTCTGGACGTCTAGGCAATGGTCGAATAGAGCAGGGCGAAAACACAAAAGTAACCCAACAAAAGCTTCCCGTTGTCCAAGACTTATCGACCTAGAGTCGAGCTAGACCGAATCATCGACTTTCTCGTCTTCGTCCCGCTATCGTGGTTACCCACGAAAGGTCCCGATAGTAGAAATGCAATCGTGTGATGCAGGCCTGCCTGTAAGCCTTCCGCACCGCTCATGGGGAAAATCTGGATGCAGATCCGGTTATTGGGGCATCAGAACTTCCGCCAGATCCTCTAATTGGTCAGTTTTGCAGTAAAAACGCAACTAGGGTGCATTTCGTCCCGACGATGATCCCGAGGAGTCCCGAGACGCAAACGAGAGCACAGAAGAAGACAGAAGAGGAAAGTAATCGTCAGAGTCCCGTCTACTACATTTAAAGCTTCCCGCCATACCGTCCAACTTAGCTACACGCCTGGACAAATATTCAAATATCAGGCAGAATTGGACAAGGTGTTCCCGAAAATATGTCCAACTGTTCTCGACACCTGATTCGTCGCCTAATTACCTTCGACGATCGGCTCGACCGCATGGAAATCCCGAGGCTATAAATCGTAGGACGACACAGGACTCAGCCTACTTCTACGCTTGTCCGTCCTCGCATCGAGAGCTTCAGTGTCCCGAATTCCCGAGTATCCCGACAGTGTTTCACATTTATTCTATTTTCTTCGATTCTATTCTATTCTGTGCTATTCTGTTTTTCTATTTCCCGATTTATTATATTATATTAGCTTCAGTAACGAACACTCAGTGACGTTTAATTTATAAGTGATATCCCGTATATTTCATCTATAAGGTAAGACCTATTTTCTGTAAAACCACGAGTTCGCTCACGAATCCCGTTTAGTTCTTTAGTCTGTTATATATTATATTATATTATATTTGGTGTGACGCAGGTCACGATAACGGCACGTAAGTCTCAGACTTCGTCCCGAGTATTTAGTATTTTGTTTGATTAAAAACGGATTCCCGAGTTAACTCGTGCTTATAGCGTCTATTTGTGGGTTTTCTTCACTTAATCTATTCTTTCTTTATCTCACGCTGCTTAGCGCATGTTGTAGAGTTTAGTCACTTCTTTCTTTTCTTATATTACGAATAAATGATAGCAATCGACCTGTAACTAATTTCTGGAGGTAGCGAGCGTAGAAGCAAGCATCTTGTTATATTTAATTTATATTTCTTAGTTCTTAGTATTTGATCTGATTTATTCTGCTTGATTATTATAATTATCGTTTGATATTTTTCCCGTTACATCTAATACTGTATTTCGCTTTATATTGTGCTGCACTGCTTTGATAGTTTACTATTATTCTATTATATTCTCTGTGAATATTATTTATGATCTAGTCCCGATATTCCCGAAATAATCTGAGTCACGACGATAATTTTGTAAATCTTGAATTTATATCCCGTATCAATACGATTATTTTGTTAAATAAATCAATCAATCAGATATGAAATGTTAATTATTCTTGTTTAATTTGGCAACCCTGCCCCTCTACCGTTAAATAATCTGAGCTAACTGGACGTTTCCGCCGTCAAGATTTAGTATTTGTTATATTTATTATATTTCAGTGACGTTTTTACGTCTGGCGCCCAAATCGAGCTTTTATTAATTATTTTATATTACGTACTGACGCCGAAGTGCAACAAGGACGGGTCCACCCTAGCCCTGAAAAACCTTTGCGTTGCAATATATATATATATTATAGGGTAAGGTTGCTATCGATGGACCCCCTAAGCAAAATTGGTCATAAAAAGTACATTTTCATATCAAACATGAAAAATCGATGGTGGATCTGTTCATTGAAACCTTTCCTACAAAACGTTCACATGTAGAAAAATTTATCGTTAATTGTCGACTCAGCAAAACCGATTTTGTATTTTTTGCATTTAGTCCATCCATGGCAACCCCTCTCCATGAATGGACCACTCGGTTTTCTTCGTTGGACCACCTAAATAATGAACTTAAAACGGTTCAATGACTTGATATTATTGGTGTCCATAATAATAAATGGATGAACTATGGGTAGATCTTTATGTAAACAGAAGTCTCAAAAGTTATATCATACAAAATCGCATTTATATTAGTACGTTATCAAATCTTGGATATCAGTTTGCAACTATAAAATGAAATTCTTTGATTTTACACGTCTCTGCATAACAAAACAATATCTTATACCTAGATTCATCGAAAACTAGGTAAAAATCTTTCTGTATATACCTATTCTTTTTTTTCAATTATTATAGACTATCTGCCATTATAGATTACTGGTCCATTCATGGCACTGTTTCATGGTCCATCCATGGAAATTTGCAAAGCAACATATAACCTGATCTACTACCCCCCAGTTGGGACATATAAATAAATGTCTAGTATCGTTTCGAATCTTGAAACCTTCAGCTATCGAAGCATGCAAGGCGAAATCACCCCCAATAAATGGATAAGGGTTCGAACACATTTTCAAAATCATGAAAAATTAGATCAGAGAAGGCAAATTCTTATTTTACTCGATTTCAGCACGCCTATTGTAACCGAGTGACTCTTTTCAATATTTTTTCAACTCTTCCCGACTAGTACACTCAGTTTCAACTGAAAAGAGCTCTTCCTACCAACGCATTTTTGAAATATTCAACTGGTCCATCGGTTGCACCGGTCCATCGATAGCAACCTTACCCTAATTGAAAAAAGGATTTGAATAAAGAAAAGGATGACTACTGTCGGCGCAAAAAGGTCTGGCCCCTCTGTTTGAGTGATCATAACTTCTACAGAAAAATTGATAGAGCATCGAGTCTGGAAAGATTGTAAAGCGCCAAGTTTTCTGCGTCTGATGGTTACTCACAAATTTCTGTGTCAAAATCGTGGAAACCGTTATAATCTCCGAAAAGTTAAAAAACGTCGTTTTTCGGAGTCCATCGCCATACGTCAACTTAAACTCGTCACCGTTTGTCTGGACTAAGTTTCAAAAATCTGTAAAAATTCGAAAATATTCCCTGAACATCAACGAACATGATAGCGTTTGGTAATTTCAAAAATTTCCAAAAACGTGGACGCCAGGTGCAAAAAGGTCCAATGGTGCGATTTGCGGAACGGATTGGTACCGACGAACCTGAGCTAGCTCAAAATTTTCGGCAAGGTTTACACTTTTTGATTCCGTAATCAGTTTTCAGTTCGCATAAGTCCACTTCCAGTAATCGACTCCAACAATTTTTCAAATTTGCGCGGGGCCGCGCGTGTCCCAGCCCCGATATTCGTTGCTGGATTTCCCTCCTGCCACGCCCGTCGCAGACTCAATTGTTAATGCAACTAACAATGTAAATGCAGCGACGAATATCGCAGCTTGGACACACGCGGCCCCGCGCGAATTTGGAAAACTGTTGACGTCGATTACTGCAAGTTGACTCTTGCAAACCAAAAACTGATGACGGAATCAAAAAGTGTATATCTTGACGAAAATTTTGAGCTAGCTCAAATTCGCCGGTACCAATCCGTTCCGCAAATCGCACCATTTAACCTTTTTGCACCTGGCGTCCAGGTTTTTTAATATTTTTGAAATTACCAAAGGCTATCATGCCCGTCAATGTTCAGGGAATATTTCTGAATTTTTACAGATTTTTGAAACTTAGTTCAGACAAACGGTGACGAGTTTAAGTTGACGTATGGCGATGGACTCCGAAAAACGACGTTTTTTAACTTTCCGGAGATTATAACGGTTTCCACGATTTTGACACAGAAATTTGTGAATAACCATCAGACGCAGAAAACTTGGCGCTTTACAATTTTCCCAGACTCGATGCTCCATCAATTTTTCTGTAGAAGTTATGATCACTCAAACAGAGGGGCCAGACCTTTTTGCGCCGACAGTAGACAGGCAGAAAGACCGAAGTACGATCCGCGATGCTAGCCAACCTGTTCTTCTATATTATAAGAGAAAAATAAGGACAGGCAGAAAGACCGAGGTACGATCCGCGATGCCTTAGAGATCTCTTTTAAATGGTGTATGGCGCACACCTACGACTTAAAATTGACATCTTATATTTAAATAACATAATTACTTTTATCACGAGATATATAACCACCTATTGGCGGAGATATTAAATTGAGATTACTGTGCTTCCATCTATGGAATTTATTTATGATTCATTTGATTAAATAAACAAAAGTATAACAGGACCTCGACTCCTAGTTGCTACTCGCTATGGAATATACATATACGATTCGTTACAAGTTCATGTGCACGAATCAAAACTTTGCGGCTGGACGGTTCGTAGGCCCGATGGGCCACGAAAGCTCGAGCAAGACGTGGGCTATGCTTGCCCACGACTTAAATACAAAGGGACCCGACAAAACCATTGAACAGTGGAAAAAGGTGCATAAGTGGATGAAATTTGTCATCCTTATTATTCAACCTGAAATAATACTGCGTATGTGTTATTACAGCAGTTGAACAATAATTACAATGATTATCGTCAGAATATTATCTCACCTTACGTCCTTCCATAATGCTACGTGATTACAGGTTTGGGCGGATATAAAATCTAAAGCCAGAGCGAAAGTAGGCGAAATTAGGGCCGAACATAATAGGACCGGCAATGTTGCGAGGGATGGCGAAGCACCTTTAACCGATAACGACAGAAAGGTGATCGCCATCATCGGCGGTGCTGGTGTGGAGGGGCTGCGAGAAGTAGCCGACTCGTTACCCGATTCAGTTGTGCGTATTTTTAATGAACTACTCCCACTGATATATATTATAACTGGATAGCCGATCGGCTCTGAATTCCGCTCCCAATTGGAGCCCGGAAGTCGCCATTTTTATTGGAGCCCCCATGTACCGCCACCTGTGCGTCAGTTTGATTAGTTGCCACCCGTAAATATAGCAACCGATAAAGTTGGATATCAATCCGAACTATGAATCGAAATATAATATATACATTCAATCTGAGCATAAGATTATATTGAAATATTAAACGCTTGTTTATTGCGATTATTAGACTAATAACTATCATCGTAGGACCAGTGATATAGGTTTTTTTCAAGTGCACAAGTGCACAATTGTGAAATCACATAAATCTACAGCAACTTATAAATTTGTTCGAGATGAAGGTATGTATACATATACTATATACATTTCGATAATCGCATAATACAATATACAACAGTGCATGAATTCAATGATTCAAAGACCTGATTAATCAAGTAAATATACATATAAATAACGCGGTCCATATTTTTACAATGAATGAATTCAAATTTGTTCAAATTTTTCAAACTTTATAAAGATTATGAATCACTACAAGTCTAATAATGATGCAATGAATTTTTGTTGAAAGGGGGTATCCATTCATTTGATTGATTGGAAGTCATGATTCGTCAAATTAATACGTATAGCTATATACACGTAATTTTGTAAAATTATTAACAATTAGCCGTACGTGTCTGCGAGAGTGAGTCTTCGTATCCAATTCTTTTACAAGGAAACGAATCTGATAATTGAAAGAATCAAGGAATGGGTGAGGGTTCTTGTGTATAATTAAAAGAACAACAAGAAATTTATTCATATTTATGTACATAATTATAAGATAACCAAACTTAATAACCACAACGAAAACAATATCAAATAAATATAGAATACTTTTTTTTTAAATAGATAAGAACATGCCATTACGTAAACAATCAGCCATCAACTTCGAATAATATTTTCAAATCAATGTAAACATACCACCATATAAACTATCAGCCGTTAAATTGTAATAATATTTTTAAATTAAAATAAACATGCCACCGTATGAACTATCAGCCTTCAACGTGTAATAATATTTTGAAATTAATAGGAACATGCATAAACAATCAGCCATTAATAATAATATTTTTACATTAATAGAAACACGCCACCATATAAACAATTAGCCTTCAACTTGTCACTTGTAACATCTTTTAATTGATAGGAACATGCCACCGTGTAAGCAATCAGCCATCAACTTCTAATATTTTAAAATTAATAGGAACATGCCACCATATAAACAATAAAGAATAAGTAAAAATCGTATTATACCCTCGCGGAGTGTATAACTTCGTTTCCACCGGGGCAGAGTTCAAACGGGGTAAGCCAATCAGGAACGAGATTTGAGAAGAAAATAGGGAATTTCTCTTCAAACCTTATTCCCGATTGATTTGTTATTTGACTTTGTCCCGGTGGAAACGTAGTCTATGTATGTGTGTATTGTAGATATATAATACACGTGGTAAATCAGTATTTGTTGCGGTACGAATATTCCTGCTTTGAAAAATATAATACCCGAGTACAAGCGAAAGAGAGGTGAACTAAATAGCAGCTGTATGCATCTCTCCGTGGACTGTAACACTAGTTCGATTTGAGTTGGACCTCAATGAGGATACGTTATTGGTAGATACCTACATGTGTTCTAAAATTGAAATTCTACTGATTGGACCATACTATTTGCCTGGTAAGGAAGTGCCGCATGTTGATCCCAGTTAACCTAATCGAGTGATTTTTAGTCTGTGAGTACATTCGAAGCTCCGTATATACTTTTATTATTGCTTTTATCAGAATGTCCACATGGTTTGTCAAGTTCTCAGAAAAGGTATCTAGTTTATGTTCCCATAGTTCAGGGAATAAATCAGAGGCTTCAGTCACGTGGCGGAACACAGAATTCGATAGTACTGCCGGAAAGTTACGCTCTATCGGTGGTCGTCCCATATTTTTATTGCAAGCCCGACGAAATAATTTTTCTGTAGCTGGACAGACTTTGAGGACACTCTGACTTGGCATTATCAGCCCTCCGTGAGTCTTGGTAATAGTCAGAGATAATCTATGGAGTCGATTTTGATCCTCATCTAGTATTTCACCAAAGCAGGCAGTTATGCACTCGGTACATTTTAATGATTTTTGAATCTTCCTGATTACAAACCCTGCTATGTAACCCACTGTATGTTCTGAAAATTCGCTTAAATTGTCAGGCATTATTTCTGAAAATTGCAAAAATTCTTGCAATTCATCGGCCAAAAGAGTTTCTTGACAATCTAATTCGTATTTTTGAAACACTCTGTTATTTGCAACTTCTGTATATACGTTTGTGTCATAAGTATCGAGCCTTGCATTTTTCTTGTTAGTGTTGGGTGATACATGTAAAATTTTTGTCTGGTCCAACGCATCAACATTGCCATTGGTCGAACTTATTTCGTGCCGCACTAAAAGACGTTTGAATGCCGATACAAACTGGGAAGCAGTTGGATTCGGACACCATCCACTTCTCTGTCTAATGGCGCAAAAAAATAGCTCCAAATGGTCCTGACTAATTTTATAAGGTAGGAAATATTTCATTTGAGATCCTTCGCAGTTCACAAACTTATCAAATATACCAAAGACAGCTGTAATGGCGGTATAAAATCCAATGAACCCTGTTGATCGTCTAGAGTTGTAAATCGGCTTAGAATCTAGTGTCGTAAGCTGCAGTATGTATTGCTGATTGGTTTCCATCCTTGATCGCCATACTGGCTCGTTAGCTACTCTCAATGGTGACTTCAATCCTCTACCCAAAGGACTTCTCACATTCAGAAAATCGAAGGTACTGTCTATACTCCGTAAAAATTGCACTGTTGCTTCACTACCTTTGAATTTTGGCATATCAAGTTTCAAGTCACAGAATTCGATGGCATCTGCAACACTACTACTGAGAGTTTGAGCCGCAAGCCGTACTTTCATAATATTTTTATGAAAAAGAATATGAGATGATCTTAATTTGTTTCCAGCTCTGAGACCTTCGTCTTCTTGCAATCGAGCAAGTTCAACGATGAATCTCCATTCAATTCTTCGGCCTTCCCCATCCAACAAGACCTTGTAGTCCCCCAGACAATTACGAATTAGCTTCAACATGTGACATGCATCCAAAACTACAAAAACTAGTTCAGAGGGATTACTCGGATGTGGGAAATATGGTCGAGGATTTGGCATGCTCATATCTGCGCCTAAAATACGGGTTACTGCCATGTGACTCGGTGGGCCATCTAAAGTTAAGGATGTTACACGAGCTCCTATAGTTTGCAAGCGGATGAGGGTCTGGGAAACTAAATTTGCCAATGTCTCCGATGTCATGCCATCAATTAGAAAATAAGCTAAAGGTAATTTCCAGGAGGCGTCAACGCCCACTACCATAAAAACTAATGCTTCCTTTGCCTCCGGAATACAGTCGCCTGGTGGAAGCCCACTACCAATATCTACATGTCCTCGCTGTATCCCATCACGTCCCCGCTGAGTACCCTTTTTGATACCTATTTCGTCTAGCATTAGCGCACAGATTACATCTCTATCCGCTGCCTTTTGAACGCGACATTTGTTCTCTAATGTTTCAAAAGATTCTGATATAAAACCAGGTTCGCAATTCAGAGAGCAATACCAGGTGCGAAGGACTGACGGATGAGGAAGTGCCAGGTCAAATGTTTTGCGAACATAGCTATAGGCTTTTGGCGAATAGAAATGCAATGTAAGTGCAAAGCTGCGAAGCTCGGGTGAATATTTTTGACGAGTTAATTTCTTAGCATCATTATTTTTTTTCATGCGCTTAAATAATTCTACTGGAGCATCAGACAAATTATCCATGCAATGTGCTCCATTTTCAGAAATAAGCCGTTGATTTTTTAGGGTGCTTACTATTTCTTTTAGAGAGGTAACTTTTTTTTTCATCCGAGAGATTCTTTGTTTTTGGATTTTTGAAGTGATTCGTACCTTCCGTAAATTTTCACGCATTTTTAACATTTTCTTCTGTTTTGTCCTAGGGGTATCTTCGTATTTGTGGTCGTGGAAGACCAACGCCCGCTGCGCGTCAATACTGCATCGGACTTCAGAGATGTTGATGGATTTCTCTGGCGTGGTATCCTGTATGGCTAATTCAATTGATGGCTGTTGATCTGTCGACATATTTATCAAATAATCATAGAGAATATGATTTTTATATCATTTTATATTCTATATTATATAAGACAGTGAGGAAGATAGAGATCGAGACATAGAGAAAGTGTATTTCAGTGAATCCAAGAGTAAATGAATTATGTCGTTTGAGCATTCAAAAATCGAGCGTGCAAAAGTTTATTCATTATAAACATCGCCATCCTAACATGTCACGTGTCTAACGGCATGAGGACGTATAATTTCATTTTATTTTGTCCTCCACTTTAAAAATTTTGGAATTGCATATACAGGATGAGTTTTCTCCGGGTCCGAATGAGGGAGGGGCTTATTCTACTCATACTTGTAATCGTTTGAATAGAATTCCCACTTACTGAGGCCAGGACAATAACAGGTCTACCTGTTGATGTGGAAATTGGTATTCAGACGATAACAAGTATGAGTAGAATAAACTCCTCCTTCATTCGGACCCCGAGAAAACTCTCCCTTATAACTCGAAATTCAGAATTTGAAAAACTTCAAAGAAAAATGTTGTATCATGGCACGACCTTATGCCATTAGACGCGATATGCCAACAACAACAGCTGTAGCGATAAATGAAAAAATTACCATATTTAAATGAAATAAAATTAAAAATCCTCAATTACCTGGTAGGCTTGAAGAAATATGTGAGCTACTTGACTCGTCTTCCATTGAAGAAGGATTCGCAGGAATTGTAGCACCCTCGAAAATAGTGGGTATGCTATGTGGAATGAGTTGAACTCGATTTGCCGATTCTACGAAGCAACTCTCAAGAAAATGATCTGAGCATACTCTACTCGCGACACTAGGTGTCCAGTTTAATTTCTTTACAGTAGAAACCCAATTCACCCATTTTTTTCTCAAAAGAGGATTTTTTTTTGGAAATCTAAATAGGACGAATAGGATGATTAGGATGATAAGGATGAATAGGATGAATAGGATGAATAGGATGAATAGGATAATAGGATAATAGGATGGAATGTTAAATTTTGCAGCTTTTACGCTCCAATCGAAATCAAAGGTGCTTTATTAAAATTATGAATTTGAATTTGAGTTTGATTTTAAATTTATATAATTACTTTCACACTTACCTATGAAAAGAACATTTTAACTTCTCTCCTGTTCTGGATGGGCAAACTACACATTTTCCCATTTTTTATGCTAATTATTTGCCATCGATTTTTTACACTAACAACAACGTTGTTTGGTAAAAACATTCGCAAATCACAATTAACATTTGAAAACATCTTGAAAATTTATAAGTGATATGAAGCTTTATGCTATCAATCACAGATGGCGCCACATGGGGGCGCCAAAAAAAATGGCGCCTTCCGGATTTCTAATAGGAGCATGGGTTTCCATGCTAACTATACGCAATCGGCTATCCAGTTATAATATATATCAGTGACTACTCCTCATTTTCATGCCAAACATAATTGGAAATAGATTGTTGATAAAATGAATAGAATTATGATAATATCAAAGATCTCCACAAATTCGTAATCACACAGCGAAACTAAAAATTAAAATAATCAATCATCATATTGTTAGTAAGTTGTAAAAAACTTTTCATCTCAATCTTATCGTTGATAATAAATATACACATCAAATCCATCGGCTTTCAACGTATTATACGATACATCTAGTAATTTAAAAGGAGGTCATATTAACTCATCTGCACTGCCGTTTTCATCATTAATTCATTACATATTCAGACGTAAGAAATATACAAAAATTGATTAATCATATCCGTCATATTCAGAATACTCACAATTTTTTTCACATTGATACAGAAATCTTTACGGAAATTGATGGGCGGCGACCAATCGGGCTTGTTCGATGAGGAGGAAGGATTATCGATTGCAGCAATGTCTGCTGCAAAAGTCAGCAATAACGGTAACCCTGCGCATTATTTAACTTCATTTAAGTTAGTTATAATAAAAATTGAAAATAAAAAGCAATGCATTACCGACGTTACAGACAGCAGACGTGGAATTGAGGCCGAAGCTGGTCCATCCCGCGGTGGTGGTGAACCTACCCCAGAAGCTGGCCCGTCAAGTCGGCCATCCTCGACATGAAATCGGGCTAATCTGCGGGGGAAAAGGGACTCGCGAGTCATTGAATTACTCGAGGAACAGAATGATATAATGAAGGTGAATACCGAAATATTGATGTATTCCCGAAATTTTTTAAAACAAACAGCTTTCAAGATAAATATTCATGGCATTACCCAGACAATTCACAAAAGTAAAAGTGGTCCTCAACACGTCATATGGACGTCAAATGCATCGATTTCTGACGTCTCAAAGACTTCTTAACAATTAAAACGTCTTCAAGACATCTTTGAGACTTGAGACGTCTTTAAGATGTCAGAAATCGACGCATTTGACGTCCATATGACGTCTTGAAGGCTACTTTTATTTTTGTGTTGTCTGGGTAGTTAATTAGAGAACATAGATAAAAAAATAAATAAGAATAGGCATACATAATTCATACAACGTCAATAATAATTTACTACCTGTTACGATACCATACACGATGTTCATCAAAATTCAAATTTATCATGAGAAACTGTTATAAGTCACGTTCCTAAAGAATTTTTTATCCATCAGAGATCAATTCAAACATCATTGACAATCACCGTTGTGATATTTTTTTAAATAATTTATCTCACGTTCCATTAGATTAACCTAATTTGGTTTGTATATGGGGTATTCCAGCCAATATCGCACACGATTTGACTTCACATGTATTATTTTTTTTTTTTATAATTCCATATGATGTAAAGAAAAATAGGATTAAAAATTGAAGGTGCACCTTTGATATGGATCTACATCGTCAGAAATTATTTGAAAAATCCCAAAATGTCGAGTCAAATCGTGCGCGATAACGGCTGGAATACTCTACATGCATGTGCGTAATGGATTCAAAGTCAAGTCAGTAATCAACAAGACAATCGTTGGAATATTTCCTAACGGGGTAACAGTTAATCATCCCCTTCGATATCAGTTTGAAAAATGATATATAAATGAATAAACATGCACAGCATCAACTTCGATGAGCTATTGTGATAACAGCATTTCATTAAATATTTGTCAACAGGTAATAGCAAGCAATGGTGCCAGGCTACATACGCTGCTGGAAGACATGATTGATATCAAACGGCGCAAGTTGGCTCTGCTGGAGGCCGCACCCCATGTAGGGTTAGACTAGATGGCCGATTATCGGGCTGATGTCGGAGCCGAACTGCCGATGTTCGGCATCAATCATTGGCCGACGTTCTGCCGAACGTTGGGGTGACACCTCATGCCAACAAACTTAACGATATGTGGCCTGTGTCGGCGTTTATTATCGGCCAAGCATTGGTCAGTTAACTGGCCGAATATGAGTTTTGGTGAATGGCCGAAGATTGGCGTGCTTCTTCGCCCAACGTTGCAAATTCGTACGAACCGATCCTCCATTTTTTTCTCCCATTCTATTAAGGTGCCACAGAACTGCCGTCAATTCACAGATTTTCGATAGATATATGTCATACCGAGGCGTCAAATACGAGGAATTTCGTCGACAAATTGAGCCTTATTTACGGGACGCAGACGGTTGAAATGAGTTTTCCTGGAAACTGTGTGTATTTCTACAGTGCGCTTGCTCCCTGGATTCAGTGATAAATGTTCTCATTTCCCAGATGCGATCATAATACGACATGTCGGTAATTGCAGGGATTCTGATGCCGCCATGTTGGATATGTATAAACGACCTGTCACTTTTATTTATTCGCAATACACATTACTGGGTAATCTACGCTGAAAATCACTAAGCAAGCGCACTACAGATTAATTTAGGCTTCCATAAAAAAATGATTCCCATGAAATTCGTTTCTTTGTTTGGGCTCAATTTGTCGACGAAATTCCTCGTATTTCACGATTCTGACGTCACAAAATATATATAGCACATGCCCACTACTGTGGCACCTTAAAAGGTAAAAAAAAAGAAAGAAAGAAAAATTCAAAAAAAATAATAATAAAAATAAAATAAAAACCAGAATAGGTACATGAAGGGAGTATAATATCTGTAAACGAAAACTCTAAATTATATTTGTTTTGTCAGTTTTAACAATTGTACAAACGATATTGTCTGCATTTTAGCCTATTTGTGTATTTTTTTTTTTTTGGCACCGCTCATATATATCCGCTATCTTTATATAGGTATATATATGTATATGGGGCATTCCACGTCAAAACGAAAACGGTTCAACCGATGGGTTTCCGATTTTCTTCCAAATTTTTTTTCTTGTCCTCTGTCAGGACCAAAACCTACATACCAAAGCATTTTTCAATTGGAACTCTGGTTTTTTATTGACGAATTTTTGAAAATTTGGTATTTTTTTAAATCTGAAAATTTCAATATTTTTTCATTCAGTGTTAGCTTGATGTAAGAACAAAATATATGCAACATGAAATGTTCGATTTGAACTGTACTTTTCATAAAAATTTGTATCGAATTTTTTGCTTCAACGGACTTGCAGTGATTCAGAAAATGAATATGAAATTTCGATTTTTGAAACAAGCACGCTTGTGATTTATGATTTTTTTTTTTTCAAAAAAACTTTTGCAGCTTAGAAAATTTTGAGGACCAAAACCATAGTGGGCTGATGATTCTACGATTTCTTATGAATTTTTGAATGTTCTGCTGACCGAAACTCTTGCTGAGCACCACAAGAGGCGCGTCGAATAATAGTTTTTGTTCGCGCTACTCACAGGGAAACCCCGCCAAGTTTCCCCGTCCAATTTCAACGAAACTTTGGAAGATTGTAGAGGGGGTGAAAATATTCGCTATTCAATAGCTCGCGAAGAACGACAGCCGAAGATTTTTGGCTGTCAAGGTGCTACCGGGGGTTTTCGGGGTCGCTGATGACGAATCTAACATCAGATTGTCAAAATTCAGAATGCTACATCCAATATGGCGAACGTCGAAACGAAAATTGGTACCATTTCTCGTTTCGACGTTCGCCATATTGGACCCGCCATTTTGAATGTTGAAAATCTGATGCCAGATTCGTAATCAGCGACCCCGAAAACCCCTGGTAGCACCTTAACAGCCAAAAATCTTCGGCCGTTCGTTCTTCGCGACCTATCGAATAGCGAAATCTGCGTTTTTTAGGGGTTGATTACACCCCCTTGGGGCGGAATTCCGAAGTTATAAAAAAATACGTGTCGAATATTTTCACCCCCTCTACAATCTCCCAAGGTTTCGTTTAAATTGGAGGGAGACACTTGGCGGGGGGTTTCCTTGTGAGTAGTGCGAACAAAAACTATTATTCAACGCACCTCTTCTGGTGTTCAGCAAAAGTTTCGGTCAGCAAAAAATTCAAAAATTCATAAGAAATCATAGAATCGTCAGCCCACTATGGTTTTGCTCCTCAAAATTTTCTATGCTGCAAAAGTTTTTTTGAAAAAAAAAAATCATAAATCACAAGCGTGCTTGTTTCAAAAATCGAAATTTTATATTCATTTTCTGAATCACTGCAAGTCCGTTGAAGCAAAAAATTCGATACAAATTTTTATGAAAAGTACAGTTCAAATCGAACATTTCATGTTGCATATATTTTGTTCTTGCATCAAGCTAACACTGAATGAAAAAATATTGAAATTTTCAGATTTAAAAAAATACCAAATTTTCAAAAATTCGTCAATAAAAAACCAGAGTTCCAATTGAAAAATGCTTTGGTATGTAGGTTTTGGTCCTGACAGAGGACAAGAAAAAAAATTTGGAAGAAAATCGGAAACCCATCGGTTGAACCGTTTTCGTTTTGACGTGGAATGCCCCATATATACGTGCATACATCTGTTTGTGTATACGCAATCTATCTATGTACATATATATTAGGGTGGTTCATTTTAAACTTGTATTTTTTGTTTTTGTCTCCCACCTGATAATTCGGTGCCAAATTCGGAAAAAAAATTCTGCCTAAATTGCAGAGCATAAAAAAAAAATATTTAGAGATCGCTACCGGCACCGAGTTTTTTCAAATTAGCATGGTATTTTTTCATTTTTGTTGAATTTTTTTTTTTTTTTTCGCTCATAAGTCAATCATGAATGTTAGATCGAAAATGATTGTTGTTTTTTTCATTCCTCGGTAGTGACCTCTAAATATTTTTTTTCATGCTCTGCGATTTAATGAGAATTTTTTTTCCGAATTTGGCACCGAGTTTTCAGGTGAGAGATAAAAAAAAAAAATACAACTTTAAAATGAACCACCCTAATATATATATATATATATATACATATATATATAGTATGAATAGTTAAATGGTCAAAAAGATTGATTAATGTCCGATACAGAGCTATTATATAGTATATAATAGATATATATACATATTTATATATCATGATCTAAACGAAAATAGCCCATTACTCCGTCATCATATAAGATATATACTTATATGAGTATATCTATATATATATTTATATACCGTGAATATTCGGTGCGACTACACGATCCCCTTCCTATGGCAAAACCAACACAAGCGCACCGCGTGCGTGAGGCTAGTTTAGGGCGGAATGAAATGCCAGTAGCATTGCATCCCCTCTCGAACGAGCCTCACGCACACGGTGAGCGCCTGTGTTGGTTTTGCCGTAGGAAGGGGATCGTGTAGTCTCACCGAATATTCTCGGTATGTCTGGGTTTTAACGTTGACGACGACCTCCTTCACGATCTTTCCAGTGGGCCAGCCACGTTCCCACTTTAGAGATCAATTTCTGGGATACATCGGTACCAGCAAATTTCTCTCTCATTGCCACTAGAATGCAGAAACGTTACATTAATTCCGTACGGAAATGAATCGATGCAGTGATAAAAAGAGAATAACAATTGCAGAAATATTTTGACCATACCTTCGAAGCCAGAATAAGTAGTTGTATCCTTGAAGCTGAGCTTCAAATGCTGGCCTTTTTTCTGTCCCTGGCCAGAGAACTTTGATTGCACTCTTTTATCAATTATAAACGGAAGAGCATGACAAATGCAGTCTGTTGCTGTCGAGTAATTGTAAGTCTGATGTTTGAAGAGATTAACCTGCACAAAAGAAGAAAAATACCAGTAATTACTAAGAATGCAAGCTACTGAAATTGGTAGTGACAATAGCCTACCAATGCATTTCTTTTATCTTCGTTGAGGCTCAGATCCACATCAAAAGCCAAAAAATCCTCTAGTTCAGTTAGCGGGAACGCAGTTTGTAGGGTTTTATGGATTCTGGTCATGTCAAGTGGAACTGTGGATCCTTTGATTGCGGCAATGTTAATGTTGTAGGATACGTATATATGTCTCATTGTAATTGAAATTGTGTGAGTAAGTGTGAGTGTTGACCAAAGGTCGTTGAGTATGTTGTGTGAGTATGTTGTGTGAGTATGCTTGTGTGAGTATGTTCGTGTGAGTGTGTGTAAGTGAGGGTAACGCTGGAATAGCCAGTAAGACGCCGGACACCGTCTAAGATAGCCAGAAATAAACCTAATTGACGTTTTGCAAAATCTATGTACGACTCTTTTATTAATTCCACCTTCCCAAGAACTAATCTTATACTACAAGTGGGGGCTCAACCGGGATTGGGAAAGCGTGGTAAAAGTACATAGCGGGTCCGGATAAGACGAATTCGCAACGACGGTTAAGACGAATCCAAAAACGACGGTTAAGATAAATTCGAAACGACGATTAAGACGTGTGACGCGGCGACGAGCTTGTGTAGTTGTGTATTGTTTTTTGTGTGACGAACAATGACGACGGTACGAAGTGCTCATGATTTTACGGTTCCCGAATGGAGAGAAATTTTAAAGTCGAAGGGACAGAGTGGAACGGGCACGAAAGCCGAATTAATAAGCAGACTAATGGCGGAAGATCCAAACGGCGACTGGATCCATGACAATGACGAGGTAGACGGGCAGCATAATGGCGACGATCAAAATGTATCTGAAGCTGCAAAGACGAGGCAACGCTCGAACGACGAGTTGCAACGAGAGGTGGAATTTTATCGAAGACAGAAGGAGCTGGCCGAACGCGAAATGGAAATAGCACGGCGAGAAATAGAGTTCCTTCGCCGAGTAAATGACGCAAACAACATGGTGCCGAATAGACCGATGATGCAGGATACTTTTCCGAAAATTAACGTGAACGCGATATCGGAGCTATTGAGCGTTTTCGATGGAAGCGGTGGATCATACGATAAATGGGAAGCACAGGTGAAACTACTACAAACAACATATAGGCTGGATCAGCAAACTACAAAAGTCCTTATTGGAACACGGCTAAAAGCCAAAGCATTAGACTGGTTCCATTCCAGGCCTGAGCATATCGAAATGACGGTTGAAGAGCTGCTCAATGGACTAAAGACGATGTTTTCGCATAGGGAAAGTAAAGTAGCTATGAGGAAACAGTTTGAGGAACGTGTTTGGAAGAAAGGAGAAGCTTTCAACGACTACTTCCATGAAAAGATCATTTTGGCGAATCGCGTTCCAGTTAATAATGACGAAATTGTTGACTACATCATCGATGGCATCTCAGATTTGTCTTTGAGAGACCAAGCTCGAATCCAACGTTTCAATACAACGGCCGCTCTCTTGGAAGCATTCGAGAAGGTCACGCTTCGAACGAGAGGACCGACGAACAACAATAACACTGGCGCAAAATTTGACGAGCAGTTGTCTAAACAGCAAAAGACTGAAGAAAAGGACACGATGAGAACAGTGCGACGTTGCTATAACTGTGGACAACATGGCCATGTGAGTGCGAAGTGTCCGTCTAGGCATAGAGGATTAAAGTGTTTTGGATGTGGTGATCATGGGCACGTGGCATCTAGATGTCCAAAAAAGCGGGACGAGACCAAGGAAACAAATGCGGTACAAAATTATAGTTTTAACCATCGTTCGCAAAAGACATTTGTTAAGGATGTTCTTATAGCCGGCCGCGATGTAAAAGCACTGATAGATACTGGAAGCGATATAAGTTTGATGCGCGCAGATCAGTATATCAAAATAGGCTCGCCTCCGCTAAAGAATAACGAAGTAAGTTTTCGTGGCGTCGGATCTGACAATAACAAAACGTTAGGAATTTTAAATGTAAATGTTGTAATTGACGAAAGTTCATTTTTAATTAAGGCACATGTGGTTACCGACACACTCATTCCGTACGGATTGCTAATTGGCGCAGATTTCTTAGACACAGTAGAAATGCATGTTAAAAACGGTAAAATTGCTATTCTTAAGCTAGGTAACGATTATTCTCCCAATGTTGACGTACCAGAAATATCTCTGATAGACGAGATACGCGAGGTAAACACAGTCGATGTGTCTTGCGCACCGAATGAGCGTCAAGGCGAACTAAGACGAATTAGTTCTAGTTATAAGGCTGACAAGACGTGTGAAACTAATGTAAGCATGCACTTAGTTTTAAAAGATGACGAACCTGTTTACCAAAGACCTAGGCGATTAGCAGCATCAGAAAGAGAACTCGTCAATTCGCAAATTAGCGAATGGATGCAACAGGGAATAGTACAACCATCCCTATCAGAGTATGCTAGTCCTATTGTTTTAGTAAAGAAAAAAAATGGATCGACTAGGTTATGTGTTGACTATAGGTTATTAAATAAGAAAGTTGTAAAGGATCGCTATCCATTACCGCTCATAGAAGATCAATTAGACGCGTTGCAAGGAGCAAGAGTTTTCAGCACCCTCGACTTAAAAAATGGATTTTTCCATGTTGCAGTAGACGAGAATAGTAGAAAATATACAGCTTTTGTCGTACCAGATGGTCAGTATGAATTTCTAAAAGTCCCTTTTGGATTATGTAATTCTCCTGCAGTATTTCAAAAATTCATAAATGTTGTGTTTAGAGACCTAGTAACTGCCAAAGTTGTGTTAATTTATATGGACGATCTTATTATTCCGTCAGCTGACTTGGCGAGCGGGCTGAAAAATCTTAAATTGGTTCTGAGTGTGGCGTGCAAGTATGGATTATCTATTAATTGGAACAAGTGTTGCTTTTTGCAAACCGAAGTAGAATACCTTGGACATATAGTAACGAAGGGATGCGTTCGCCCTTCGGAAGGAAAGACGAAGGCAGTCATGAGATTTGCAAAGCCCACTGACGTTAAGCAAGTCCAAAGCTTTTTGGGACTGACCGGATATTTTCGCAGATTTATACCGCAATATTCTATAATTGCACGACCTTTGTCCAACCTTCTGAAGG
This sequence comes from Tenthredo notha, assembly GCA_914767705.2. Lineage (NCBI taxonomy): Eukaryota > Metazoa > Arthropoda > Insecta > Hymenoptera > Tenthredinidae > Tenthredo > Tenthredo notha. The sequence goes on along the minus strand of OU611907.1, from coordinate 2,375,731 downwards.
CGAACGTCAAATTCGAATGGAGTGAGGATCAAGCGAATGCGTTTGAACGTTTGAGAGCGATTTTGAGTGACAAGCCTGTTTTGCAGCTCTATAATGTAAAAGCCGAAACCGAGCTGCATACAGACGCTAGTATGTATGGATATGGCGCGATTTTACTTCAGCGAGATAGTGAAGACGGTGGTATGCACCCTGTGTATTACGCAAGTGGAAAGACGACGGATAGTGAATCGCGTTATACCAGCTACGAGCTAGAAGTGCTTGCAATAGTTAAGGCTCTGAAGAAGTTTCGTGTGTATTTGTTAGGGATAGATTTTAAGATAGTGACAGACTGCCAGGCTTTTACTATGACTATGAACAAAAGAGATCTATGCGTAAGGGTCGCTAGATGGGCTCTTCTGTTAGAGGAATTTAAATATTCCATCGAACATCGCCCAGGTAAAAGCATGTCTCACGTCGATGCTCTGAGTCGGAACCCTCTTCCTTCGTGTTTAGTGATAGACGAATGCGAAACTGGCCTTATCGCCCGACTACGAAAAGCGCAATGCGACGACGACAACGTGAAAAAAATCATTGACCTTGCGCAACACCAGCAGGTGGAAGACTATATTCTAAAAAATGGACTATTATTTAAACAGTGTGATGACGATGTGCGTATAGTAGTGCCAAAGGTGATGCAACCGCAAGTGATCAGGCGGGTGCATGAGAACGGCCATTTCGGTATCAATAAGACGGAGACGCTCTTGAAGCGGGACTACTGGTTTCAGGACATGCGACGTAAGATAGAAAAAGTAATACGAAATTGTTTAAGTTGTATTTTAGCCGAGAAAAAACAGGGTAAGCAGGACGGCTTCCTGCACCCCATTGATAAAGGTGACGTGCCGCTCGACACGTATCATATTGACCACGCGGGACCGTTGCCTTCTACAAAAAAACGTTATTGTTATATTTTTGCCGTCATAGATTCATTTTCGAAGTTTGTGTGGCTTTACGCGACCAGAACGACGAATACCGCCGAGGTATTAGACCGGTTACGGAAGCAAGCGACGATCTTCGGGAATCCGCGCAGGATCATATCAGACAGAGGATCAGCGTTCACATCCGGCGAATTTGAAAAGTTTTGTAATGACGAAGGTATCCAGCATACACTAATTACTACTGACGTTCCAAGAGCTAACGGCCAAGTTGAACGCGTCAACCGTACATTGAAGCCGCTTCTAACAAAACTAGCCGCACCGAAAAAAGAAGAATGGCATAAGTATCTGGAGGTTGCACAACAATACCTTAATGCCACCCCAAGTCGAAGCACCAGCGTAGCGCCGTTCGACTTATTATTTGGAACCCGAATGAGAACGAAAAACGATCCGACGATTAGAGAAGCAGTGGAAGCCGAGTGGACAGCTATGTTCCAAGAAGATCGAGACGAGCTGCGGAGACTGGCCAAAGAGAAAATAGCAAAAGTTCGAGAGGAAAACAGAAAAGGATACAATAAGAAGAGAAAAGAAGCAGTTCAGTATAAAGCTGACGAACTGGTAGCCATAAAGCGAACGCAGATCGCACCTGGCCTAAAATTGGCAGCGAAGTACCTTGGTCCTTATCAAATAACGAGGGTATTGAGAAATGACAGGTATGTCGTACGAAAAGTAGGAGAGCACGAGGGGCCTCAGCAGACGACAACAACAGCAGAATACATGAAGCCATGGACCAACTACGACAGCGACGAATCGCTCATCGACGAGAGCACATGAGGACAGATGCTCGATCAGGACGGCCGATTGTAGGATACGTATATATGTCTCATTGTAATTGAAATTGTGTGAGTAAGTGTGAGTGTTGACCAAAGGTCGTTGAGTATGTTGTGTGAGTATGTTGTGTGAGTATGCTTGTGTGAGTATGTTCGTGTGAGTGTGTGTAAGTGAGGGTAACGCTGGAATAGCCAGTAAGACGCCGGACACCGTCTAAGATAGCCAGAAATAAACCTAATTGACGTTTTGCAAAATCTATGTACGACTCTTTTATTAATTCCACCTTCCCAAGAACTAATCTTATACTACAATGTTGACTGCTTTAATTCTTGTTTTGATGTCATACAGAATACTCTTATTTGACTTTCTCACCTGCTGCTCCAGCTTGTCGAACCTTTCTTTCATATAGTTCATGAATAAATCTGAAAAAAAAAAAATGTTTTTTCACGTGCTGAAATAGTCATATGACTTAGTAAATTATGAATGTGGGTTTATACCTTCGGGGTTTATCAATTCTGGTTCACGTATTCTTGTACACGTTTTGTTAGGGGGACGTTTGGGAGTCCGAAGAGGCCTTCTAGACGTAGCACTCTCCAAAGATTCATCGGAATCAATCATACTCCTCCTATCTGCAATTCAACATTATTTTCAATTGTCCACTCATCTCTGACACAAGTAATTTGAGAGAACAACTGACTAGAGACACATCCCATAACTCAATATATTTTCCATAGAAAATGTCCCTCGACATTTTGCACTAAAATCACTTATTATGGAGATAATCTAATCTTCACGAAGATGTTAAGATACGACTTGATACGTGTTTTACCACTTCACTACTGTATTTTTCGTTTCAAATTTCGTACCATTATTATATTTCCCTTGGCTTTGTCATCAAACTTTTTATTGGTAAAGCCATTGTCTGATGAATTTTCTGATGAAACAGCTGGAGAATGTGATAATGTGTGTGTTGAGACTTCAGCGTCTGGAAACAGAAGAACAAATTATTAATATTATAAAATTATAAGATTTAACAAAAAATATGGACTGAAAATAAACATGAAGAAAAATTGCAAACCTGATAGGGATATTGCCCCACTCTTCACAGACTTATTACTTCGATACGTTGAATCATCACCACTGCTACTGGTGTAAATGGGTGTTCTGTAGGGCTTTGATTTCTTTTGGGATGACACGAGTGGATTGGGTGTTGGGGTTTTCTTTTTAGTGCCTCCATGACCCTGAATTGTTGAAGTTGCTCCAGCACTCTCACGGACAGATACGGTTTTCTTCAGCATTTGATTCATTACAGCATCTGATAATAGTGGAGGTTCTGGGTTTTTCGTCTTCTCAGTATCTGTACTAGCACAATCTGCGTCTTTACAGGCTTTGGTACAGCGTCTTTTACCTTGTTCCAGAGTATCTACCAAAAGTGAGAATTAATATAACAAACCATCCAAACTTTTTCATTGTATTTTTTTGGATTATCGTTGTGGATTTCACTAGCAAATTGATCGACAACAAATAATCGTAATTTGTCACCTAATATTACAATAATTAATGCTTTTTTCCTTTTTTTCTCAAAACAAGGCAAAAATTATTGCTCAAATCTCACGTTTTCTCCCTCAATAACAATTAAAAAATGTGAAAATCCATGTGGAGGGTTCACCAGACTCGAAACACTTGTTATCATTTTATTCCATTGAATAACAATTCATTCCACAGGTACTTAGCGTGGCCTTACCAGCTCCAGTCACAATTGTGACTTTGAAAGACTTCCAGCTGGGATCAGGACCTTTCAACTTCTTAATTCTCCACTCTTCCAACTTATGATAAAATTGCTTTGGTGGGTACTTGCACAAGTATGTGCCATCTTCCAGAAGCGTAACCCATGATCCTGGTACTAGGTCAATCAACATTAAACGTTGTCCTTCTACATTTAGAAAACTCACGACAGCATAGATTCGCGGATATTTCTGAGACATCCTGGCGATTTTTATTGTTCACTCTCCAGATTACAAATTTCTAAGATAAAAACATGTGGACACTTTTGTAAAGAGAATTTTGCATTTTTAATTGAGTATAACGTTTTCTCATCGGAACATAGAATAATAAAAATGTGAAAGAATTATAAAAATACAGAAATATTAGATTATTTGAGAAGCTCAATCAATCGAGTTGAGTCAATTTTGCCGAAACGTCAGGCCATCGCCCTTGAAAAATTGACTCCACTCGATTGATTGAGCTCCTTCTCAAATAATTACCTGGTTCGAAGAATAATAGAAATATAAGATATTTTGAGGAAGTCATGAAACAACGTGAATTGTAAAAAAAAAGCCCTTTGTATCAGTGATCTGCAAAACTAGGAACTAGCTGAACAGGTTAAATTTCAGTGTCCGTTGCTCTCGCATGAAATTTATTCATCAATACCAATCCACCATGAATCCTAGGAATATGAGGTCTTCATCCTCGTTATGTATACTTATATTAAAAAATTGAAATAATTTTACTGACCTCACAGAACGTGAATAAATATATAGCAAATCACACAGCCGTGATAGCGGTCACTGCACGCCGGTGATGCACAATGCAAAGCGGTTGGCGTCTTTTTCTTCTACGACGAGTGTAACACGAACCTCCCAATTATCATGATTGGATATATATATATTATAACACAACCATACACTATGCAACACATACAATATATTTTCGATAAATATGAACGCGTCAGAAGCACTTGATAATTGTATTAATACCTTAAGAATTGCGAGAATGGGATTAATTCTGTGGCTTTACCGCGTGTCCCAGCACGTGGGTCCCGGCGTCTCTGTGATTCCAAGACTGGATGAGCGCCGCACTGTGCTCGCTTAAAGTACTAAGTTCGAATCTCGCGGGTCGACTTTCAAGCATTTTCCACTTCAAATTTTAGTCAATACGATAGTAATAATAACACAGGTCAACAAATTTTTTTTTTTTTCGGGTTTCTGTTCTAATGCGTAAATTTTGATTCTAGACATCAAAAAACACTTAAATTTTCATTTTTAGCTTTCAAAGTTTGATTTTTTTTTTTTCGTTTTTGAACTTGAATTTTTGTTATTTTATATTTATTTGCTATTGTTTATCACAAATTCTGAATAATAAAGACTCGAGTGTTCAGAAAAAACTTTAATTGTAATTTAAAATAAAATTATGGAAAAAAATATATAAATCTATGATTTTTCACAAAAATACAAAAAATTGTTCTAGTTTCTTCAAAAGCAAACTTTAATCAAAAAAATTATTTTTCCCCTTCTTCTTGAAGTAGGAGAAACCAAAATTTCATATGCAGAAGACAGACCCAAAAATCGTGTTGACCAGTGTAATTTGACAATAGTCAATACAACAGTGATAATAATTTGACAATAATAATACGGTAATAATAATATAACCATAATACTAATATGATAATCATTATTCATGGTTATTTTTAATGGAAAGAATCATAAGAAGTGAGTCGTAATGAGCCAAATCCAACATTCTTCCATAGAACTTATATTACCGGAAAGGGAATAGCCCATTTGCGCAATGAGTGGAGACTGACGCTAACATGTTGAGACAGAGATATATCTCTGTCTGCGTTCATAACGTCCAGTTCTCCTCTCCGCGCATACCCCCTCGCCTACATAGTAGGTATTATAGGAATAGTTTTGTTAAACATTTACTGACAATGATTATAAATTAATATGCTAATAAAAATGATCATAAAAGCAAACAATCTGACATTGGTTACTCGTGGTTACTGTTACAGGTTAGGAAAATGGACGTTACGAATGAAGAATGAAATATATCTCTGTCTCAACATGTTGGCGTCAGCCCAACAGGTCTATTCCCCTTCCAGTAATATAAGTTCTATGCATTTTTCGCAATTGTGCATTTATCTCGGAAATTAGTGCTTTTAGGTGAAAATTTCAAGAGAGGTTTCTTGTGGGTAGGTGAATATTCTATACATGAGGCCTTCTGTAATTTTCTCCTAAAATTAATAGTTGTCAAGATAATTAGTTTTTGCCGATCAAATACTGAATTCATCCTCCAACTTCAGCTGAATCTTTCTATGCACAAAATTGAATGAATTATTTTTCAAAAATATGAATTTCTGATTGTCGATTCTCATTAGAATTCAGATCCATTCAACAACTCCCCAATTTTCTACACTTGAAATCCCTGCTTCTCTTCATATAATTATTGCGCATGAATATAATTTTGTCTATCAAGATGTATCAAAAAATAACTTCTTATATTTTACAAGTTCAAAATTGAATGATTCATTTTTCTTTCGACCAAAAAATAATTTAAGGGGGTACAGACGCCTTTAAAATAATTTTTTTCAAATTGCTGCTACGCTCTGAGAAAACATTCTAGTGACTCAGTTTTTCTACAGTTGATGAGTGCTATTTTGATACATAGTTCATGATTTTTCCAGATTTTATGTCCTCCGCTGAACATAAATTCAGTCCATCGAAGAAAAACCAGTTGTCGTAGGGTACAGGTTGCTGCGTTAGATGAAATTTCTTCAACTTTTGAGGAAATATTCTGTATGAATGTAATTTTGGACCAAACCAATAATATTTGATAAATTTAATTTTTAGACATAGAAATTTTTGGTTTCAAAACATTTTTTCCAGAACGATGGAAAAAAAATTCTTACAATCAAAAATTTCTATGTCTAAAACTTAAATTCATGAAATATTATTGGTTTGGTCCGAAATTACATTCATACAGAATATTTCCTCAAAAGTTGAAGAAATTTCATCCAACGCAGCAACCTGTACCCTACGACAACTGGTTTTTCTTCGATGGACTGAATTTATGTTCAGCGGAGGACAAAAAATCTGGAAAAATCATGAACTACGTATCAAAATAGCACTAATCAACTGTAGAAAAACTGAGTCATTAGAATGTTTTCTCAGAGCGTAGCAGCAATTTGAAAAAATTATTTTAAAGGTGTATGTATCCCCTTAAATAATCATTGATTATCCTTGATGATTATGATAAGAATGTAGAAGAGTCGTAACATATTGAGAAACGTTGAGATTAAATAAAACACACTTGTATTTTATTTCTTTAGCTGGAACAATTTCTTTTTCCTTTGAGAACTGTTGGATTTCAATGAGACCTACATCGATTGAAGAGACTTCACCATTTTCTGTTTGACATGCAAATAACCTTCGTCTTTTAGTATCTTTGTATCCCACAAAGTATAGATTTTCAATATTTTGTCTTCTTCGTTTCAATAAAATTTGGTCAACTATGAAAACTTTTCCATTCGATAATAAGACTGTATTGTCAGGATGCGTTGCTTTTATGGTGAATCCAAGTAGCCTTATACATGATAGAGTAACAAATTCTTCACGATCATGAACCAAAACCCCATAATTATCATCAATATTCATTGATTCCATAACCGAACGTTTCTTAATTTGTATACAATCAGCGGACTCCAATTCAGTCAGTCTGTTCGCAACTTGAGTAAGGGGTTTAAGGCCCATCCTTAGTCGCCCACCTCCTTTCCATAGAATGTAACGAAAACGGGGCCGGGGAGACACATTTCGATGATTATCCGAGCCCAGGCGTCGAAAACGCAAAAAAGGCCAACGCTGCGCGAATTCTATTTCAATTCCAAACACATACGTCCAAAAAAAATTTCGTTTCATGCGAAAATAGAGCCAGCGTTTGGTTATTTCTTTTTTCCATTGTCTAAAGCCAAGGACAATGAAAAACCATTTAGACAATGGAAAAAAGAAATAACCAAACGCTGGCTCTATTTTCGCATGAAACGAAAATTTTTTTGGACGTATGTGTTTGGAATTGAAATAGAATTCGCGCAGCGTTGGCCTTTTTTGCGTTTTCGACGCCTGGGCTCGGATAATCATCGAAATGTGTCTCCCCGGCCCCGTTTTCATTACATTGTATGGAAAGGAGGTGGGCGACTAAGGATGGGCCTTAAGTGGAGATTTCACAAGCTTTTTGAAGATGGCAATGTAATTTTCCCCCCAAAAAGCAGATAAATTACTTAAGGGCACTTGAAACGTATCTACGTCATCTGTTACATGTAGTACATTATGCAAGCTAAGAATTTGTGATTTAGGCCCATACAATGAAGGTAAAAGGTAGAAAAATGTTAGTAATAATTCTCTGGCATGCTCCCGATGTGTAAAAATCAGGTTGTTGTTGTTCAAAATACGACAAGCTGTATAAAGTAGTAAAAAATGTCTATAATACTTTGATGGTAAAATATGTTGCAGAATCATGGGGCCACAATAATGTAGGAAAAAACGTTGTTGTGTCGCTTTCCACCCAGAAAAAGAGTGAATGTCAAATGTCTTACGTTGAAACTCACTGGGTACATCAGCAGTTACTTGATCTAATAAGAGTTGTAGAGCCCGAACATCAGCTAGTTTGAGGCGTTGTGGGCTTGATCTCGATAACCACTTCTCCAATAATCCCTTCATTATGCAAGAATAAAATAAATGCATAGCATCAAGGACCACGTGTTTAATTGGATCGAAATTGACTATTTGTAACAGTGGACTGTCCTCGTTATGATGATGCTCTGGTTGGAGTCTGGCCTCAAATGACTGCTTCGTACGTTTGGTGGAGTGCATTTCAGGATACACTCGTGAGTGTATACCAACAATACCAATGTATAGGTATTGACCATTTGTCCCACTGGCACTTAACATAACCTGTAACTCTCTGCAGTGAGGTGTCTGAATTAAAGTCTCGCAAGTCTTTGGTAAATTCACGTGTCCTGCTTTTCTGAGGATGAGTAATAGTTTTGAAATCACACTTAAATTCAACGTCACTATATTTTGTAATGTCCAATCCCGCAATTCATTTCTTAAGGGGCACACCTAGTGTAACGGCCTGAAAAAAAAGGTGATTTTTGGGAATTTTTATTAAAAAAACTACTTTATTAACTGTTCCAAAATGTTAGACGAGATATTCATATTGTTCTGAAAACTGTTCGATAAATTTAGTATATCACTTTCAAGACTCATCGATTCTGCACTTGTATCTTTATCCAGCTGGATATTGGGATTATGAGCTGAACTTTCGTGCCCAGAGTGTGAATTTCTGAGGTTAGGATTGTTATCATTCACTCCTACATCGCCACCTTCACTTGGATTTTTGCTTTTTTGTTTTGTCAAATCACGGTATTTTCTCGCTTTATATGAATCTGACGAGGACATTGTTATATTTCGATTCTTTCACTTAGATTGAATTGGGTCGTAACAAAAAAGTGTTGTAGTAAATGCACTTTGAATCATGGAAGATTGAACCGAGTTGGGCATTAATTTCCGCCATTTTAACCACCTATCGGTACTTTTTTTAAGTACTCACGTACACAAACATAATTATTATGACGACTCAAGGCCGAGACCCACCAGCCGGCAGCGAACGGCCGAAAACACATGATGTATTGGATGTGGACCACGGTTTTTGGCCGTTCGCTGCCGACTAGTGGGTTTCAGCCCTATACGCCAGACATGGGATTGCCCATGCTAGAATGCGGTAGTTGATGCGGTAGTTGATATTCAACCGATGAAGTACATAGAAACATGGGCCGCGCTTGAGTCGTTTTCGGTACGCACATGTTCCGCCGAAAACTGGCCGATGAACGGCACGCCGAACTCGGCGACCACATATTCAGCCGAATAACGGCCTCCAGACGATATGCCGAGGTTCGGCGCGCGTATGATCGGCTGCAGAATGGCCTTCAAACGGGGGACCGACGTTCGGTAAGCCGATATTGGACCGATGCTTGGCCGCATTGTTAATGTCGGCAAACCCTACATGGGACAGGCGCCAGAATGTAAATCTTTTTATATCAAAATCTTTTTTTGTACAATCTTTTAATTGTTATAGTGTTCAATTTTTTTTTTCTTCATCTTATTCTACTCGAGTTCGTATATTAAATTTTTTTTTTTTTTAGTGCTCATTTATCACAATTATTTATGTTGAATTTCTTATTGAATTAAATTTATTGAAATATATTTCCGTTCAAAATCAACATCATAGGTATAGAATTTTTCAAGAAAAATTATCTACGAATGCGAATCCTATAGGTGAAATTAAAGAAAAAATTTGTTATCTTTTTTAAATCGGCTAAAACAATCATAAGAAAGAATCGCTACCACAGCTTATCAAATATTATTAGTTTCAGTGCCATTCAAAAAACCTCTATTCATTTGAAAAAGTCGGGGCTAAATTAAAAAAGAAAAATAGGATTGTCGCGGACTACGTTAAACACCTACACTGACATCCCTGGTAGAAATTTCCTAGTTGTTTCCTCGATACTAAAGAGGCCCCGGCCAGGCTGAGTCTAGGCGTTCCCGGTAAGGGAAGCCTAGCTAGTACCTAGCTAGTACCTAGCTAGGCGCGTGCAAATACGCAAAAATACTGTGATGTTACTTAATATAGTGTAATACCACTAAAATTTTTATGGTCATTTCAACACTGCCTTTAGTTCATACGATAGAAAAATTGTGTCACGAAGAAATTTTTTCAAATTTTCGAAAAAAAAAAAATTCTTCGTGAAACAATTTAAGAAAAAAAAAAACGAAAATCTGAAATTTTCGATTTTTTTTTCAAATTATCGGAAAATGGAAAATTTCTTTGGGAAACAATTTTTATTGAAAAAAAAAATAAAAATCGAAAATTTTTCAAGAATTTTTTTTTTTTTGCCGAGGTGCCCTTTTTGCCCCGCTCTCCCCTATATGCAAGGACTTCAATCTAGTCCAGCATATGCAAAATTTTGATAACATTGGAATATTTCGAGTAATAACTTGACACTTTGATAAGCCCTGAATAAGTCGGAGAGTATTGTAACATATACCATATAATAGTTTAGCGCAGTGGTTAGAGTGTGCAACTGGTATTCGAGCGGACGTGGGTTCAAGTCCCAGAAGGTACGAATAAATTTGGAGGTTTTTTCAGTGGATCTATGATGCTAATTCATCGATATGATGCGTGGATTGGGTCGACTGACGATGAAAATCCGTATTTTTTTTTTTTCTACTGTTATTACTTTTCAATTTCACGAAAATAAATCAGGGGCTCCGATATGAGCGCTAGGCCGATCATTGGAAAGTATCAGGGCACCGTTAAGGAAAACTGCTTAGGACCTAGCTAGGCTTCCTGACTAGGAACTGATCTGGGAGAGCGTTACGTCCCTGGCGAGGCGCTAGCTAGTTTGCCACGCTAGCGCCTAGCTAATCACGAGTTTAGCTGGCCAGCTCCTCGCTAGCGCCCGGTTGAAATTTCTACCAGGGATATCATTTGGATAAAAGTTCGATCGAATTTTCTATAGATGGTTATAATTTCGCAAACGAAATGCAACTCAATTTCACTAAGGTATATCGCTCAACAATATGGGGGTAATAAGTGCATATACACATACATATATACGCATCTTACCGAATATCACCGATGCACGTCATAATAAAATCACGATCGTGATTGGGAAATGTAAAATGCACTTACCTCGACAATCACTTATTGAATACGCCCTACGTGATCGAGAAATGTAATTGGTAAAAGAGTAAGATCGATTCATAACTATAATAAACGTATACCGTAAAAAGCACTCATTGCATACGCGAAGTTACATCGGAAATTGCTTGATAAATATTGAGTCGAACGATAGGATCAACAAAAAACTATTAGCAACAGTTTATTACATAATTTAACAAGCCGAACAATTTCCATTAATTGAATTATTCGTATATTCTAAACCACGCTATACGCCAGTAAATATTCATGAAACTTAAAGCCAAATCCCGCGTGATGTTTTCGTGTGAATAATGTAAGAAAGCTACGGTTAGATTTGTAAAGAAGAGAATGCTTCTCATAATGTCGCACTGTGGGATCGATAAAAGTAACAAGGTAAGATTGATTCATAACTATGATAAACTTATGCCGTTAACAGCATTCATTGCATACGAGAAGTTACAGTGGAAATTTCTTGATAAATATTGAGTCGAACGATAGGATAAACTGAAAATGATTAGCAATAGTTTATGACATAATTTAATAATCTCAACGATTTCAATCAATTGAATTATTCGGATATTCTAAATTACGCTATACGCCAGTAAAGACTCATGAAATGCAAAGGCAAATCCCGCGGAATGTTTTCTTTTCAAAAATGTAGGAAAGCTCTACGGCTACATTCAGGAAGAAGAGAATGCTTCTCATAACGTCGCACTGTGGCTGGCGTTATGATTAGGATGAATCCCACCTTTGCGTTTTGATCCGTTCCGACCCGACCCGACCCGACCCGACCCGACAAAAACGTACGACGTGCGATTGAACGCAACCCCTCTCACTCCGCTGTAATGCTCTATGCAGGTTGGCAGGCAGTCACTACAACCGATTGAGCAGCCCCACGGTTAATTAATTTATTAATAATTCATTCCATAGATGTGTTGGTGAACAAGAAAAATGTAATCACGTATCAACACATCGAGGATTTCCGGTGAGTCGTTAAATTCGATTTCTCAGGGTACCCTTCAATTGGTAACTAGGTTCAACTAATAAAAAATAAACCGTTCTTAAAAACCATATTTGAATAAAAGATTAATGTTTTCTCAGAGAACTAGGTACATGTACCTTATACAGTTTATGCAAGATCATACATTATATATACCACCACTGAGAATAACCATTGTAAATGAAAATAATACTCCGATTGCAAAAAGTAAGTATGTACTATTATTTGTTCTTTTGAATTTATCCAAAAATTGTCTGCATCAATGATTGAAAGTGCAGCGACCTTCAGCGTTTCGTTTCTTACCTACCATTCCTTTTCAAAATTACATATTCCGGAGGATGGTCGACGGGAGGATCTCGTTTCTACAGAGTTGAACTAAAGGGGTACGGGTACACCTTCACATAAATTATTTCGAAAAAAATTTAAACTGACATAAATCATTTTTCAACCTCGCAGTTTCCACGCAATTTAACTATCATTTTCTTCTATTTACGCAAGAAATTAAATCTGGATGATCCGAGTCCGGATCTCCTGTTATAAAACTGTTCAGAAAAGATGCCTTCATCAAATGAAGTGACAATTTTTTTATCTCGTCAAAGTTGGACCAGATCTGGTCCATCATTTTCAAAAATAGAATAGCGTTTTTCTGTTCTTATATACGTTTCTTTTGGTTCCTGCTCGATTGAAGACAAGTCTATCAAAAAGTCCCCTGTCCAGTTGATCTTTTCTGAACAGATTCTTTTTTTTCTTTTTCAAAAAATTTTGAATTTTGGAAAATTTTGGAAATCCTGACCCCAATCGAAAAATCTGAAAAAATTCTGTAAAACCCTGCTTCGTTTATCAAAATTTTTAAGCTTTGACCCAGAGTGAGCAGACGTTCGCTTCTATGATGTTTAGAGTTTTTTCCGAGAACAACGTTGAATAACATAAGACGCAAACGGCTGCCCACTTTGGCTAGGGGCCCAAAAATTCTGAAATCTCAAACAAGATTTTTGAGAATTTTTTCAGATTTTTCGATTCGGGCTATCCATGTGGTCATTTTCAAAAATCACAGGTCAATCGGACGGTTTCCAAAAAATCTGAAAAAAAAAGAGGATGTTTTTTCGAAAAGGCGGAACCACATAAAAAATAATGAATAAAATCGAAAGGGGTGAGGGTCCAAAGTAGGGCGGTTCGGCGTGGAATTCCCCATATACAACAAAATTTGAAAATTTAGTACGTAATAAAGAACCATGGAACAAATGGAATCGATATCTCTTTTACTTTTTTCTTCCTAGACATTTTAAAAAAAGTTACATTTTTCCCATTGTAACAGTAGGGTAACCCCTTAACAACTGAAAATAATTAAATAATCATTCTAGAAGGTGTGCTTTTTTATATTATATCAATTATTTTTACTATTATATCAATTATTTTTACTATTATATAAATTCGTTCGAGATAACATACAATACTGGATCAGTATTGAAGATTCTTTTGACTATGAAAAATGAACATCCACCTATCGAAAATTGACGATCGCACGTGCCTCGACAGTCTCTTATTTCTTAAAAGACGCTTGGCTGTTGCAATAACACTGCTTGAGCATTGCGAATTTGTGAAGATCAGTGGTTTATGATGGACGAAGAAACTTTAATAATGGTGATTCAACCCTACAGAGAACTTTACGACTTGAGTCACAAAAAATATTCAAACAAGCAACATAGGCAGAACTGCTGGGAAGATATTGCTAAGGCAATGAAACAGTCCGGTGAGTAATTTATTGATCGTTATTGATTTATCAATTTTTTTTTAAATTTAAAAATTATTTATTTATTCATTTTTGACGAAGTAGTTATTCACACACAAATTATAAGCAATGACACAATTACAAACGCATTTACAATTATTAAAACGACACGACCTTTATTTTTGAAATGAAAATATGTAGAATTGTAGAACATCCATTATTTGGATCAGTTTAAACACAATATTGTTGTGTTAGCTTCACAACATTTAGCTAAAAATTTTTTAGCATTTTGTAAAATATTTAAAAAATAAACTGACTTCTATGCATGACGTAGAACAGCACTCTGCTCTAACTATTGTGAAAACGTCTTCTATTTTTTTATTTGAAAAAACTTGTTAAATTTTTTTTTTTCAAATTTACATGATTGAAAATTGTGAATAAAGAAAACCGCTTGAACTCATTTAATCAATTGATCAATACGACAGGTGCGGTTATTAATTAATAACAACTTTTTTTTAATACATTTTTTTTATTAAAAAAATATTTTCGTAATTGTGGATTGTCAGAAGCAGTTGGAGCGTTTTTCAGATAAAACTTATCATCCCGTAGGTTGATTTTGAAAAAGAGGCAAGACAAAATACAATAATTTTGAAACTTAAAATAAAAATATTTTTGAAACTTAAAATAAAAATATTTTAACGTAACTTATAAAGTGCAGGACTGTTCTCACGGCATTGATATAATTTATTTGATTCAATGATTTCACTTTGATTTAACTGAATTGTTATTTTCAAAATATTCGTTTGAAAATATCATTTTAAAAATATTCGTTCGAAAATATCTTTTTCATATCATATCACATCATCAAATTTTAATTCAGCAAAGTGTTTGAGTTCGAGGGAGACATAAACAATCACTAATCGAATCGGAGATGGTAACGCCTATACCTAGATTAAGCGAATTGACGTTAACCTATAAATACTAAGTATTTATTAAAAAAATGTATTATCAAGAATGTTATTATAAATTTGGCTGAACATTTTTCGACATTTTTCAAACATTTCTTCTACCTCTCCTCACCATTTCCGCTTGCCAAGATACTGACCCAACTGGTGAAGAAAAATATTTTCTGAATGTTTCCCTAACAGATACAGCTTCAATAGCTGTATTGCACGCGATATTCGAAATATCATGGATTTCATGCAACGCGTCACTCGAATTGCCATTCGTATTGGCCAACGTACGAACACTATCATTTCTCGTCAACATAAAGTTATGCAGACAACAGGCTGCTAACACAACATTATCTGCCTGCTGCGGATTCATTTTGATTTTTCGCTGGAAGATTCTGAATTTCTGTGTCAAAATTCCGAACGCGTTTTCAGAAATTCTCCTTGCACGGGATAATCTATAATTGAATATTTTTTTGGATTCGTCATCACCCAATTGTGAACCCGGAAAGGGCCGCATAATATTTCTTTGTAGTGGAAAGGCTTCATCTCCAACAATCACGTGCGGTACTGGCTTGTCAGTACCTGGTAGAGGCTTATCAGCTGGTATATTCAATCTATCTTCGTTCAAAGCCTTACCAAGGGCACTCTTGGAAAAAATGCCACTGTCGCTACTTTTACCGTAAGCGGTACGGCGATGAATCCATAATCTGCGTCTACGAGTGCCATGAGTACTATACTGAACGTCTTTTTGTAGTTAAAATACAACGACCCAGTCTTTCTTGGTGCTTCAATAACGATGTGCTTGCCGTCTAGCGCACCGATACAATTAGGGAAATTCCAACGTTCAGAAAATGTTTTTTCGATGGAACTCCATGTTTCGGCAGTTGGTTAAGGTAACACTCTTGGAGATAGTCGTATCCAAATCGCCTCACATGTTTCATGAACAATATAACGAACCGTGGTTTGTTCCATACGGAAAGCTAAAGCGATTGTCACAAACGAATCTCCTGTCGATAGGAATCTGAAATCAAAACCATAATCGTATTAATTAATCAAGGACCAATCGTAAAGACATTGGATATTTCTCTATCCGAATTTCAAATAACACTTTAGAAATCAATTGAATAAAAAATACACAAAAACTGAAATCACTTTTGACGTTCACAAATATTTTACATCACGTAAATGTCTGCATTACAATTTTCGAATTACATGTATTTATCAAGATATGTTTGATTCAGTAAAAGACTGTAAAGACGAGTGGCGGAAGCTACGTGATGGCTACCGAAGAGCATTGACGAAGAGAGAAACCAAAAGCGGACAATCGGCGTCTAAGTGTAAACCATGGAAGTTTGAAGCGCAGATGTCTTTCATTGCAAATCACATGATCGAAAGAGACACCCTGTCGAATATTTCGAACAGTAGCAGCACACCGACGTCTCAGAAAACAGTCGATGAAAACGAAGTTAACGTGGATGATGGTTCAATGAGTAAGTATACAATATTGAAAAACCTGAAGCCAATAATAAATGTAAAATATAACGTATTATAATATACTATATTCGTGTTGCAGATAGTGGTTCACCACTGCCAGGTGATTCATCTCGTGCGACTCGAAGTACGACCGAGCGAGATATACATGGCGGGCCACCGCCGTCAGCAAGTTCATTACCGACAGACTCTACTACTTTTTGTCATCAAAAAAATAAAACTAAACGCCCGGTAGGAAAACATTCAGCAGAGTTGGCAAATGTTTCAGAAAAATATTTAGAGGAAAAGAATATTAGAAGACGTGAGGAAAAAGGTGAGACCTGTAACCCCAATAAAACATTCTTCATGTCAATTGCTGAAACGATAAACAAATTTCCACCACGTATGCAAGTGGAAGTTAAATCGAAAATTTTTGCGACGGTATCCGAATATGAGATGCGATTGGTGTTGGAGGCTGATAACCTTCCGAACACTCGAAATAAAATACACAAAAATCATCATGAAACTGATAATTCTGCACCCAAACTCAACCATCAAGATAGAAGCATCGATCTACCCGAACATCATTCGTTTCAAACGTCAGGGCAAAATTACCGCGGTCGTACATACAGCAATACGTATGGTGAAACAGACTCAGCTATAAACGCCCGAGATGAACCAGAACGCATGGGAATACTATCGCTAGAAGAACTAGAAGAATATTATAACACAGAAAGTCAAGAAAATACAACTCAACGGTTTATGTACGACACTGATCCCACAACCTCTACGTGCTCAACACTACAAGACTTGTAAGATTAATTAAAAAAAAATTCATATCGAATTCACCTATTTGGGCGCATTGTATAAACTTTTTATTTTCGTTCGTATATAAAATTTCACAAGTTTATTTCTCTTAAAATTTGCATTTACATTGACTTTATCCATTTGTTGATGAATAATTATTCTAAATGAACATAAAGAATGTTAAACGCTAATGAATATTATTCAAATATTTTAACCGATTCGTGTGGGTCTATTACCCATATAACAATCTTTTGCAAGGCTTGCACAAGCCTGTTCTCAAGTTCGATAGTTGTTAGCGTCACTTTCTACCTATGGGTCTTCCTGCAGATCGTTATAGCAGACTCAAATTGCAAGCCTTGTGTAAGGCTTACACATGTCTATTGGTACAATTATTTATTCAATTTTGGAGGAAGACTGGCGCCAGAAGCATGTCGAATACACTTGCACAAGGCTTGCACAAGATCTACTCAAGATAATATTTTTCGAGCAACTGTCTCTGTCACTCGGCTTCCCCTCTATCGGCTTTCGATTCATTGTTGCTCAGTGGATCTCAACTATAACTCAAGTCGACGAGTATCATGCATCTTGAGCAAATCTTGCGCAAGCCGTGCACAAGTACCTTCTGTAAATTTCTAGTGCAAGAAATGCTCTAGAAATCTACAAAGCAGCATGTATGGCGTATCTTGTGCAGATCTTGCACAAGCCTTGCGCAAGTGTCTGCCACAAAAATCTTGCGCAAGCCCCATACGTAGATGGGGACGCTAGTAGCTATGGGTTTTGTACAAGGCTCTGTTACAGAAATCTTGCACAAGCACAATGTTACTTGGGTTACTTGTTTGTAATTTTTAAAGTATGGATGATTCTGATTTTAATTTGATAAAACAATAGCAGATCTTTATTCAAATCAACAAAACATGAAGTGTTCATCAATAAAAAATTCAAAATTCAAATCAACATTTTAAAAAAAGATAATGTATTTAACAAAAATAATTGATAACAAAATGTAGGTACAAATCTGGCGAGTATTGAGCCATAAATAAAACCTGCAGCTGAATAGGTGAATTCTAAATCACCAGCCCTGTGTGAAATTAATAAATAAATTCTTAAAATTTTATCATATTTTTGTTGTCGCGGGTCATTCACTAGTTTGGAAGAATCATAATTAAAATAATATAGAATAATTGTCCTATTCAGCAACAAAAACTATAAATTTCAAATTCGCCTGTATATGTATGTGATCGTTCCAAAAAATTTGAGATGTGAACTTGTTATTCATTAAAGCAATTAATATTTTATAAATAAAATATCATATGGGTCATCTAAATGAGATTTCACTGTATAAGGTTATTAAATATTATTTACATACCTTAAACAAACTACTAGCCGCTCTTCAGGTCCAATTGATTCTCGAAAAAATGTATCCTGTTTCGTCAAGTCTTCTTTCAGTGTATTTAACAAATCTTTAAATTTTTCGTAAGACATACGAAAATATTTGAAAAATTTATTTTTATCGCGGACGAGCTGTGGGAAGAGGGTGTGATATTCACCGTGAATACATCGATTCTTACAAATATCGTGAACCCACATTCGTTTTCTTTGCCGATCTAGTCTCAAAGCTTCCTCACAAAGGGCAGCAACTACAAAAACGTCTTCGTCTGATGAAGAGGTACTCGAAACGCATGGTAAACTTTTCGCGCGCGTCAACGTCTCGTTTGAGACATACACCTCGAAAATTCAAGAAATGAAAACCGCAGAATATCCTTTTTACAATTATCAAATAGTTTTCACACAATTCTACGAAAACATTATTTTTCCATACAATTATTATTCAAAATGAATAAACTCCACGAGTGGTCTGATATCAGATTTTCTGGTCTGATTGTGAATCTGTTCAGAAAAGATCAACTGGACAGGGGACTTTTTGATAGACTTGTCTTCAATCGAGCAGGAACTAAAAGAAACGTATATAAGAACAGAAAAACGGTATTCTATTTTTGAAAATGATGGACCAGATCTGGTCCAACTTCGACGAGATAAAAAAATTGTCACTTCATTTGATGAAGGCATCTTTTCTGAACAGTTTTATAACAGAAGATCCGGACTCGGATCATCCAGATTTAATTTCTTGCGTAAATAGAAGAAAATGATAGTTAAATTGCGTGGAAACTGCGAGGTTGAAAAATGATTTATGTCAGTTTAAATTTTTTTTGAAATAATTTATGTGAAGGTGTACCCGTACCCCTTTAGTTCAACTCTGTAGAAACGAGATCCTCCCGTCGACCATCCTCCGGAATATGTAATTTTGAAAAGGAATGGTAGGTAAGAAACGAAACGCTGAAGGTCGCTGCACTTTCAATCATTGATGCAGACAATTTTTGGATAAATCCAAAAGAACAAATAATAGTACATACTTACTTTTTGCAATCGGAGTATTATTTTCATTTACAATGGTTATTCTCAGTGGTGGTATATATAATGTATGATCTTGCATAAACTGTATAAGGTACATGTACCTAGTTCTCTGAGAAAACATTAATCTTTTATTCAAATATGGTTTTTAAGAACGGTTTATTTTTTATTAGTTGAACCTAGTTACCAATTGAAGGGTACCCTGAGAAATCGAATTTAACGACTCACCGGAAATCCTCGATGTGTTGATACGTGATTACATTTTTCTTGTTCACCAACACATCTATGGAATGAATTATTAATAAATTAATTAACCGTGGGGCTGCTCAATCGGTTGTAGTGACTGCCTGCCAACCTGCATAGAGCATTACAGCGGAGTGAGAGGGGTTGCGTTCAATCGCATGTCGTACGTTTTTGTACGCATCGGTACGCAACAGTGAGCGCACCTCGACTACGCGTCGGGTCGGGTCGGGTCGGGTCGGAACGGATCAAAACGCAAAGGTGGGATTCATCCTTTAGCGAATTTCAGTCTGCTACGCGTTAAATAACTTTCAATCCTCGCCTCCGTTATATAGTTGTCGCTACGAATCGACCCTAGATTCGCAATTTTTAACAACACCGTGGTACAAGCGGCGGGGCGCGGGTATTAGCGGGAAAATGCGTTGGCGTAGCAGTTGAGAAAATTATAACGATAGCGCAAGTTGCGTTATCGAGTTACAGAATCGCTCTACAAGTCCTTCGCTACGTATTTCTCATAGTCCAGGTCCTTCGCTACGTATTTCTCGCTGTCCAGGAAGCGAACGACCTGGAAATGAAATAAATGAAATGTGTCATTTATCGAGTGAAACATTTATGAAATATTTATGAAATACTACGTGCCGTGTGGGTAGTTACATACAATATGAATGTAGTATCGATACGTTTCTGATACATGATTGCAATGCAAGGTACTGTGCGGGGGGTGGTTGAAAATGCGAAAAATATCATTTTCAGCAAATTTGAATTTACGATATTTCTTGTAATAATTATTTTTCTGTCCTGTAACTGTAGGAATCTGTAGGTTCTGTACATAATAATAATTGAATTCTGGATGGGCATCGGGTAAATTTATTGCAAACTCGTTCAAAACTCGTCCGCTTCGCGTAAAATATCCTATATCTTGGTCCTTTGAAGTGAGTTATTTTTCTGCGTGTCTAAATTCATGGAGAAAGCGTTTGTCGAATGTCTAAGTTTTGAATGACAGTTCTGTCCATCGTTTAACTTTACAAAATTCGTTCATGTCTGTAGTTTTTATGAAATCCGTGTCTTGTGATTCTTTCTATTCTAGCAGAATAAAGAATGCTGATATTTCGATTCCTAAATTGATTTACTAAACGTAAGATAGGTTATCGCGACATCAATAACATTTTCAAATACGGTGCATAATCTTATAGTAACCAAATATTTTGGTTATGATCTTTAGTGGATATCATCAACTCGAAATCGGAAGCATCCATCGCTGACCACGAATCCTTCCCCGCGACCGCCATCTGCTTCGTCAACAGCCTCGCGGACCACTGGCTCCACTCAAGGTGAATCCTCCGCAGAGGGCCAGTTTCGAAACATGGCTACGAAGCCAAATAATCCCACTCGGTACCCTGTAGTGACATCAATGTCCAGCACGAGAGGACCACCTCCGGTTGAGAACGACCCTACAGCGCCAAGCAGGTATCCATCAGCCCTTTTTCCATACAAACGGAGAGAAATTTATGGTAAATTTTCTCATACTCACATAGTACTTGTCTCGTTGGGTGTCCCTTATTTTCATCATTTTTCGCAATTTCAAATCACGCCCCCGAGATCGATTCTTCAGTTAAAAAAATGCATTTTAGCGCAGAAAAAAATATTTCATCTCAATATTAACACGTGCGTGCAAGCACGAGATTTTTCATATGCAAATAACACGGAATATCGCTGGATTTTCGATAATAATTCTTTTCAACATTACATGTTGAATATTTCCGAGTATAAAAAATGGGATGTTGTTGAAGGACGATGCATTGACAGCGGAAAATATTAATATCTGACATATGATGGGGTATTTCGGTACAGTAAGGGGAATGTGAAATAATCAGCGAAAATTGAAGATTTTTATTACAAATTCTTGACATTGATTAACAGTCGCGAAATGTTGAGATTTTTACGCGCTCAATTAAAAAAATACAATGCTGACGGATAAGGGTTATGGACTCTCAACGCATGAATTCTTTATTTGTCGGATGTTAGAAAAATTGTTATTGAATTCAGATTCTATTTTCGATCTATTTGGTCGTCGTTGCTATTTGTTATGATTTGAAATTTTCTCAAACGACCGTTCCACACGCATAGTACATAAGGGCGTTGACTAGCTGAAAAGCGCGGGCTACTCCGCTTCCCGCGTGAACTGTGTCGAGCGAGACAGTAGACGAACAAGAAAGACAGAGCATCATAGCTGCTACTGTGGTGGGGGTAGGCTGAGGACGCTAGGCTCCCTACTCCCAGTTCAAAATTATACGAATATATACAGGGTGATTCAGAATTCGTGACAAATCTCTTGAGGGGTTAATCCTTGTCAAAATTGGGATCAAAAGTTCCTGAGCCATTTTTTCAAAAATGATTTTTTTCCTTTGAAATTTTTTTTCCGACCAACAACTTTTATTCTCAATTTTTTTTTCACAGCATTAGTTAATTTTATTAATTCCAATGAGTTTTTTTTATTCAATATCACGGAGATTTCTGGGTGAAAGTTTTTTATTTAGTGGAAGATGTTGCAAAAATGTGTAGAAGATTCCGAAGAAAAAAATCATTTTTCAGAGGTATGGGTGAAGAACTTTCGATCCCAATTTTGACAAGGATCAACCCCTCAAAATATTCGTAACGAATTTTGAATCATCCTGTATATTAGGGTGGTCCTTATTTCGATGAATTTCGAGAAAAATTCGGGACGCCCCCTGGATACCTTGCAAATAAATTGAAAAAACTCTCCCTAAAATTTTAGCTCTTAATTTCAACATTAACAGGGGGCCCGAAATTCGGAAAGTTTAATTCAAAGAATAAATGAAATTTTGTCAACCAATCACTTGTTTCTTTTGTAAGTCCGATAAAACGCGATGAAATAATTGAAAATAGAATTTCAATTTCTTTTTTTCAAAATTTCGAACATTTCGAAATTATTATTTATGACCTACATCGGATACCTAAAAATTATATTATTCTGTCATTCTGAACAGAACCGTCTGCTCTTTCAAGTACTATTTATATCAGACTTCTCCGATGTTTCGTACTCAAGCTATTTGATTTTAAACTCTGAGGACTCTACTCCAATCGTATGTAATTCGATTAATTTACCTCATTTTTTCTCGATATTCAGTCAAATTATGAACTCCGGGTCTTTTCTTCTTCTTCGCCAACAATGAAAGACACTTTCTCGCTTTAACCATATTGGCACTAAAAAACTAGAACTTTATAATTGAAAAACACGAAGTAAATCGAAAAACTGTAGCACCCACAATTATGCGAGTCAGAAGATTTAAATTCGCAAAAGGAGAAGTCTGTATTTACCCCTACGATGCCTGTAGTTCGTGTTGCTACCACCCAACGCGGCTACGCTAGAAATTGCCGAATTTTTGCGCCAAAAATCGTAATTTCAATGCTTCAGGATTTTCCTGATTACTCCTCAGTCATTGATCCGATAGTATCGATCATGATCTTGATTCGAAGGTAAAGGATGTAGCTATGTTATGGCTTTCGCCGAATATTTAAAAAAAAAATCGTTACTCGTTGTACATCAGCGCGAAGATGGCTTACTTTCAAGATTATTTTTTACAAAGCTTAAAGTGAAATCACAAATTCGGCCAAAGCCATGACACGGATACATCATTTATCTGTAAGAATTTTCATCGAAAACTCCGTTATCTTGAAAAATGAGGAAATGAGAAGGTAAATGCCGAGAGTCTATTTACGCGCGCTCGGCGAGGCCTAGTCAACGCCCTTAGATCCTGAAGCGTCTTGTTTGATCAGATCGAGCAACCGTACATACACGTTGATTTTAATTGTCTTCAAGTTAGTATGAAATTTAGACATCTGATCAGGCGATGAATCAGTTTCGTTTTTTTTTTTTTTCAGAGAACGTCAATTCACTAATCTAACAGGTGATTAATAAAATCGTCACATCGGATAACCCCAAAATGCGCGAATATTTTTCTGAATCAGGTGGCCCCTAAAATACCCTAGTTCTCGTGAAGTGGTTAAAGGGTTAGAGGAGCGCCCTAATGAAACTTACTGATATATTCTCTCAAGAAATTCGATCGATTTTTAATCCTTCTCAAGTATTAGTTGAAACCATTTGAAACTAATAAGATCAGCACCTGGAATTTTCAACTCAAGCCTACATACAGGAGTTACGCACCAATTATGTTCGTCAGCTATAAGAATTTTGGCAATGTGTCCAGAACACTTGGGCGAAGGATCCCAAGTGTCGGATACACTTTGCAGAATCAAGTCTTGGTTCCAACTAAGATATCCTTCTGATATTTACGCCATATATTCTCATTTCAATGCTCGCACTAGCTGAAATATATCCAATAACAAATCAGGCATAAGTGAACAACTAATTAAATAACGTAAATAAAAATACACGTATAACGTTGCATTCCTAGATGATTACAATAAAACGAAGTCGATGAGAGAAAAACACAACTTTATTTGAACTAATCTTTGAAATTTATTTGATTAATATTGAAATATCATGATCAACCATTAACATGAACAATAGGCTCTTAAGTTGTAGAAACAGGTCTCGTTGTTCTAATGAGAAAAATGTCAATGGTATACAGCGTGATTCACTTTGCGCGCACCACCCGGTGAGGGCGGATTCCTTGTGAAATTCTAAGACTAATTTTCCTTTACCAAAAAGTCCTGGGACTAATGATTCTCGGGCTACAGAAGGTCTCAGTTGACCAATCACAAAGCCTACAGCTGCTCAAGTTAGAGCCGGGTCCAAAGTAATAAAACTAGCAGTGCCCGTGGCGTGTAGATTTTCAGTGAAATAAAAATCAATGATTAAATCTAGTGATAAATTCTTTCATCATATGGCATTTAAGTTACAGGTAATTGTGAGTGTTAACGACGTCGTCGCCGGGAATTGGCTTTGCACAACATACGCTTTAGTTATCCATGACCAGGACCACCGCTAAGTGGTTTTGTCCTCTAGGTCCACCACCACGCAGTTTCCGTCCCCCAGCTCGACCGCTACGTAGTTCTCGTGCTCTAGGTCGATCGCACCGTAGTTCCCACCCTCCGGATCGACGGATTGTAAGTAATTATTGATGAACAATTGATGTTGTACACACAACGTTGATAATAATTCATGCATCATTATTCAGTAAGTTGTTATAATACAAGATTTATGATATTCATACCAGCAGCTAATGATAAAAATCGGGCATGATTCAGAAATAATTGAATATTTCTGTGCCGAATACCGGTAAGCATTCAGTGCACCCATGCAGGCCGTAATAAAACAGCGCTATGAGAACATGACGAGGGTACTCTGACGTAACCTTATATCTCAAAAAACACTGGTTCACGGGAGAGACAAAAAAACATTTCATTGGAATAAACCGAATCAAAAACTTCTGATTATTTGTTGCCAATCTGAGAATTTCATCGTTTTTTTGTAGATGTAAATGATAATTATGAGAAAATATTCGAAGTTTAATTTTTTAGTGAATTTCTGAGATACGACTTAACCCCCAAAAATCGAGTTACGAGGTTACGTCAGAGTACCCTCGATGAGCTCTTTCGCGAATAATTCTTTGTATCAAAACTAGAGATGATTAATTCTTGGATAGAAACAAGAATTAATTAACTAAATGAATATTTTTTCAGTGAATTTCGAATATTCTCTTTTAATTATCATTTACATCTACAAAAAAACGATAAAATTTTGAAATTGGCAACAAATAATTAGAAGTTTTTTATTCGGTTGTTTGTCTCTCCTGTGAACCAGCGTTTTTTGAGATACAAGGTTACGTCAGAGTACCCTCGTCATGTTCTCAGAGCGCTGTTTTATTACGGCCTGCATGGGCGCACTGAATGCTTAACGGTACTCAGCACAGATATATTTAATTATTTCTGAATCACGCCCGATTTTTATCATTAGCTGTTGGTATTAATATCATAAATCTTGCATTATAACAATTTACTGAATAAAGATGCATGAATTATCATCAACGTCGTGTGTACAACATCATTTACGGTGCGGTGGACCTAGAGATCGGAAACTACGTGGTGGTGGACCTGCGGGACGGAAACTACGGTGCGGTCGAGCTGGAGGACTAAAACTACATAGCGGTGGTCCTGAAGGACTAAAACTACGCAGCGGTTGACCTGCAGGACGGAAACTATGTAGCGGTTGACCTGGAGGACTCAAACTACGTAGCGGTCGACCTGGGGGACGGAAACTACGTGGTGGTGCACCTAGAGGACAAAACCACGTAGCTGTGGTCCTGGTCACAGATAACGAAAGTGTATGTTGTGCGAAGACAACTCCCGGCGACGACGTCATTAACACTCACAATTACCTGTAACTTAAATGCCATATGATGAAAGAATTTATCACTAGATTTAATCATTGTTTTTTATTTCACTGAAAATCTACACGCCACGGGCACTGCTAGTTTTATTACTTTTGACCCGGCCCTAACTTAAGCAGCTGTAGGCTCTGTGATTGGTCAACTAAGACCTCCTGTAGCCCGAGAACCATTAGCCCCAGGACTTTTTGATAGAGGAGAATTAGACTTAGAATTTCACAAGAAATCCGCCCTTACCAGGTGGTGCTCGCAAAGTGAATCACGCTGTATAATGGTATATAATCGATTAAACGAAGTTGGGTGGAAGAAAATCTAAGAACATTTCCCATCATTACCCAGCTCCATCGATAAATGAATGAAACGTCAATAAACTTCTGGAATGTTATTACACTATTGAAAATACCATTGAAAGTAAGTTTCATAAAGTAAAAAGTTGAGGGGAGGTTACCGTCGATAGGCATGAAAAATGCATGGACTTCGGGAATTTTTTTTTTTTATATAAAATAAATACTTTTCGAAATGGGTTCGATTATTTCATTTTTCTTGTTTCATGTAGAGTTATCTTCAATTTTATTTTCAATAAAAAAATGTAAAATGGCGGCTCCAGCTCCCATCAAATAGAGCCGTGCACGACGTGTTTTCATCTGCGCGGGGCGCTCCACAGCCTTGCCAGTTCATCTGAAACCAAAATGGGTTAGAAATTATTGAACGAGACTAAATTTGGGGGACCTTATCGGTTTTCGTCTTTTGAAAAACCCATGGATAACAAAATGGCAGCCGTTTAACCAAAAAACATTTTTTTTTGCCATGTTTTTTTTTGTTTTAAAATATGAGAATAAAATATATGAGAATAAAATATTTCTCAATCAATTTGAACAAAAATCGCTTTGTCATGGCGCCGCAAATTGAATTCCGTTTCAATTGCGCCCCGCGCGCTGGAAACTGCTGTTCCGAGATGAACGCATTTGAAGTTTAAGGTGCCACAGTAGCGGCATGTCCTATATATATTTTGTGACGTCAGAATCGTGAAATACGAGGAATTTCGTCGACAAATTGAGCCCAAACAAAGAAACGAATTTCATGGGAATTATTTTTTTTATGGAAGCCTAAATTAATCTGTACTGCGCTTGCTTAGTGATTTTCAGCGTAGATTACCCAGTAATGTATATTGCAAATAAATAAAGGTGACAGGTCGTTCATACATATCCAACATGGCGGCATCAGAATCCCTGCAATTACCGACTTGTCGTATTATGATCGCATCTGGGAGATGGAAACATTCATCACTGAATCCAGGGAGCAAGCGCAGTGTAGAAATACACACACTTTGCAGGAAAACTCATTTCATCCGTCTGCGTCCCGTAAATAAGGCTCAATTTGTTGACGAAATTCCTCATATTTGACGTCTCGGTATGACATATTAGCGGATCCACGTCACTTCACTCAAAAAAAAACCGTCAAGTCACGGATCTTTGCGCCATTCAAAATATCTTAAGTACTGTGGACAAAAAATACAACTTGAAGGATTTTGAAATTTAAAAAAAAATGGCGGAGTTAGAGCTACGTGAATTTTTGTAAACCGCTGTTGCACCGCTATGTTTGAAAATTCATGTCTCCGAAAGTATTCATAGGAGCGGGCTGATCCTTGATTCATTTTGTTCGTGAAAGAATGCGCTTTTATAGAAAAAAATTTGTTTGCAAAAAAAAAATTTAATATTTTTTTTGTCGTTTTTCTTTTTAATTTCGCTGCTATTTCCGCGGGACTCACATAAATTCATGAAGATAACTTTTTTTTGATACCCGAATCCTTGCCCTTCAACCTTAAAAAAAAAAATTCATGGAGAAAATACCTGAGCCGGAGAAAAAAAATAAAACGTCTTGTCGCGCGTCGCCGCGCGGTCGATCCTTTGCAATATTTTGGTGGCTCTGGGAAGTGCAAATGTTTTTAGCGATGATTCTCTCGATGACACTCAGTTGGACACCTCTGTTTTGAAATTAATTCATAATTTTTATGAAATCAAATTTTTCTGATGCGGAAAATAATTTTGTTTTGACGAGTTTATGAGATATTGGAATGACCGCATGTAATTTCAGAGTGTCACCAACTGTTAAGGCTTTGTCAAATCGATTGCTCCAGTGAAATCCTTGCGTGGAATCTTGAACAACAAATGCATAATTCTCAGTCAGCGAAATCGCATACTACTAAGAATTCGCTAACTGTCAAGCTCTCTTTTGCGTACTGTACGTCTGCAGAACATCAAGCAGAAGAATCTATGTTACAAAATCGATTTGACAAAGCCTTGACAGTTCGTGGCACTCTGAATTACATGCGGTCATTCCAATATCTCATAAACTCGTCAAAACAAAATTAAAGATAAAACAAAGAAAAATTTGATTTCATGAAAATTATGAATTTATTTCAAAAAGAGGTGTCCTACTAAGTGTCATCGAGCGAATCATCGCTAAAAACATCTGCACTTCTCAGAGCTACCAAAATATTGCAAAAGATCGACCGCGCGGCGACGCGCGACAAGACGTTTTATTTTTTTTTTCCGGCCCAGGTATTTTCGCCATGAATTTTTTTTTTAGGGTTGAAGGGAAAGGATTCGGGTATCCAAAAAAATTTATCTTCATGAATTTATGTAAGTATGTCCCGCGGAAATAGCAGCGAAATTAAAAAAAAAAACGACAAAAAAAAATTGAAGGAATTTTTTTTTTTGTAAACAAAATTTTTTACATAAAAGAGCATTTCTTTACGAACAAAATGAATCAAGGATCAGCCCGCTCCCATGAATACTTTCGGAGATATGAATTTTTAAACATAGCGATGCAACAGCAGTTTACAAAAATTCACATAGCTCTAGCTCCGCCATTCTAAAAAATTTCCAAAATCCTTCAAGTTGTATTTTTTTTTTCCACAGTACTAAAGATATTTTAAATCGCGCAAAGATCCGTGACTTGACGGTTTTTTTTTGAGTGAAGTGACGTGGATCCGCTCATGTATCTATCGAAAATCTGTGAATTGACGGCTGCAGTTCTGTGGCACCTTAACGTTCTAAAAAATCTTTGCCAACTCACATTTAATTAATCGACTATTCCAGCACCATACAGCGGCCCTTCTTCTTCCTCCAAGAACTGATTCCTCTGAATCTGAAGGTTGATCTTTTCGATCCTGGCCTTTTTCGCACAGCGAGAAAGGGTCTCTCCAGCAAGCACGCTCCGAGCGTCTCAGCTACCTGGTTTTCAGCTGGCGGACGGTTCCGCTCAACAGGCCGTAAATTCTAAAATACTTTAGATTGCGAATGTGAACAAACAAATGCCAGCGCGCGGGGTATCGCGGGACGGTCTTCGTTCGCACGCTGGCTAGTTCTCGGTCACTCGACGCTGCTTCGAAAGAATAGCTGTATCTCCGTCATCTTTGAAGATTTTAACATGAAATTTCCAGTGAACATACTTAAAGGTTACACCTTTCGTAAAATGCAATAAAAAATGAAAATAAAATTTCATCGATCTCGACTGACCTGCCCCCTTAAGGGCACGAATATCAATCAGCAACTTTCTGCTTGATGGATCTGAATGGGTAAAAATGATTAAGCGCACATGACTATGAGAATTCTAAATTCTACCAACTTGCCTTTAGCTTTACCCGGAGTCCACAACGTGGACGTAAAAAGTTTAATGGTTCCTTTTTTTTTTCGTACTTTTTAAAAAAAATTCTAATATTTTTTTGTATGTAACAGGGTGTCCCAGAATTAACTATACAAAATGATAGAAGTAATAGAGGGGGTCGAGCTGAGTAAATTAACCCAGAAAACATGTGGTCTGCGGAGTCGCGTTCGCGAGATACGGCCGGTTAAAAATCCCGCTAAGCGCCGGCATGTAGGCAACCGAGTACACAGGAATCATCGGTTAGCAGTCTTGTTGGCAAGCGCGCGAACGCTGATGCGGAACATAACACTCTCAAATCTACGAATTTCAAATGAAAGCACTCTTGGCATTGAATTTTCGCCAAACCTCAAAATAAAATTTATCATCGAAAATGATCAATTGGTAGAAGTTTGTTATAGGGTTTTATGGTCGACGTCCGGCTCTTTGTATAATGCGTAAAGATAGCGTTCAAGGTGTAGCCTGAGTGAACGGCGACATTAAAACAATTGATTAAAAATACTTATTATATGTTAATACTAAAAATTGCGTCTAGGGACGCAACATGGTCTTTCCTTGTCACTCTGTGCTTTCTGCTCTTCTTCCCGCTCGGATTCGCACTCATATTTTTTTGTATCTTATTGTATTTCATTTTGTAATGATGTTGGCATTTTTGTGATTTTTTTTTATTTTTACTAGACTCAGGTTCAATTATGGGGCTAAATAACCGAAGTGTAGCAAAATTCAATTTTTCGGGCCTTTTTGTCGGTAAATACTTTGACTAAGCCAGCGACATCTAATTTGTGAGCAATTTTATTTTGCTTTTGCGTTCCTCTGAACCACTACCCCCACGGAAAAAATATATACTATACCGAGATATATCCGCAGATATATCCCGAAATATATACCTAGATATATATATCATATATAAGTACATAATATATCCGACGTATACATATTTTTGCCCCTGCATATATCCACTGGATACATCCTTGGTATATATGTCCACATATATGCGGACATATATATGCGGACATATATATGCGGACATATATCCGAACATATATGCAGACTAGGGTGGTCCTTAGATGGGGTCAAAAAAAAAATTCATCTTGGATCCCCCCAAATCAGCTCCAAATAATTAAAAAAAAATTCCCTAATTTTTCCAGATTTTTATTTTATTCCCCTAGTCCCCCTGTTTGAACGGGAATTTTCAAATGATTCAAAAACATACTTATTCGATATATTTCATACTTAATTTTATTTCATGGTTAATCGTGGGCTAAAAATTCAGATTCTCGATTATTCAGTGAGATTCATCTTCTTTTCAGTGAAGAATAAAAGAATCATAAATGGGGTATCCCATGAGAATCGTGTGCTTTATTATTATTTTTTTCTCATTCAGCATAACGAATGATCAAATTAGGCAAAAAAATCAGCGCAGTTCTCGCATGTCATCGACTTTGATGTTACGTAGTGCTTACATGTGGGTTATTCAATTGCAGTACTGACTAAATGAAAGCCAATTTTTTATTAAAGAAAAAACTTTTCTTTAGTTTATATCCTGATGAAAAACCGATTTTTGTACTGTAAGAGCTCAAGTCTTCAGGTCTTCTTGATACTGCTTATTTATTTGATTTTTGTATTTCCGGAATCATCGTTTAGTACTGGTAACATTGTTACTGAATGAGAAAAAAATAATAATAAAGCACACGATTCTCATGGGATACCCCATTTATGATTCTTTTATTCTTCACTGAAAAGAAGATGAATCTCACTGAATAATCGAGAATCTGAATTTTTAGCCCACGATTAACCATGAAATAAAATTAAGTATGAAATATATCGAATAAGTATGTTTTTGAATCATTTGAAAGTTCCCGTTCAAACAGGGGGACTAGGGGAATAAAATAAAAATCTGGAAAAATTAGGGAATTTTTTTTTAATTATTTGGAGCTGATTTGGGGGGATGCAAGATGAATTTTTTTTGACCCCATCTAAGGACCACCCTAATGCAGACATATATGCAGACATATATGCGACATGTATGTAGTATGTATTTTACGTCTAATCGTAAGTGATTTGTTTTTCCGAGGTATAGATGCACGGAGAAAATTTTATGACGAGGGCTCTCATACTGGTATAGGAATTTGGATGTATTCCGCACTTTTGAGAACTCGTACTATAAGTATGGTAACCATTGCCTCAATTATGAGAATGGTTACCATACTCATAATCCGAGTTCTTAAAAGTGCGGATTACATCAAAATTCCTATACCAGTATGAGAGCCCTTGGCATAAAATTTTCTCCGTGTGCAATACATTCAATCATTTTGTTATTATCCATTGACAGATTTTCACGTGTAATTGCATTCTTTATATTTTTTAATATAATGTAAATTACAATATTAAGAAGAATTTAATATAAGAGCGTAGAATATCAAGAGTTTATTAAGAATCATTAGAATTTATACATAAAATGGAATGAAAGCAGTTAAAGTAAAAACATATTTCATTTAATAACTATTCCAAATAAATGAATAGTAAGACGTACGAAAAGCAGTTGAAAAATAAAAGCATATATGATAGAAGGAATGAGTGTTTCGAAAAACTCTACTGGTTATCCTTATCATTCTTATCGTCTCTTTCCTTATCATTTTCAGAACCCTTCTCGTCAGTTTTCTTCTGTTGTACATTCTGTGATAATAAAATATATTTCATTTTTCAATACTAGCAAGCTAAGTTAATTATTTTATATTTGATATTCTATTACCTTAACCGTATTTTGAGCAGACCGTAATTTATTGCATTTCACATTAATGCACCGGCCAAACTCTGTTTCGTTGAACTGCTTTCGGAATCGTTGTTTAACAGTTTCTGGAAGTATTAGTTCATTTGATGACATTTTTTTTTATTATGTAGAATTAATAAATTAGACACCAAACAGTTCAGTTGAATTAGAAATCAACTTATACCTGAGGTACATTATCATACCTCTGATTGCTTTTAATTTTATTTCATCCAAAGCAGTATGCTTAACTGATTTATCCTTAGCATTTTTAGAGGCTCCACCTTTATAATTACTTTGAATGAGCACATCAGTAGTAAACACAGAAACTAATAGCGATGTAGTCATTGCTGTGAAAGAAGATGTTGCTTCAGCTGCAGAATATTGAGCAGATGTGATAAAAACAGTGCTGCCTGGGTCGCCCAATTCAATCTATATGTTATCAATATAAAATAGTGATAAAAAATTAATTACTGGTATTAAAGAATTATAGGAAGTAATTAAATATCAATATTACCATTTCTCTTTTACCCGGTCGATTAGTTTTTTTTTTTGTATTGGCAGACTCTGATAAATTTCCAAAGGATGTTGATGAAAACGCTGATAACACATTCCCCAGATAGCCAAACGTGACGATCAACAAATTGCACTCGCTTGCCGGTAATTTAGTTACGTGAAAATGCTGCGATTCAGCCAGCATTGAATGACTGCAATCGAATATACAGCAATAGTATGTACCCAGCCAGACAAACGTTGCTATCAACCAATTGCACCCGTTCGTCGGTAATTAGGTGACGCAAAAATGCTGCAATTCATCCAGCATTCAATAATTACAAAAATTTACAGCAATAGTGTGTAATACAAAGGCTGCATTATTTTGCCAACTATTGTCAATATTTAACGGAAATCAGTTGCTTGCTATCGTAGGCATCTTGCTGTCATTATTGCGGCATTATTCTGCAAACTATTGCCAATATTTGGGAGGCATCAGTTGTTCGCTATCGTGAGCATCTTGCTGTAATTATTGCGGCATATTATTGTTTATAGCTGCCGAAAATTTCCGGGAAAAACGCGCATTGTTTTCTCGTCTATATATATATAATTGTAGTTATCGGTGACGGTCATTCTTCCGCTAGATCGACTCAAGTAAGGTCACATACTTGAACAAAAATCATCCACTGTGATTGCGTACCTCAATTTTTGCTGTATTTTAAAATTCATGCTTTGCAGCCAATAAACATACAAATGCAGTTGAAACTGCATTAATTGGATGCATTGCAGAATTTTAAATTACAGCGAAAAATTTCAGTGACGCAAACAAACCGACGTCGAGAACGCGTCCAGCATTGATTGCTCCCTTATTTGCTCATTAATTGCTCTATTCTTGCCAGCATGTTGCTGTCATTTTCACTCATCACACTCGTGTCGGAATAATGCTTGCTTAGATTTACTTGAAATGTGCGAATAAGTTGACGGCATATTGCTAGCATTTCGCTGCAATCAATTGCCATACTATGTTGCCAGCAAGAACAACACTTGACGCGGACGTTAACGACGGTAAATATGTCGTCATCAATTGCAATTGATTTGCAGCATTAACACGCAATCAAACGGACATTTGGCTATCTGGGTTCTTCATGGCGCTAGTCAATGCCAAGAATAATTAACATTTCAAAATCCTCCAAAATTGATAATGTTTTGTAATAATCAAAATAATTATCTAATTCAATTTGATTAGGAAATTAACCTTGTTCTAATTCTTTTTTTGTAACATATTGGGATGAATCCGGATTGGCATTGTTAGTTCCAATTATTTCAACCTCTGTCTCTTGATGAGTACTCGAACTAGAAGGAAGTAATTCATTTATATTTTGTATTTTCAATGAATTACTTGTCTTCACCCAACTAACACGAAATGGTGGAGAACACGTTTAATATGCGTGATAGTGGTGGAAATGTAGTGTACGGTGTAAAAGAGAAACGTGTATCCACGATGCGGTTTTCCACTCACCATTATAACACGATTATTGAAAACGTTTATTTCAGACATCTGTTTTTTAACACGATGATGTTACGTTGAATTCAGACGTATACTAATTACATTTTTGTCAACATTTAATGCATGTGTTTTATACGTTTATAGACCAATGATTTCAGGGCTGCGATCGACATTTAATAAATAATGACAAACTGTCGTATAACCTACGTATTCAAAAAAACGTTCAAAATATTCATGCTATTCACATTCTCTAAACGCCTGATTAACGTGGTTCTTACGTTTATCAATGACTTTCTTCAGTGTTCCTCCAAACGTTTAATAAATATTATTTCACTTACGTGTGTCACACGTATCTGCAAGCCATGTAAATACCTCAATCTATAGCACATAATGTTAACGTTTTATGAATGCGTATTCCACGCTCATAAGCGTTTTCGTTAGGGCATTTATCAGCTTTGAATCAACGCTACTAAATGTCGTGTAAGTTACGTTTGGAAATAACCGTTCAACTCATTGATACTTTTCACCTTTTTCAAACGTTCAATCAGTAACAGTTACGTTTATCTGCAATAACTTTATTCAGGGTTTCTTCGAAAGTTTTTTGGTATCAATATATCATAATACATTTATGAAACGTATATTATACACGTTTATCAGTGATCCGATAATATTCCTTCAATAATCACATTTTTTGAACGAAGAAATAACTTCCTTCACCTTTAATATACACTTATAATTCGGACAACGAATACGTTGTAAATCTACGTGATATATACATTTACTAGCCTGGACTAGGATACGTGTATTCAACTGCACGTACGAAACGCTCCAAAGTACGTATACTGCTACACACACGGAAAAAAAAGTTTTCTGCTGCGCACGATACGGTATCGCTACTGACGCGATACGCACGTTACGAAACATCGGATCGTAACGTTGGATCGCGCCAGACACGATCTACGGATAGTCAAGTTGGATCGCGACGGTTACGATCCAGTTTCGTAACTATAGCGATCTACTGAATCGTATACGGCACAATAACATGGAAACTTACTTGGCTTTGTTAAATCTTAACCTTAACCCGTCAAATTGAATGAATAACTCAAAATACTACAAAAATATGAATCAGTTATTATAAAATATTTTACAAATTCAATTGAATATTCTTAATCTAACAATTTAAAATATTACTTGTAAAAAAAATTATAGCCCCGAAGAATCTTTTAATTTATAATTTCATGAATTATCAAATAATGTAGTATTATAAGTAAAAAATTAATACCAAGGTTATAGGTTAGGAAAGGTTATCAACACATACAAATATCACGTTTAACATATAAATGATTAAACTTACCTTCAAAAATATCAAATAATTTCTCAGCATTCCATTCAATCAGTTTGTTTCGTACCCAGTCGTCCATAATTAATAAAATATATTCACCATCTGCAATGTCGCATAAATAACTGACGCTAAAGACCGGCGCATCGAGCGTGGATCGTAACTATCGGGATCCGTTTTGTTATATTCACCATACGTTCACTGACCGTTGCTATACGGATGAATATATCTACGATACAATTGAATCGCTGTAACAGCAATTCATTAAATCGTGCCTCGTAAATGCTATATTGTAAAAATGACTAAACTTTAAATCCCTAATGTTAATATCTCTAGTATAGTGCATGTTCGGACTTATAACGCTAATACTACGATACAGTTTAGCATCGATCACGATTTGTAACGTGATAATAGCAATACGCTGTTTACGATACAGTGGATAGTGCCGAGCAGAAAACTTTTTTTTCCGTGCATATCCTATACGTATTGCATACGTTTCCTCAAAACGTCTTTGAAAATGAAAAAATCACTGTACACCTCGCGGATTTTGAGTTACACTTGAATAACGTTCAATTCCTTTCGATGATTATACGCTCGAAATGCGTTGTCTTAAGTGTCATATCTACACGTCATTTATACGTTTTCCCGATATGCAATATAATTGAATCGAGTGAGAACGTGTGGAACTCTAGGCAAGAAATTGAATTGAAAACATATTTGCAACTCGGATGTTTAGTTAACATATCTCAGTTGCATTAAAACACTGATATCATTGAGACAGATGCAAAATCGAAGACAATTACGAGAAAGTGACTGACTTTGTCAATAGGTAGTTACTAGTTTGGCGTAGTCGATAGAGCGTGCGAATAGTAATACAAGCGAATACGAGCGTCCCCGGATCGAATCCCGGTGACAACAATAATGCGCAGTTTTTCTAATCTCAAAATTCTTACTTTGGAAGAAAGTGCGATTGTTTGCGATTAGTAGTTGTTGATCAACGCCTCATATATTGTAATTAATTCATTTCGAATATCTCCATTTTTTTTCTCCCCGCAACAATAATTTGGTCAAATATTCAGGTGTTACACGTGTATTCAACGTTGTTTATTGCGTAATGTTGAACGTATAGACTAGGGTGGCGCAAAAAAAACCGACTATTTTTTTTTTTTGAGTCTCTTATGAAAAAAAGGTAATTCATCACGTTTTAAGAGCCCCCTCCAAAAATCAGCTCAGAAAAAAAATTTTTAGGGGTCGCTCACGATTTTTGAAAATTCCAAAAATAGTCAAAATTCGATTTTTTTTTATTTTTTTATTTTTTTTCTCGTTACCGTAAAATTTTGTAGACGAAAAAAAAATAAGTTTCTCAAATTTTTAGCTCAAAATATTCATCTTTAAAGGTCGCTCATGATTTTTTTTAATTTGTGAATGCATTGCTTTTGATGTTTTCGAGCGACCTTTAAATATTCATATTACCACTTAATCCAATGTTCTTCTGCTAATTACTAAGGTTATCGATAAGAATAGACCACGAGATGGATGAAAAAATCAAACACTCAGTAATTGAAAGAAAAATATTGGATTCAGTGTTAATATAAATATTTAAAGTTCGCTCGAAAACCTCAAAAGCAATGCATTTACAAATTAAAAAAAATCATGAGCGACCTTTAAAGATGAATATTTTGAGCTAAAAATTTGAGAAACTTATTTTTTTTTCGTCCACAAAATTTTACGGTAACGAGAAAAAAAATAAAAAAATAAAAAAAAATCGAATTTTGACTATTTTTGGAATTATCAAAAATCGTGAGCGACCCCCAAAAGATTTTTTTTTGAGCTGATTTTTGGAGGGGGCTCTTAAAACGTGATGAATTAACTTTTTTTTATAAGAGACTCGAAAAAAAAAAATAGTCGGTTTTTTTGCGCCACCCTAGTATAGACGTAACGTTTTCAATAAACGCTACTTCTTCTTCTTCTTCTTGGATGGATATCACCCCTGAGTGCATAGCACGGGGTATTTACCAAAAACGCTACTTATGCGTTTAACTGAGGAACATTTTTCCTCTGAATGAACGTAGAGTATAATATGACCTTTTTATACGTTTTTCATACCAACTGGTGTTCATTGGGATTATAGGTGACGTTTTAGTTACGCGAATGCTAGGATATAGATAAACATACAAAATAAATGGCGATAAAACGCTCTGCAAGTAGGTTCTAATCACGTTGATCGAAAACGTCGATTCCATACGTATATAAGTCGTTTAATAAACCGAATATAAACGTTGAATTTGTCGTTTTGAAGGCGGACATTCAGTGGTATAAATAAACGTACTCGATAAACGTATAATATACAATCAATGTAGGCGGTTTTTAAATCCAGCTTCCACCAATTTTAAACGTTTATTCCACCA
Organism: Tenthredo notha; assembly: GCA_914767705.2. NCBI lineage: Eukaryota > Metazoa > Arthropoda > Insecta > Hymenoptera > Tenthredinidae > Tenthredo > Tenthredo notha. The sequence goes on along the minus strand of OU611907.1, from coordinate 2,337,300 downwards.
TTTCGTGTTGGTTGGGCATGTTCTGATTTGCTTTGGAAACTGTTGGCACATTGCTTTTTTGACAATTATCTTCATTATTCTCATTTTGGTTCTGTAAATCCTACATATTAAAGTTAAATGTTATCGTTTTTATTATTTATACTTCTCTAACTACGAATATTAATTGAAATAAATTTATAGTGTATCGTTTGTAGAACTTACATCACTATCGTCTAAAATGCTGGATGCATCGTGAGTAGTTTCAAACAATTTTTTTCGTTTAGATATGGGGCAATCCTCAAGGTCGGTGTCACTGAAAACCTAATAAAAATTTATTAATATATTTGATGATCAAGAAATAATTTTACCTTATAATATACGTGAATAAATTATGAACACAATTATATCAATATTTAATTTATCAAGCAGTGATAAATATTTTTTACCTCAACACAATCATTATCTTCATTCTGTCGCTTATTGACTTGTTCACTGATTTTACTAGGCTCGGTTTCTTCTATCATTCCATGCTCTATGCGTTTGGGAGACTGAATACCATCTAAAGCTTTGAGTTTTTTATTTAAAGTAACGACAGAACCTGTGGAAAAACCAGATGAAAGATGTACATTAATTGTATTGAAATTAAGTTTTAGGTAATTAATAGTTCATTATTACCTGATACAGCTGTAACATTTCCATCCTCCCAGTGGTTTTTTCCGTGAATCCCGCCACTCAACAACATAAATTCTATCCGGATCTTCATCGTCACTTCAAAATCTCTCATAATTAAAATCTTTTATGTAAGTAATATCTATTCCACATATGTGTATTGTTTATCGTCGTCACCACCAACCCATTTTATTAATGCCAATAGTTTTTTATTGGTGCTTCTATAACAAAAGTGGAATTAGATTATGAAGTATTATTAGTATATTATACAAAAAATCAGCTCATTATTTGCCTCCATTTTATAAACTTTAACTAGAATAATTAAACAGGATTATTTAATAACAATTAATAAATATAACATAGCATATCGTCGGTAATAGTACAAAAAAAAAAAAAAGAGATTTGGTTTGTATTCGATGTATTTTTTATTTTTACATCGAATGCACACCAAATCTCATCATGTTTTTTTTGTACTTACGCGGTATTGCACTATCACTCACGATATGGCATTTTCCCGTGGCATGCACTGGTGCGCACTGAGCTATCTCCATCTCCTTTCGAAGTAAGGGTTAGAAAAAGATGAGAGTACATTGTGCTGCTCAGTGTGTAACAGTGCAGGCCACGGAAAAACACCAATAAACAATTGGTAGATATAACCTCTACTCATTCATTTTGTGTCACTGATGTCAAAAAAAATTCTTGGGAAAAATGTCTTTTAGGCCTCACTCTCCGTCTGTGAATCTCAACTGGCGTCAAAGTGACTTTTAATGACTATTTCGAAAAAAATAGAGTATGGGGCGCACCCGTAAACCGTTTTTCAATCAAATAATGATTTCAGAACTCGCTTCCGGCTCGCCTTTAGCTCGTACTGAAATCATTATCCTCGCCGAAAAACACTTGGTTTACGGGCATGCCACATAATATTCTATTTTAGACTTACCTTCCCATCATAAAAAATTTTCTTTTATAATAATTAGAACTTTAAATAATTATTAATATTTTGAGAGTCTAGCTGATCAAACGTCTTCAACGTTAAAAAATGGCATGTTTTCGTAGATCCAGAATAACAACTGTAATGGAGGTGTGCGCGCCAACTACGTCCATACCGAGAATATTCGGTGAGAGTGAACGACATGAAGTAAGAGGTAAGGAGACGAAACTCCAGCAAACGAAGTCGGGCCAGTTCAGGGCCAGGAGTTCCGTCTCCTGTCCTGGAAAACGATCGAAGGGGCACAAAGGGGCGTCAGCCTTTATCAAAACAAATTTATCTCACCTTCAAAAACTGACCATCATTTTCTATAAATCCATGGTTTCGCAGAAGTAAACATATTTCATTGCTTTAATGGCTTTTTAATGTTATAATATTATTGGTTCATGCTAATAACGAAAATCAGTTTATATTTTAATTTTGAAGAAAAAATTCGCATTCACTATGCCTCAAAAAAAAAATCGTGGGCCTTATAAGAAATATTTGGAACATGGTAGTGATTGTATTGTCCCGAAACGTACTCGTAGTTATTGGGAGAATAAAAAGAAACAACGAAGACTTGCTGACAGGTATTTATAAATTAACCTACAGTTGTTAACAAATATCTAATGTTTTTATTCTATTCAATTCAATTTAGCGAGAACGCTGTTGATGAAGGTGACTCAAATCAGAATTATGTTATTGAGGTTATTTTTCATCTTATTATTATTATTACTATTATGGCTGTGCGGGTACCCGAGATGTCGGGTACTCGAACTCGAGTTCGGGTCGTGTTTGTATCGGGTCGGGTTTTTTAGCAATCCCGAAATCCCGAAGTCTTCGGATAATCCGAAATTTTTGGGTAGTCCGAAATCTTTGGGTAGTCCGAAATTTTCGGGTAATCCAATAATGGTCGGGAATCTCGAAATCTTTGGAAAAAACGAAATCGCCGAGAGATCTCATGACCTTAATGTTTTCAATAAAATGATAAACGTTTGCATCTTTCGTAAACGCGGCGCGGCGTTCACTCATTTCGTTTTTTTCTGTTATTCTCCGCACAGCCCTAATTATAATTATTAATTTTCAATTCTTCAAAAGATTGATATAATAGCTTTAATACGTGTTCCCTTCTGTTTTTTCAATAGCAGGATAACCAAAGTTTAATTTATAACTATCAAATAAATGTGTGCAATACCGATGACTCTGAATCATCTGTGAGTAGCGATAGATCAATTCGTTCAGAAGAACCTGCTCATAATAATTTCTTATCGGACGTTGTATCTGGAGATGAGGTAAAATATGAAGATTTTTACAATTGTTGTGATAGCAGTGAAGAACAGTCTGTCGATTCGGATCAAAGTGAAAATATAGTCATGAAGACATAGAAGAAACACTCATTAGCGAAAGAAATACAGATTTAGAAGATGTAGTTGTTGAAGAAAAAAAAGACAAAAATGATATGAAATATCCTAAAGAAGTACCGTTAAGAACTTTATTAGTTCTTGCTGCAAAATTACGTAAAAATCTTGATAACGAAGCAATGACAATCATTAATAAATTAATTGATGCCGTTACTGATCATCCAATCAATTTTACTTCTACGTATCATTTTAAAAACATTGTTAATCAGTATACTGTGCCAATTGAGATTCATCACTTTTGTCCTAATTGTCAAATTCACATTGGCAAACAATCAGAAATTGTAAATGATTTTATTATTGAGGGTACTGATGATAATGAACAAACTCTGCATTGTAGGAAATGCAATGTCAATATTAACGTTAAAAACGATAGAAAGTCAGGAAACATTTTTCTGTACTTACCTTTAACTCCACAATTGGAAGATTTCTGCGAGCGCCACCATGAAGATTTATTGTACAGTAAAAATCGTAATAAGAAATGTTCATACGCAATCGAGGATATTTATGATGGTATTCTGTATAAAAATCGTTGCTCTAATGATCCATCAATCGATATGATAACTATTAACTTTAGTATAGATGGAACACCCTTATTTAAGAGTTCTCTGACTTCAATTACTCCCATTTTGTGTACCGTCAATGAACGTCAACCTCAACAACGCAAACGTCATATTTTTTTAACTAGCGTATATTTAGGTTCTACCAAACCTATCATGAATGAGTATATCAAGCCTTTCGTTGAAGAATGTAAACTGCTTTACGAAAAAGGAATTGATTACAGTTATAAAGCGACAATGTACCATAAAAAATGTCAAGTTCTTTTAGGGATCTGTGACTCTGTTGAACGTCCAGAACTTAGAGGATCGAAAACCTTTCGTGGGGAATATGGGTGTGGTTTATGTAAACATCCAGGTGAAGAAATAGCAAAAGGCAATGGTCATGTAAGAATATATCCGATAAGTGACGATGGGAATGCCTATGGGGAGGGGTTGCGATCTCATATAGAAACACTCGAGCATATAAATAAGACCGAGAAAGGCATGAAATATCGTTCAATGCTGTACGATGTGCCTAATTTTGATATTATTGATAACTTGGTCCCTGATTGGATGCATTGCGTTGCATTGGGGGTTTGCCGCCAATTTTTAAAATTATGGTTCGATTCCACGTATCATGAAAAAGAATATTATTTAAGTAATCATCTTGCATCAATTGATGCGATGATTATGTTTTTTAAACCATCAACGGATATTTCTAGGACTCCCAGAAAGATGTCAAAAGATCGGCTACATATGAAAGCACATGAATTAGTCATATGGTTACTATTTTACAGCTTGCCTGTATTGAAATTATTCCTCCCTAATAAATTCGTTCAACACTTTAGTCTATTGGTAGAAGGTGTGTCGATATTACTTAAAACATCGATTATGGAGAGTGATGTGTATAATGCTCAACGATATCTATTTCAGTTTATTAAGGGAATAGAAAAACTATATGGCAAAGAGCACTTATCATTCAATGTCCATTTGTTCAGGTGCTTCCCTACCCAATTCCACCAGACCTGAAAATTTGGGAAAAAAGGTGTTATTAAACGGAATATCTCTGCCTGGGCACCGAAATCAATGAAACAAACTTCGTCGCGCAATTCTATGTACGATTTCGAACACGTACAGCCAAAAAAATTATTTTTTTCCGCGAAAATAGAGAAGATATCCATGTAAAACGTTTTCAAAGCCGTTTTACATGGATATCTTCTCTATTTTCGCGTAAAAAAACCATATTTTTGGCCGTACGTGTGCGTAATCGTACATAGAATTGCGCGACGAAGTTTGTTTCATTGATTTCGGTGCCCAGGCAGAGATATTCCGTTTAATAACAGCTTTTTTCCCAATGTTTTCAGGTCTGGTGGAATTGGGTAGGGAAGCACCTTAACTCACTTACCACAAAGTGTGCTGAAATGGGGGCCACTTTGTACGCATAGTGCTTTTTGCTACGAAAATTTTCACCAATTTCTTAAGAAACTAGTAAAGAGTTCAAACGCGGCTGATTTACAAATATTAGAATCGTTTCGTTCACAGATGGCACTTTATAAATTGCGAGACTTATATGAGAAAGATTTGACGTTTAGTCAAGCTGAATTGCTGCATGAATTAACTGATAGACAAAAAATTCCGAAGGTATCGGACTTTGTGAGTGATGTAGGTTTGATAGGCAAATCAGTCTCAAAAGAAGAGTTATGTGATGATCATTTTTTAGCGTTACAACGGATAAATATTAATGTCGAAAAGGAAAGCTGCATTCAATATTATAAACGTGCATTTATAAATAAGGAAGTCATACACACTAAACAATATACCAAAGTGGTCAAAAGGAATAGTTACACTGTTTTATTAGTTAATAACGAAATTTTTGAAGTTGAAACTTTTTTAGTAGTGAGTGTAAGAAGTAAAACTGAATGTTTCGCTGTTGGAAAGTATTATAAAAAACATAGTAATAGCTGGTTTCCTGGAGTGAGATTGGAACATTTATACTTTGTCACATGTCAAAATGATTTAACAGCTGTTGAAGCAGAAAATATCCAGCAGAAAGTGACCATTTTACAAATTAAAAATAACCCAATCTCCGTAGTTGGTAAGCACCCAAATAAGTATGAATTGTTAACCTAAACTCAAGTTTATATCTGCATTTTATGTAATAAATTTACTCTAATATTGTTTTAAAAAATATGAAAAATGCAATTAAAATGATAAGGAAAAAGACGATAAGAATGATAAGGATAACCAGTAGAGTTTTTCGAAACACTCATTCCTTCTATTATATATGCTTTTATTTTTCAACTGCTTTTCGTACGTCTTACTATTCATTTATTTGGAATAGTTATTAAATGAAATATGTTTTTACTTTTACTGCTTCCATTCCATTTTATGTTTAAATTCTAATGATTCTTAATAAACTCTTGATATTCTACGCTCTTATATTAAATTCTTCTTAATATTGTAATTTACATTATATTAAAAAATATAAAGAATGCAATTACACGTGAAAATCTGTCAATGGATAATAACAAAATGATTGAATGTATTGCACACGGAGAAAATTTTATGACAAGGGCTCTCATACTGGTATAGGAATTTTGATGTAATCCGCACTTTTAAGAACTCGGATTATGAGTATGGTAACCATTCTCATAATTGAGGCAATGGTTACCATACTTATAGTACGAGTTCTCAAAAGTGCGGAATACATCCAAATTCCTATACCAGTATGAGAGCCCTCGTCATAAAATTTTCTCCGTGCATCTATACCTCGGACAAACAAATCACTTACGATTAGACGTAAAATACATATTACATACATGTCGCATATATGTCTGCATATATGTTCGGATATATGTCCGCATAATATATGTCCGCATATATGTGGACATATATACCAAGGATATATCCAGGGGCAAAAATATGTATATGTCGGATATATTATGTATATATGATATATATATCTAGGTATATATTTCGGGATATATCTGCGGATATATCTCGGTATATATATTTTTTCCGTGGGGGTATCTAGTGGTGGGGGCGCCCCTGGCTCAGAAGCTTCAGTGGGGGGAACACTAAGCAGGCAGCAGCGCCCCTACAAATTTGGCGCCCTGGGCGGTAGCCCGACCCGCCCTGCCCTAACGCTGGCACTGACTAGAGCACGGTAGTGCAATCAACTAATAATATTAGCTTTTATAATTTTGATTGTTTGGTATTTTTGATAGTTTATTTATTTGGTAGTTTGTTATATTTCACAGTACAGTAGAGTAGAGTCATTAGTCACCGTAGAGTCAGTATTATAATTTATATTTTTGTTACGATACGCCAGGGAGCGGGCGTGTTCCCAAATTCGCCACCTTTTCTTTTTTCTTTTTTGATAAACAATATTAATGATAATTCAATTGGGGTCTCTATTCCTCGCCCCTACGAAATCCCTCTATCGCAAGTAGTTAGTCGGAGGGTCCCAGAGAGAGAGAGAGAGAGAGAGAGAGAGAGGACTTCTACGGAAGTCCGGCGCCCAACAACATTCCCTATCTACCCGTTGGGCCTGGTTTGTATTCGGCTTAAATTCCTCTGTACCCGAGTCCAAGATAAAACCCGTTACATTATAGATCCATAATTATGAGAAATTATTGAATTCAAAAATCGAATGAGGCCACGCGAAGCGCGGGCAATGGTTTAGTGCTCTTAAGAAAAATCAAGTAATTTAATCTCAAGTCTGATTAGAAAATTTCTCCGTCTTAGTGTGCTGAAGACTCTAGTTGAAGATAAATATGATGCGATTAAATTTATAACGCAAGGAGCATTTTGAGGTTCAGTATGTTTTTACCATTGAATGTTGCGTAACTTCTACATTTCTTAGGTGATCTGTGAGATCAAGGTGGAATTTCCTTAGTTCCTGAGTACACTTTCACATGATCTATGAATAATTTGAATTTACAAAAAAAAAATAGCGGAGTTTTGAGTTTAAGTAGGGTCTTTCCTTAAAATCCGTAGCAAGCTCCCTCCCTTTCTAACTTGACAAATCTAACAATAAAACTGAGATTTTCAGGATTGCGTACATTTTGTTGAAAAGTTAAATAGACGAATATTTCAGTTTTAATAATTACAGTGACACTCTGGTGGCGTGCAAAAGCTGCGGACGTCGTTTTGCCCAGGACAGACTATCGCAACATGAAAAAATCTGTGCTATGACTGGAAAGAAAAAGCGTAAGCAGTTTGATACGGCGTTGCATCGGGTCCAAGGTACCGAACTGGAGGCGTTTGCTAAGAAGAGGGCACCTGTTGGGAGGCACGCAGAGGTCAGCTTCTTTTCTATCCACTCGTCACTTTCTCATCGATGCCTGAGCGGAATAACATCCTACCTCAGATTTTGATGGGAAACTAGCCAATCTCAAAATTCGTTTGGAAAGCAGCCCATCTCTAGCCTATTTCGAATTGTGTTTGAATACTAGCTTATCCCCAGACGACACTTGTACTCTCCAAAATTGAGTTGGCACCACTGTGGCGGTCTTTCTATACATTTTTGAATTTGTAATCGGAACTGTGATGATTCGAATTTGCATAGTAGGTATGCGTACGAGCTTGTAGGTGTTTATAAGCGTCCGTTGGTCTGTTCATGGGCACTTTGTGAAACTGCAAGGAGGTAGATTTCCAAACGATGGACTGGAAAAATTACTTCATCGAAAAAAAAATGACAAATTACTTCATCTGATGAAGTAATTGTTACAATCTATCGTTTGAAAATCTACACCTCTGCACTTTCACAAAGTGCCCATAAACAGACCAACACACGCTCATAAACACCTACAAGCTCGTACCCATACCTACTATGGAAATTCGAATTATCGCAGGTCCGATTACAAATTGAAAAACGTATGGAGAGACCGCCACAGTGGTACCAACTGAATTTCAGAAAAAACAAATGTCTTCTGGAGATAGGCTAATTTTCAAATACAATTTAAAATAGGCTAGCTTCCAAACGCATTTTGAAACAGTGACGCCACAAGAGAGCAAGAGAAACAAGACAATATAGACCGGGAGATGGTGACACAAACTTTCCGGTCATTTGTACCAGTATGGCGACCCTTCAGGGGTCTAATTACGTAATGACGAAAAGGAAAATGATGGTCATAACGCTGGTACCGGCGGCCCAATCGCGTGGGCGTTAATCGAATGTGTCGGATAAATTACGAGTGTCGAACGATTTGTTACACAAAAACTCTTGTATTTTCCGATAGTCCATGAAAAAAGAAGTCGGTGGTAGCGTAATGCCATACTTCTGCGGTGTGGCTTACAGCCATACCGACGAGATACATTAATTAAAAAAAAAACAATTCAACCATTTGTACCAGGCTAATTTTTGCACAGCTCATCATCGTCGAGTAGCCATTCACGAAAATCACCCTGCCATACTTTTCCGACGGTTCAAAATGGCCGCCATACTGCCGCAAAGGAGTACATTTTTTTTTTTTGCAAAACGATTTGTACCAGTATGGCATTTGGATTTTTGGAAAGTATATGATACAATGCGACCGTTATTATATTTGCCATACTTCTAGTAGGGGGAAAAAGTGGTGCCATACTTGAAAAACTTATTTATCCGGGACGATTTCAGAATACGACTGTACAATATGTAAAATATTTTTTTACAGCATGGCATCATTAAATTCTGTTCGTTTGAATAAAATTCTATCTAGGAAAAATTATCCCATATTGTAACCATGGGGCGGAAGACTGTCACACTTGAGCCAAGATGTGAGAAGAATAAATTTTTTTTAACGATGTGTACCAGTATGGCATCTGGATTTTTGGAAAGTATATGATACAATGTGACCGTTATTATATTTGCCATACTTCCAGTAGAGGGAAAAAGTGGTGCCATACTTGAAAAAATCCATTTTTCGACACGTTTTCAAGATACAAGACATAAAATCATTTGTTACAGTATGGCATCATTGTATTCGGTTCGTTTGGATACAATTCTACCTAAAAAAATGATCCCATACTGTAACCATGGGGCGGAAGACTGTCACACTCGAGCCAAGATGTCAAAAAAAAATTGGAACGAATTGTTACAGTATGGAATTTCAAATCTTCGAAACTTGAAAAAAAAAAATTAGGTTTGGGAAAATTATACCATACTTATGGTGAAGTGCGAAAATGGAGCCATACTTGAAAAAATAATTTTCTGAAAGGTCTTTCAGCTACAAATGGTACAAGACGACAACGTACGTATTACAGTACGGCTACTATAAGTAATATTATGTCTTTCTCAGTACCATTTTTTTTTTGTGCTGAAAAACTAGCCTTTACCGTGAACACGGGCTGGAGCCGCCACACTAGGTCTGATATGTCAACAACCGATAAAACAAGAAACAAAAATAAAAAAATAAAAATAAAACAAGATTGCCGCCACATAAGAGTAATTCCACTTCAAACCGGACAGCTTTCCGACCTCGATGTTACCGATTTTGCTATAATTTTTTTTACGGGTTCTATGGAACAAATAAATTCATCAAACAATTTTTTTTGGCCCCTATTTTCCAAGTTACACGGGGGTGAAATTCACGAAAAAGAGCCAAAAATTAAAGACATACTCCCCTTCATACGGTCATATCTTTGGTTGTATTCATCCTAGAGACTTCATTCAAGAACCATTTCAAAGCTATTGAATGACAGTATTATTATATATTTCTTTCATTCTGCGATAACAAACAATTTTATTTGTTATAAACAAATATATTATTCAAATGTGATTTTCGAAGCAAGCTCCACGCGATAAAAATCTCAAAAAATATTCTCGGAAGAAGTCTTTTGGATGAAAACAACCAAAGATATGACTGTGTAACATGCCCACCGACGCTTTCTTACGCCAGCCACACGCACCCAAGCCGGGTCTCCCGGTGGCAGCGCGCGCCGTCGCTTATAAATAAATCGTTCAGACATGGTTCCCATCGGTTCTCCATCGATTTTTCTTAACGATTTTATAGAGAATTGATCAAGGCATACGCTCATATTTTTCTGAGATTTTTATCGCGTAGAGCCTGCTTTGAAAATCACGTTTGAATAATATATTTGTTTATAACAAATAAAATTGTTTGTTACCGCAGAATTAAATACATATACCCAAGTAACATTGTGCTTGTGCAAGATTTCTGTAACAGAGCCTTGTACAAAACCCATAGCTACTAGCGTCCCCATCTACGTATGAGGCTTGCGCAAGATTTTTGTGGCAGACACTTGCGCAAGGCTTGTGCAAGATCTGCACAAGATACGCCATACATGCTGCTTTGTAGATTTCTAGAGCATTTCTTGCACTAGAAATTTACAGAAGGTACTTGTGCACGGCTTGCGCAAGATTTGCTCAAGATGCATGATACTCAGAATTTTATATTCTTTCTTTCCTTTTACTAGTTGAAAACTGACTAACTCAGTGGTGCTCAATTATCCAACATATTTTACTTAGTCGGTAATGCAGGATTGAAGGAAAGGGGATAAGGTGATGCAAATAAAAATATGAAAAATATCTAAATAATCAATTAAAATTGAACACTCGAAAATTATAATATTTAACAATTTATCAAACAAAGCAGTATGAATTTATAAATTCGAAAGCCGATAGAGGGGAAGCCGAGTGACAGAGACAGTTGCTCGAAAAATGTTATCTTGAGCAGATCTTGTGCAAGCCTTGTGCAAGTGTATTCGACATGCTTCTGGCGCCAGTCTTCCTCCAAAATTGAATAAATAACTGTACCAATAGACATGTGTAAGCCTTACACAAGGCTTGCAATTTGAGTCTGCTATAACGATCTGCAGGAAGACCCATAGGTAGAAAGTGACGCTAACAACTATCGAACTTGAGAACAGGCTTGTGCAAGCCTTGCAAAAGATTGTTATATAGGTATACAGCGTGTCCCAGAATTCGCGACGAGGAATTAACAGAGTAAATCTTTATCAAAAACGGGATCGAAATTTCCTTAGCCGTTTTTTCCGGAAAGGCTTAGATTTCTCGTTATAATTATTTCAAATCCAGCCAATGACGCGCGGCTTATAAACGGACGTTCGTCGATGTGATTACCGCTCGGTTGTATGCGCGTCTCCCAGCCTATTGTCGCCGCGAAACAAAGTGCACACAATCAAGCGGCGAGCACACCGACAAGCGCCCGTTCATACATTGCACCTTATTGACTGAAATTAAAATAATTATAGCGAGAAATCTAAGCATTTCCGGAAAAAACGGCTCAGGAAATTTCCATCCCGTTTTTGATCAAGATTTAGCCTGTGAATTCCTCGTCGCGAATTCTGGGACACCCTGTATAATAATAGTGTCATTCAATAGCTTTGAAATGGTTCTTGAATGAAGTCTCTAGGATGAATACAACCAATGATATGACCGTTTGAAGAAGAGTATGTTTTCGATTTTAGGCTCTTTTTCCTGAATTTCACCCCCGTGTCACTTGGAAAATAGCGGCCAAGAAAAAAAAAAATGGTGGATGAATTTATTTGTTCCATAGAACCTGTAAGAAAAATTATAGCGAAATCGGTAACATCGCGGTCAATTTTTGATTTATTTTGTCCGGTTTGACGTGGAATGGCTCATTTATGATCATACAAAGAACTGGTAAAAAAATTTATAGGGTGGTACAAATCGTTTTGGGGGAAAAAAAAATGCACTCCTTTGCGGCGGTATGGCGGCCATTTGGAACCGTCGGAAAAGTATGGCATAGTGATTTTCGTGAATGGCTACTCGACGATGATTAGCTGTGCAAAACTTAGCCTGGTACAAATGGTTGAATTGTTTTTTTTTTAATCAATGTGTTCTCGTTGGTATGGCGGGCTGTAAGCCACACCGCAGAAGTATGGCATGACGCTACCGCCTACTTCTTTTTTCATCGACTCTTGAAAAATACAAGAATTTTTGTGTAACAAATCGTTCGACACTCCTAATTTATCCGACACGTTCGATTAACGCTCACGCGATGGGCCGCCGGTACCAGCGCTATGGCCATCATTTTCTTTTTTGTCATTACGTAATTGGACCCCTGAAGGATCGCCATACTGGTACAATGACCGGAAAGTTTGTGTTACCATCTCCCGGTCTAATACAAAAGTATAGTGACAAGAGACAAGATAAGACATACTATTTTCTCTTGTTTGGTTGAACAAAACAAGACAAGAGAAAACAATATTTGACACAAGCAATAGAATCCACAAATTTTCAAACGACAAATAATTAATTTCAAAGAGAGTCATTGACGTTCGACTAGGTTATTGACTATTGGGCCTTGTATTCACGCGAGCAGCGTAGAGAATAAACGACGAGAGTGGGGGAGAAAAGAACCGCACTCGGGCAACGTTTGTGTAACTGTAAGCATCAGGGAGACGCTCTCTCTCTTCCCCTCCTCCCCCGCCAGACGACATTATGACCTAATTCGTAATCACGCAGGACACAGAGACAAGAGACTACAAGACAAGACTAGAGATTTTCAATAAAAGTTTAAGATGGGCTAGTTTCCAAACGCATTTTGAGATGAGATAGTTTCCAATCAAAATTGAAGATAGGCTAGTTTTCAATCGTAATTTGATGTAGGCTAGTTTCCAAATACAATTTGAGATAGGATGTTATTCCGCTCAGGCGTCATTATATAATTTCTTTTACAATTAAGGCCCATCCTTAGTCGCCCACCTCCTTTCCGTACAATGTAACGAAAACGGGGCCGGGGAGACACATTTCGATGATTATCCGAGCCCAGGCGTCGAAAACGCAAAAAAGGCCAACGCTGCGCGAATTCTATTTCAATTCCAAACACATACGTCCAAAAAAATTTTCGTTTTATGCGAAAATAGAGCCAGCGTTTGGTTATTTCTTTTAAAAAAAAAATAACCAAACGCTGGCTCTATTTTCGCATAAAACGAAAATTTTTTTGGACGTATGTGTTTGGAATTGAAATAGAATTCGCGCAGCGTTGGCCTTTTTTGCGTTTTCGACGCCTGGGCTCGGATAATCATCGAAATGTGTCTCCCCGGCCCCGTTTTCGTTACATTGTACGGAAAGGAGGTGGGCGACTAAGGATGGGCCTTAATGAATTCCTACTGGCTTCTATCACTTTTCCTTGTCAACAACTCTCACAAGGTTTTGTTCATAGGGGATCGTATGGGCTTGATGGATAATTATCAAAGAATTACGTGAAAAACTTGTATGATTATAAAATCAAAATTACAGTATTATACCAATATCATATCGATACCCACGTTCTAATATGTCGTATCCCACATTTGGAAAAATGTTCAGTAGGCGATGAAAACGGTTAACTATTGCCATTGAGAAGATAGGACTTTACGGATTGGAATATTCATTTTAAAATAGTAAATCAACGATTTGACCGCTGAAACTTACACATAAGCTGCGAAACGTTATTATCATTCCATTTTTGAAAAAAAAAAGTCAATTTCTCAACTTTTGCGGGTTACGACATATAAAAACGTGGGTATCGATGTGTAAGAATCTTGAATGATCGACGCAGGACGATTGAAGCGCATGGGGACGATTGGCCATAACATTTTTGTTTTCACTCGGATAACTAATTAATAAAGGGATCAGATCTTCTGTCTAATTTTTGGCGATTTTTCTTTATAGCGAGAGGAACAACGGAACGTCTCAAAATTTTGAGTGTATTTTAACGCACATTTGGAAAGTACGAAAAAAAACGCTATCGTCGACTTGTCGCATGTTGTGTAGGTGGGTATATTGGAAAGAAAAGGAGTCGATATCGGTAGAACGGAAAAAACGATTCTTCTTTATTAAAACGATAATTACCGATTCATATCACGGAACAAACTTTGCCGGGGCGGCTACCACCGGACTCGCACTATCCCTACTTTTGCGACGCAAGGAGACATACACAAACCGCGTCTCTATTAGACGCGGACTCCTGCTCGCCTTCAAGCCGCGTACACATTAACAGACATATATAACACTCCCCTCCCTTGAGGGTGAAATTCCAAACAGCAATATTAACATATTATGAAAATAAATTTCGAATAAATCTAACAGGCATTTGACTAACAGAACTTAAGTCCTTTCCTTCGTTTCTGGTTCTCAAAGAAAAGTTGTTCCTCTATCAGTTCCTTACTTAAGGGGGTATCCACACCTTTGATTTGGTAAAAGTTCTGAGAAAGAGATTGATATTTTACAGCGAATTTGAGAGTCTGATCAAATCCAAAAAAATCATGGAGGTTGAGGAGGGTTTGACCTTCATTATCCATATTCAACCTTGAATATTACTTTGAGTCTAATAGTAGTTACGCTGAATATAGAAAAATACAAAATTACTCGGTTGTCGTAAAGACTGAGGAGCACCGATGGACCGGTTCTGGAATTTTTGGTCTTCGATTCTTCAGAAGAGAGGCCTCTATCAGATGAACATACAACTTTTTGATATCGCGAAAATTGCCTGACCTATCTAGTTTTTACTAAGATTTTTTTGATTTTTCAAATTTTTTGCTCTATTTTTTCTATTATCTCAACTAAAAATGGTGATATCAAAAAGTTGTACGTTCATCTGATAGAGGCCTCGATTCTGAAAATTTGAAGACCAAAAACTCCTGAATCGGTCCAACGATACTCCTGATTCTTTACGACAACCGGTCAAAATATTCATTCTCTAGAAATCAACTTTTAAACTTTTTTTTTTTATTTCTTTAATTCTTAATTTTCACAGAGTTTTTTTTTCTCTAATTTTTGCTCAAATCCAGATCGCAGTCGAATACTTTGACACAGTTTTCCATCCTCCTTTTTGATCCGGGCTTTGGACCGGCACAGGCGAAGTTAAAAGCTTGTTTTTCGACTAAGCATGCGTCGTGAGCTACCTTACTTCTAGAAGGCTCCTCGCTCATAACTAGTACTTTCCATCTCGACTGCCTCCTCTTGCTGATTCATGTGCAGTTGTCTCAGAGCTACACGTGCTTCCTTCGTATTCTGCTCTGCACGTCTATCAGCTGACTTGATCCGGGACAAATCCTGTCGTTTCGCTGCAGCGTACGCGTGGTGTCTTGGCTCAATTGAAAGCTTTCGCATGATTTCCAACATACCTTGCTGTCCTTCGGAGAAAGTTACCGCTGCGATGTTGGCTGCAACTTGAACGACTTCACGACCTGAAAATAAAGTCTTCGAACACAGCTTCCATATCACGCTGTTCAGGGACTCGTTCGCATTCTGCGTCTTACCTCCGATACAACGCTTCAGCAGGGAATCGTCGCTGGGGTCCACGAAGATCGGTCTGATCGCGTCCATCACAGCCTTCGGGAGAACAGCTCGATGTTCGAACGTACCAACAGTTCCAGCTGCAACTGCCTGTTGGTACTTACACCAGGATCTCTGACCCTCCGGGCAGAGATGATGCTGCGGCTCATCGTCAGTCGAGGACTTGTGGTGCCATATGGCCCATATAGCTTTCTTCATACCTTCGACCGAATTGGCGTTGTTCCTGATAGCGTTTTCATAGTATGACTGGATCTGATCGATGACGTTGTCCGTGAGTCTACCCTTGCCTCCGATGGTCTTGCCGTCCGCTAACTTCTGTCCCCTGAGTCTTGCCTTTAGTTTTCTCATGCGTGATCCTAACCTTTTCTGTACGTGGCCGCAGCATTCCAGCTTCTCAATCCTTGTGTTCGGTCCGTAGGGCTCTGCTTTGACGACGCTGGCATAGCTCTTCGTATCGCCGTCGCCAATGTATCCAACATACTTTGCGGCGTGAAGTTGCTCCGATCTTTTAAAAATTCTGACCATGCCGGTGACTTCCATAGCTCCGGACGAACCTTGGTGATTGGCCTGACAGCTGCTCTTGTGGTTCTGGTACCAAGAATTCCACCGCTCCCCTGACTGCTTTCCCTTCCAGCTAGCACAGGCCTTGCAGAACCTAGATAAGAATTCAACGTCCAAAACCTTACCTGTCTCTGTGCCAATGACAGCGCATACGCCATTTAGAGAGCTGAATCCACGCTTCTGCCAGGTACCGTCACACTGCACGACTATTTCTCGGGCGTCCGGGTTGTTTGAGGCTGCTATCTCTTCTTCGGCAGCCGCATGCATCATCGAACTCGCCACATCAGTTGTTGCTTTGACTACCTGATTTAAAACTTTGCGATACGTCGAATCCTTGACAGGCGGTGGAAGGTCCATCACCCCACAGAATTTGGCGAGACCTACGCTGCCTTGACCGATGCACCTGCTTGCCAGTATCGACCTTCGATTTATTTCAAAGACGTTATTTTTTTTACCTATCATTCTGCAAGTGTTGAACTTCGGGCTGAAAGGACACTCCTGGCACTTGATCTCGTAGGTTCCACCTAAGCCGTGAACCCTAACCTCTTTGATGCGGAAGGCACTGCCGCATTTGTTGCAACAGAGGTTATCCTGTAAACTTTGAAAAAGGATATCTAAATCGAAAAGCATGTACCCTTGCTCGTCGCTGTCGAAATGCTCGTCATGGCTAATTTTACTCGACGATGCACTTGAAGGTCTCTCAAACGGATCCTCGGGCACGAAGGAGCGTCGCTGTTTTCCTGAGAAAGATTTTTTTCTCTTCTTAGACTGCCCAACTGAATGTTTCGCGTCGGTGAAAGGGTTCCTCTGACTTCGACTACCCATGGTTGTCAAATCAATCGAAAATTTTCAATAAATCAAAGATTTTATTCTCAAGTTAAATTGTCGGAGACGCATAAATGCTAGCAGACAACAGGAGAATGGCGGAAATCGTGAAATCCACGTGAAATTCGCGCGCCCGTTGTGCTGGGGCGCGCCGCGCGGCGCGCACCCGCATTTACTCATTCAAATGGCTGTAACTTCTCTATTTTTACGAAATTCGATACGCTGATTTTTCTACAGGTAGTTAAGACCCATGGGGTTCCAAATATCCAAAAAAGCAAAAATTGATTTTTCGAAAATTTAAAGGTGTAGACACCCCCTTAACTAATCAATACTTAAATCGTAATCATGTAATCGTCTTGGTAAATTAATTTTTCAACTCAGTGTGCGAATTTCGATTTCTCATGTCTGTTGGTAGTGTGCGAAGTTCCCGATTCACACACTGTGGCGCGCGGTGTGCCGAGTAGATACATTCGCACACTCAGTGCGCAAATGTATCTGGAGTAGATACATTCGCGCACTCAGTGTGCAAATGTATCTGGAGTATATTAGACATTCGCGCACCTAGTGTAGAGAATGATTTACTCCGCACACTGTGAATAGTGTATCTGTAGAATATTGTCTGAAATACATTATTTACATTCGCAGCCAGTTTTCAGTTACTGATAAAAATTATTTGAGAAATTATTTTTAAACCAAGAAACCTTTATTTTTTGAGATATATTTTATTATTCATATTCATTCAAATATAATATTCAGTACAGAGTATTACCGTTATTTTTTATCTTCATTACACATATTAATTGTAACCGAACAATTGTTGAATTGAAACGAAACAAGATCCTTACTCATGGTGGTAGTGTTTGTCGTTGTTAATGCGGCACAATTATTATTGACACTGACACAGTTTGGATCGGGAGTATCTGGCGGGATTGATGCAGCAGGGATTGGCACCAATTGTGCATTAACTGAATTCTCACAGCGTATGCGTTTTGGTACGGCAGCTTCCAGTTCAGCGTTTTTAGCAGAAGTTGATGGATTTATACCCAATTGTTGAACATCTTCAACAGTATTATATCGTTTGCGCCTGGGCATCGGAGTACTACAATCAGCTGTTATTGTAGATGTAGGTGGCTGTATCGATAAAGAACTTGTTGTTTTTTTTCCTATTAGCTTTTTATTATTTATCGACGATTCAATGTAGCCCTCTGCTACAGTGTCCGATTTCCAGCCACCATGTCTCTTTAATGTTGTGATGTCAGCTCCAGCTTCAACGAGTAAAGTTGCTGACGTCCTGCGGAAGCTGTGTCCAGTATACTGATCTGGGTCTGGCAATTGTAAAAAAGTGGCGATCATTTTTGGCATTCCTCCCAATTTATTTACTCCTATCGGCTGTTGTGTGCATTTTTGATTCTTCTGGTTAAGGAAAAATCGATCGCATTTACTGTCTTTAGGTCGTAGGGTCATATATTTTTTGCAGACGTGGTAAAAATCATCTACGACTGTGAAAGACCGTTGAATATCCGTCTTCGTCCGCGGAATTTTGACTAACAGCATGGTGTGATGATCTTCAATATCCTTTATGGTCATGTTACAGAGTTCTTCTCGTCTGCATGCGCCAGTAATTCCCATAATCATAGCAACCTATAAAAAATAGAAAAAATGGAAGGATTGACCAATAGATTTGAGGATCGTATGAACAATACCAACCTTTGTCACTAAAAAATCATTATCTGGAGCTTCGTTAATGAACGTTGATATCTGTGCCGAAGTAAACACTTTCGATTTTTTCGATTGATGCCCAGTACTGTTCCTTTTTAGTAAAGCTAATAAATTTTTATATTCGCTGATATCAATATTATCAAATGTTCTTATCGTTGTTTTTAGCATAGAATATTTAGACCATGCAGTGGATGGAGCGACAGTTTTTGATAGCATATAAAAATACACCAGCAAAATTTCTTCAGAGAATGAAGATGTTTTTTTTGTCTTCCTCCAACTTTTAAATTCATTATACATTTTTACATATTGCCGTTTAGATTGCGCCGGCAATAACTGCAGTGTAATATCTTTTGCTTTTTCGAGCACGTCGTCCGGTATTACGTCTTCGATTTCAGAATCTGATTGTTCTACGCTCATTTTCACGAATTGACAAAACTCTTGTCTATTCGACGACTCATCAAAAACTGACATCGAAGCCCGTACTTCCGAGAGTACGATGTGGATTATACCTAGGTATACATACCGTTTTGTTTATCAGAAGCAGCGAGCGGTGAAAGTATGTTTTCGCGCAACGTCGAAGCGGACTTTTTCATATGTTTATGTTTTCCCTGTTCCGAGAAATTTGTATGTTATTTTCATCAATATCTTTTCTATCCAACTTAATATATTTTTCCTAACAAAGTGCGCAGGATTGGTTTTTTTTTTAGATTTTATTCTGAACACGTTGACTATTCTTATTGTATCAAATGAAATTTATTTTTTCGGTACTCGGGGGGCTTCGCCCCCCGAACCCCCCACCAGGGGCTTCGCCCCCGGACCCTACCAGGGGCTGCGCGCCTGGACCCCCTCCGCACCCCGCTTCGCACTTATATATCACGATATATGTGGGGTATTCTCGCTCATCCGGGACACTTTTCTGCGCATGATTTATCGATTTTAGTGTCACGTGAGATTTTGGTTCTTGGTCAATCCCTAACAACAGACCCGGAGTCATATCCCCCCGATTTCAACTGGTTCAGAAGTTATGAGACTTACAAAATATGAGAAAATCAGTTTTCTAGCGCACCGCGCTATCTTCAAACGTACGTATCTTTGGTTCGGGGGGTCCAAAAAACATTTTCAACCAGTGCTCTAGAATCAGAAAACTCCCGCCTTTCACGCTGTGGTATGCAAGATTTTGGACAAAATATTTTTGGCCACGAATTTTACAACGTATTTTTGTTTTTCGTCCTGTGACCAAAGGGCATAATTTTTTTTGATGAAAATTGGACTGTAGGTAGATCTTCATGTACTTAGAAGACCCTGCAATTTTCAAGAGGGCGTTATTTTTCCTTTTTTTTAAATAATTTTTCAGGCTTTTTTTTATAGGCTTTTTTTATTTTTTTCATTTTTTTATTTCATTTTTTTCTTCACAATTTTTCGATTTCTTCCTTTTCAGGGGATAGGCGTATTTCTTTCACCTGAGGTTGAGACATACGGCAAAATTGTGAAAAAAAATTGAAAAAAAAAACAAAAATAATAAAAAAAAGCCTGTTGCATCCGTGGCCAGATGCTACCTTTATATTCGGGGTCTTGCCCCTGTTTATGTACCAACGTACAACTAAGGGATGAATGTTGGGGGTTAAGTAACTAGACGGATCTCGAAGTAGTGCGTTTATTTTATAATTGTCCGGTAGTTTTGGAAAGAGTTGTTCTTAGTGAGACTTGTTAGAAGTTTGGTTGAGAAGTGAGTCTTCGTAATTGGAATTAGTTAGTAGAGGTCTTGAGTAGTAGAGATAGACGAGTAGAGCTAGTAGAGATTAGAGGATCGCTGACCGATGCACTTGTGAGTGCCGTGTGCATCGGTCAGCGTGAGAAAGATAGAGAGGTAGGAAGGCAGGAGGTAAGGTAGAAGGCGAGAGGATATGATAGCAGTTTGTGGAGGAGGACGTAACACCCCCTCCGTTAGAGGGAACATAGGGATATAATAACTATGTTACCATATGCGTAAGTGTGGGTATATAGTTTTGAATGTAGTAAACTTATTCAGTATAACGTATTGTATTCTTATTCTACCTTAGTCTATTCTGGGGTATTTCTCCCATTTCTACATAGTAGTTTTGAATGTAAAATAAAATAGGATAACGAATACGTGAAGCTTAGAATATAATCATATGTTATCGTTATAATCGTGTGTATGACGTTATGATATTGTTGTTAAAATTAAAAGAGCGTTGCGAAAAACTTTCTCGTATTTAGTCGTAATATTTTATTGGTTCTAGCGGGTGTGATTTTGTCGTTGTCCTGTGTAGGAGGTGGGGTTTCCGGGTTTTGCTTTTGTGCACGGTCGGGTTTATTGGTGGAAGTGGGGGCGGTGTTACCCCTTGGGGGGTGTTGTATGTTGGCTTGTCTTGTCGGTTGTCTTGTCGGTGGTCGTTTAGGTGGGGGTGAATGATGCTTAGTTGAATGGGTTTTTCGTACGTCGATGGTCTTAGGCGTCTGTTGCCGCGTCTTGTCTTCTTCAAGCAAGAGAAGACTGTTGATAATTTTGAAAATAGTGAGAATTTATATGCTAAAAAAAAGGCTGCTATAGTTCCTAGGCCGACGGCGGCGTAGGTGAGACTAGTCGTTAGGATGTTGGTGTTTTGTTGTGCGCGTTTGTGCGTACTTATTTCTTTTGCTTGTTTAATTATATCCCCCAGCGCGAGGCTGTTAGTTTTTATGTCGTCTGCGTCGAGGGGTGTGGTTTTATATCGGTGGAATATGGGGATTGTGGATAGGTTCATGGTATGGTCCTTATTCAGGTCCTGATATATTTCAGTTAGGTTTAGACTAAATTCTGGGACGTATGAGTGTATTTCTGTTGACGTCATGGTGTTAGAGGTACTGAGCGTTATGATTTCTGAGTGTCCTGAACATTTACTTTTCAGTTTTAGTATCCCGGATTGGGAAAGGGTGAGACGTGTTGTAGGCATACCGGGGCACAGGATATGGATGGTTTCTGGGTTGGGTAGGGAGTAGATCCAGGAGTTTGGTGTTCTTAGTTTCGACCAATATGATTCGTCGAATGAATTAATCCTGATGTTGCATGTTTTTAGTTGGTTAGGCGTATTACCTAGGAATAGTTTCATTTCGCATGATTTGTGATTGTTGTTGTGATAAATTGGTTGGGTCTGTTTACAGATGTATGAGTTTTGCGCGAATTTGCACTCCGTGAAATCCGTTTTTGATAGGTGAAAATAGGAACTCCTGTCCTTTGATATTGCGATGTAGTCATTATTGGGGACTATGCAGGCGAAGGTATTTGTTCTGTCGAAGTTCTGTTTGACTGGAATCGGTAGTAAATGGTATAAGTCGAATGTGTCGTCGTCTAGTAGTGGGATTGATAGGGCATAGATTATGTTGGGTTCGTTATAGATAATGTCGAGTTCTGATAGTCTGATTAATTCTTTGACGTATTTATTTCTTAAAGGCGTAGGAAATTGTACAAGCGGTTCTAAGGTTTGTATGTGTTGCAGGCTGTCAATCAATTGTTTTGGTGATAGTAGTTTCGGGTGTATGATTCCTTGTTTCGCGAATAAAATAGCATCGATTACACTGTTTAAGTCTAGTTCGTACTCGTTTAACATTTTGTCTAGTTTGTTGAGGTGGTGGAGTAATGTCATGGTCATTGTATTACGTGTTTGGTATCTTTTTATGGCTGATAAAGTGAAGGTGAAGGATACTACTTGGTTATCTAGTTCTATGATGTGTTTTTCTATATTGTCGATTTCTTTCTGTTGCGCGCCCAGCATTGATCGCATGATGTGCGTTTGATTTGCTAGCAATGTGGCTATATGGCTCGTATCGTTAAATAATCTATCGATTTGTCCGTTAATATAGTCACCATCCGCTTCTGTTAGCGTCCCGTAGAGCGTCTTGTGAATACTGCCGACGAAGTTGAACCATCCTCGTTTGACGCGCATATGGGTTAGTTCTGCTAATTTTTCGTGGAGTCTATCTGTTTCGTGGTATCCTATCAAGTCTTCTATCTGGTTTTGGTATTGTTTTATGGTTGATAGTCGGTTTTTTGATATATTTATTGTGTCTTGTACGATGCAGTCCTCTCCTGTCGTGTTGCAACTTTTATCGATCAGGTCGCAGTATCTTCCTAGTTCGTCGGATATGTCTATAAACTGTTTTATATTCAAGAAGTTTATCAGTTTCAATTTGTTGTTTGATGTACGTAAGTTTTCTAGTTGTTCATAGTAAATCCCAGGGTTTGTTGTAAACGGTATCAAGGTGTAAGGTTGGCTTCCATCGTTCTCGAGTGTCATGCCGTATCTGTAATTATTTGTTGTGTTAGTCTCGTGTGTGTGCTGACGTTAATTTGTTTAGGTGAACTATTCCTGTTCTGTTCGGGGTAATGTAAATTTCTGCGTTGACGTCGTCGATTATTTGTTTAATAGTGTAGGGACCTTTGTAGTGGTCGTCGAATTTTGAGCGTGTTTCGTTTAATAGGAAGACTTTTTGTCCGGCTTCAAAGGTTTGCGGATTGATTTGCCTGTCGTAGTAAACTTTTGACTTTAGTTTAGCTTCTTTTAGGCTTGCTGCTGCTTGTTTTCGTATGTCGTGCATGTTCGTTATTAGGTCTAGAATGAAGCTGTTGTACGTATTTGTTGTCGCATTGGTTGGTATTGTGTCTGTCGGTAGGCGTGCTTCTTTTCCAAAAATTAGATTATGTGGGGTGAAGTTTGTGCCTTCGTGTTTAGCGGTGTTGTAGGAGAAGATTGCAAAGCGAATGTATTCGTCCCAGTTTTTGCCAATGTTTGTGTAGTGTTTGATGTGTTCGGTGAGTACGAGGTGACTGCGTTCCAGCGATCCATTTGATTGCGGGCGGTAGGCAGTTGTTCGGATTTGTTTAATTTGAAGTTTATATTGTCGTGGTATTGGTTTCGTTCGTTCACTTTTCTTTCAATTACCCTCAGTAACAGGGGGACCACCGCTGCCACCAGTGTTGCATCCGTGGCCAGATGCTACCTTTATATTCGGGGTCTTGCCCCTGTTTATGTACCAACGTACAACTAAGGGATGAATGTTGGGGGTTAAGTAACTAGACGGATCTCGAAGTAGTGCGTTTATTTTATAATTGTCCGGTAGTTTTGGAAAGAGTTGTTCTTAGTGAGACTTGTTAGAAGGTTGGTTGAGAAATGAGTCTTCGTAATTGGAATTAGTTAGTAGAGGTCTTGAGTAGTAGAGATAGACGAGTAGAGCTAGTATCGATTAGAGGATCGCTGACCGATGCACTTGTGAGTGCCGTGTGCATCGGTCAGCGTGAGAAAGATAGAGAGGTAGGAAGGCAGGAGGTAAGGTAGAAGGCGAGAGGATATGATAGCAGTTTGTGGAGGAGGACGTAACAAGCCTATAAAAAAAGCCTGAAAAATTATTTAAAAAAAAAGGAAAAATAACGCCCTCTTGAAAATTGCAGGGTCTTTTAAGTAAATGGAGATCCACCTACAGTCCAATTTTTATCAAAAAACATCATGCCCTTTGGTCACAGGACGAAAAAATAAAATACATTGTAAAATTCGTGGGCAAAAATATTTTTTGGAAAATCTTGGATACCACAGCGTACATGGCGGGAGTTTTCTGATTCTAGAGCACTGGTTGAAAATATTTTTTGGACCCCCCGAACCAAAGATACGTACGTTTGAAGATAGCGCGGTGCGCTCGAAAACTGATTTTCTCATATTCTGTAAGTCTAATAACTTCTGAACCAGTTGAAATCGGGGGGTATGACTCCGGATCTGTTGTTAGGGATTGGCCAAGAACCAAAATCTCGCGTGGCACTAAAATCGATAAATCACGCGCAGAAAAGTGTCCCGGATGAGCGAGAATACCCCACATACAAAATACTGTTTATTTGAAATTTTACCTCACGATGAGAGAAAAAATTCGTTGAATTTAACATACGGATTCTGTTGGTTAGGAAATGTTGCTTCAACCATCATTTTGTATTAATGACTAAGCCGTAATTACCATAACAAATTTTGCAACAAAATATTCGCCAAAAATTCAGAAATTCAAGGCTCGAACGTTCTAAATGGATTGAAAACGGAGCATACTTCCTCAAATTGTGTGAAACATGTTTATCACACATATTTTATAATTCTAACAACATTTGAATCACGAAATATTGCATTTCTTCAACGCATATTCTGTTACGTTAACGTTACGAACTTCAACCTCATAAAATTATCGGGGCGCACCAAAATAGTAGTCGACATTATGAGTGGAGACGCCCCTTATGAAACATTTGCTGAAAATCTACCTCCACGCATAACTGCAAGACTGCTGAGAGATGAAACCTTATTCCAGAAATTAAAAACGGTTGCTGAAAATGGCGGCGTGTACTACCGTCATATTTCTAAATGTTTTCGCCTGATTCTATTTACATTGCGAAGTATCCCTTACCTGCCTGTATAATTTTTGAAATAAGCCTTTGAAATATAACATGAATTGTTGTCATATGAGCGGATCCACGTCACCTCACTCGAAAAAAAAAAACGGTCAAGTCACGAATCTTTGCGCCATTCAAAATATCTTCAGTACTATGGAAAGAAAAAATACAACTTCAAGGACTTAGAAATTATTTCAATAATGGCAGAGTTAAAGCTATGTGAATTTTTGTAAACCGCTGTTGCACCGTTATGTTCGAAAATTGCTATCTCGGAAAGTATTCATCGGAGCGAAATGATCCTCGAATCATTTAGTTCGCGAAGAAATGCGCTTTCATACAAAGAATGTAATTTTCGAACAGAAAAAATTGTCGCAACTTTATTTCGTCATTTTATTTTCAATTTCGCTGCCATATCCGCGGGACTAACAGAAATTTATGAAGATAATTTTTTTGAGATACCTAAATCCATCCCCTTCAATTCCCAAAAAAAAAAAAAAATCTATGGACAAAATACCTCGGCCGGAGGAAAAAACTGAAACCTCTAGTCGCTTCTTGCCGCGCACGCCCATCCACGTCCGCGCGCGGCGTTTGCGGTTCAAAAATGCCTCAAAACGAAATTAAAAATACAGTTGTCGATTGGAAATCTTCTGAATTTTTCAAAAATGATGTTTATTTTTTTTTCACTTGTCATGTTTTGACGTCTCAGTTATCATTATCGAGATCATTTCTTTCTTACCATCGGAATGCACAAATAATGGCACAAAACCTTCAAATTTTATTCAAACCGTAACTGTGCCTTGGAGGTAAACGACTGTAAAATTTTTAGACATGATTTTCATCGAAAATCTCCTGAACTTTCAGAAAAAAATACGATTTTCAAAAAATGATGGGGAACGTGGTGGAATTGACATTTTAACTTTTATTTTCCGAATTACACGTTGAAAATGACAAGTGAGAAAAAAATGATTATCATTTTTGAAAAATTTAGGAAATTTCTGAACGACAACTGTGTTTTCAATTTTGTTTTGCGGCACTCTTGAACCGCGTGACGTGGACGGCGCGACTAGACGTTCTGGTTTCTTTCTCCGGCTCAGGTATTTTCTCGATATATTTTTTTTTCTAGGATTAAAGGGAAAGGATCCAAGTATTTAAAAAAAATTATCCCTCTACAAATTTCTGTGAGTCCAGCGGAAATGTCAACGAAATTAGAAATAGAAACGACAAAAAAAAATTCTGAATGCCGCAAAGATCCGTGACTTGACGGTTTTTTTGTTTTTGAGTGAGGTGGATCCGCTCATATGCCTTACAATATTTAAGAATCTACTCCTAGTCTGTAGGAGAGCTTCAACATCTACAACGAGGCACATAACCTGTTCAGTATTACAATTGAATTGTTGATGTAAAAAATTTTCCCCCACCACGGGCGAAGTCGCCGATTAGAAGTTTAGAGTATTCAGGTGAAAAATGTACTATAGGTAGCCGGTACTGGACCACGGGCGATTTCCACTATGTATAGGGGATATCTCACAATTCACTTGTTGATATACAAATTTCGCCCACGGAGGGTGACCGGTACGAATATCGGTAGAAATTAACGTATGTTTACCTTGATTATTTTTCCGACCCAAATATCGACCGATAGAATTGCACCATTCGACGTCACGTGGTACAACCTACATGGTATTATACTGATAATTTTTTGATTATTTTCTCTGGTAGTTGCTATATATAAAAAACAAAACATAATCCAGTCAAATTAACCACACGTCAAACTGACAGGTTGAATTATAATTCTGTGACTTCCGAATTTTTAATTTTTAACTGTGGATTTTGTCTCATGGTGCAATTCTATCGGCCGAAATTTGGATGAAAAAATAATCCCCCGAATACCACTCGAGCTTCAAAATTAATCGGGTATTTCCCTCAAGGTTCCCTGCAATCAAACGAAGTCGTCAAGTTTTTCAGAAAAATCACTCGCGCTTCGCGCTCGTGATTTTTTAACCTGAACAACTTGACTCCTTCATTTGTTTGCAACGAACCTATCGGGAAATACCCGATAATTTTGAAGCTCTTGTGGTATTATAAGTGAAAATTCTTATGATCGATTGTCACATAAATATTCTGATGGGGGATTGTCACGTTAATGAGATAAAGGTGCTGGTTAGAACTTTCAAGTATTCATTGCACCATTGACACTGTGGAACATGCACCCACTCACTATACATACTGCACTGTAGATACGATAGATAACCGGTAGGATTACCGGCAGGAATTAGCGTAAAAATTCTGATGATTGATTGTCACACTAATGGGTTGAAGGCCTGAGTGAGAACTCTTAAGGGGGTATAGGACTGTTGGAGCCTCCAAAACAATTATATTTTTCTGGGTGGAATCGTAATGAGCATATTTAAGCTAGGCAACTTATATTTCGGGACATGTTTATTGTACTTAAGGGGGGGGGGGTAAAGTCTCTTCGGTCAAAAAAAGGCCTATTTTCAAGAATTTTTTTTCAAGATATTGTAATTATAGATCTATTTTGAAGATTGGTATATTATAATAGAACATTTAGAGAATATTGAAAAAAAAATGGATGGAAAAATATGCAGAAATAACGGATTTACTCCGGTTCTCCGCTGGTGCCTCGAAATTTTTTTTTTTTTGCGGTGACCGCGATTTCTCAGCACTGGATTATCTTAAATCAAAAAAACAAATTGTTTTGGTTAGTTAATTAGTTTTTCTCTCAATTGACGCCGAGTTTTTTTTATTTTATTAATTTTAAAAATTTTTGCATCATTTTAAAGTTGAAATGTCGATTTTTGACAATATAATCGACCTATTTGTTATTGTAAGATTGATACTAATTGAAAAATTAGAAAAAAAACTCCACGTCACTTGATAGTTATTTGTATGTAGAATATGTGTACCAATTTTTAAAACGATCGGTTCAGTACTTTTTTCGGAATGGTGGTCACCGACTTTAAAAATTACATGTTTGGGAAAATCGATTTAAAGTTTCATACACTGGAAAAATGAGAATAACTTTAAAAAAATTGAATATTCTTATAAAATACCTACATAGAATCATCGATGCCAGGTCCATATACACTCAGCAACAAAATTAACGGCGCACCCGGGACTCGGCGAAATAATACCGATTTTCAAAATACTGTAACTCAATGAAGAATTGTCGAAAAAAATCATTCGGCAAAGCATTTTGAAGGTTGAAACTTCATCTGCAAGATGGTTTTTGAAAATTCATCCTACGGTCATTTCTGACCTCATGGCGTAGGTCTGAGTGCCGGGTTGCGAAACGCCAGAAAAAACAAGTTTTTCAAAGTTCTCTACGGGGCGTTAAAAAAATCGCAGAGAACTTTCGAGACAGCCATTTTGTAGCCTGAAATCTCCTCTTCAAAAATCGTACCTAAAAATTTCACGCGCGATTTTTTTTCACCGAGTTATCCAACTTCTGGTGAAGCAATGTCAATAAGAGCAGGACTGACCAGTAGGCGTAAGGAGTGTGTGTGTGTGTGTGCGTGCGCGTGCGTGTGTGTACGCGTATGTGTGTGTGGGTGTGTGCCCACGTATTTAGAGTTGCATCAATATGGGAGAATACTTGCAGGCGGTGATAAGAAGTAGGGTTGGCAATACCCGATTTTGAACTTGAGATATCGTAGCATCACACACACACACACGCAGTGCAGCGAGGGTTTGGAGGCATGAAATACCGTGAAAGTGACGAGCCATGGGTCCTGATCGCTGCCTGCACACACACACGCAGACAGACACACACGCACACACACACACACGGGATGCATGGTAGACTGTACCTCCTCGCGGTGCATCCTGGATAACGCCAGATCAGTCTTCGCCTACTGGTCAGTCCTGCCCTTATTGACATTGCTTCACCAGAAGTTGGATAACTCGGTGAAAAAAAATCGCGCGTGAAATTTTTAGGTACGATTTTTGAAGAGGAGATTTCAGGCTACAAAATGGCTGTCTCGAAAGTTCTCTGCGATTTTTTTAACGCCCCGTAGAGAACTTTGAAAAACTTGTTTTTTCTGGCGTTTCGCAACCCGGCACTCAGACCTACGCCATGAGGTCAGAAATGACCGTAGGATGAATTTTCAAAAACCATCTTGCAGATGAAGTTTCAACCTTCAAAATGCTTTGCCGAATGATTTTTTTCGACAATTTTTCATTGAGTTACAGTATTTTGAAAATCGGTATTATTTCGCCGAGTCCCGGGTGCGCCGTTAATTTTGTTGCTGAGTGTAGTATATCACTATCATCCAAGACGTCTAAGGCATGTTTTTGCTTCTGTCTACGCTGGATTCTGCCTTCTTTAGTCTCGTGTGCAGCTTTCTCATTCGCTCTGCTGATCCGCAAATCGTCTGTTGCGCGTGCCCATTCGTGAGCACTTGGCCCTGAAGTGATGCCGATTTTTTGCATGAAGGTCAGAAAAGCGGTGCTGCCTTCATTAAAAACACACGCTGCTACATACGCGGCAATTTCAACGATCGTTGAGGTACCACTCACTGATTTCGGACTAATTTTCCAGATAAGTTGGTTATAACTTTCGTTGTTGTTCTGGGTGAAACCACCGAGACAACGTTCCAGCAGTGTGTCTTTACTCAAATCTTCGTACACAGGTTTTATGGCTTCTAAAACAACATCTGGAAGTGCAGAGTAACTGTGTTTAAAGGATGGCAAGGTCTTTGCAGCTTCAGCTTTTTTTCATTCGCACCATGATTCATCACACTTTTCGTGCTGAGGTTCTGCGTCAGTCGAAGAGTAGTGATAGAAAGTCGCCCATATAGCCTTCTTCATTTTTTCCACAGAATCATGGTTTCTTCGAATAGCAAGCCCATAATATATTGTTAACTTATCTATCATAGTTGCAGTGAGTTTACCTTTTCCAGAGAGAGTTTTTCGCTTTACTTTTTTACCTTTTTTAGTTTCTGTATCAACTACACTCGATTTCACCAAGTCACGCAGACGTTTGCCCATCCTCTTCTGCACATGACCAATGCACTCCTTCTTATTTATTATAAAGTTATCACCATAAGGCTTAGCATTGATAATTCCGGTGTAGGTCTTCGAGTCACCGTCGCCAATATAATTACGGTATTTAACTTTGAAAAAGTTCATCGAGCGTTGAAACATTTTCACGATAGCTTCGACTTCCATGTTACCTGACGGGCCACTATGATATGAAAGACATTGTCCTTTTTCTACATGCTCTTTGTACCACTCTTCGTATTCTGCAGTATCTAGTTTACTACTCCAAGTTGCACAGTGATGACAGTACGAACTTTTAACAAATATATCGACAACTTTTCCCGTCCAATGGCCAATCAAAGACGATACACCAAAGAGCGAGGAAAATCCTCTTTTCTTCCACGTTCCATCGCCCGATACTGTTAATTCTGTTGTATCTTGGAGATTATTTTGCTTAAAAGTTTCTTCTTTCTCTTCTTGAACGGCAGAGGCAAAATATTTATTCGCAACAGTTTGTATGTTAGTACTCATTTTATTCATATAATTATTATATGCCGGTTTTGAAATAAATCTACCCGCGATGTCCATCAATCCACAAAATTTCTCACACCCAGCAAGTCCGAGGCCTAAAACTCGCATTACAAATGCAAATCTATAATTTACTTCGTATGCGTAGCCTTTAATTCTTTCACTAGATGGAACATACTTAGGCACTTTACATTTTTCGCATGTAACTTTTATGTTGAACCCAAGACCTTCTTCTGTGCAGGATTGAAAAGATATTTTACCATCACACGTTTTGCACTTGACTAATGTAGCAATCGTTGAAAAAACAAGAAGAAAATCTATAATTCTGAAGTGTTTTTTAGGATCTTCCTCCATTTCTAGAGACGCATTCAATTTAATTTTTTTTGGCAGATGAACTCACTTTTACTTCATCGTCCTTACGTTCATGGAACGATACTCTTTTTCTTGGTCGACTTAACCTTGGACCACCCTTATTACGTCCTTCTCTGCCACTTTTTTTCGACATTTCGTTGTTGATAAATGCAAAATCACCGCGAAGTATACACTAAACGTGTTTGATGTTGACCGGTTCAAGGCCACGGATATTTTCGACAAATGCGAATCTGGATGAGAGCCGCTTGATTCGTCGGTAGCGCCCCTAGTGGCCTCTGAAGGAATATCGTCCTGATAAAGACATCGATAGCTGTTTTTCTTTTTTTTAGCTGAATTGATCGATGGCTAGCCCTTTAAAATCAATGTCGATGAACCAGCGAGTCGAAATCTTTATCGGGGCGACATAACCTGCGAGGCCACTAGGGGCGCTACCGACGAAACAAGCGGTTCTCATCTAGATGCGCATTTGTCGAAAATATGCGTGGCCTTGAACCGGTCAACATTAAACACGTTTAGTGTACATCGAAGATACACAAAGTACGTTACAAATTTAAAAGGTGCGCAAAACTGAGTTGGAGCAACGGTCATTCAAACTATCATAAATCCGTCAATTTTGCTCCGATTGACCTCAAAATTCAATACAAAATTCTTGAGATGTTATACATTCAAAATATCGAATAAAAAAAAAAATGAAAGAAAAAAAGTTTCAGACCTTACCCCCCCCTTAAAATGAACTTGAAAGAAAAAAAATTGAAGAAAAAATTGATAAATATGGAAATCCGAAGCCATTGAATGAGCCCAGGTTTGCTCCTGATTCGTAGCTGGCCCGCATTGTGCTGACTGGAAGAATGATCTGAAAAAAAAAACGTCGTGACTTAGTAAACTGTATACGAGTAGTTTCCATGTGAGCCAGTCTCATTGATTTACAAAAATAATTGGCAAAAATGTTTGAAAAAGAAGAAAATTTTCGGATTTATTCAGAAAAAATCCCGTTTTTCGTTCATAAAATCCCTCACAGAATTTCGCCGTTGATGCGACTGGTTCGCACTGTGCACAAAGGTATTATGAAGATCTCCTGAAAATTTCAGCTTCTCGAGTACCTTGGTTCTTGAGTTATCATGCGGGCCATGCAAAAAAATGTAGTTTTGAGGAAAAGAGCTTTAAAGTTCGAAGCGAAATTAATGATAAAATCACTTACGTTTTGATAAATCATATTTGCTAAGCGATTCCTAGACCATATAATGCACCTTGGTTCGAGAAAATTTTGACTTCGCCAATGAGATTTTCGGTCTTCAAAATAATTTTACTAACTCAAGTTAACTTTTCTTTCTGTGCGGCACATGTGTTTGAATTTTTCAGCGTAGCTTCCGTAAAATTTGGAATTATTCAATGTATAAGGGCTTAAAATATCGGGGAAAGATAGGACTATCATTTTATTCAATAACAAAAAAATTGATTTTTGAAAATTTCCCAAGTCCTATGCCTCCTTAAAAATCAGGTAACGTCACTCACTCACTATAGATACTGTAAACAACCCGGTGGGATTACTGGTAGGAATTACCAGTAGAAATTACCTTAAAAATTCTGATGACTGACAAAAACATCGGGCATAAAACGGCGTTAGAACTTTTACAAGTAGCATAAAGGCGCGGGTTGCAACTTTTTAAAATAAGGTACAGGGTGTATCATGACTTCGGTCCTAATCAGCAAAGTGGCCCCCCAAAGCTCCATTTCTGATTATTGATTGTCACAATGACATGAGAACGTTCAAATTAACATAAAGGCGCGGGTGAGAACTTTCTAAAATGAGGTAAAGGCTGTGTCATGACTCAGGCCCAATCAGGCCCAATTCGCAAAGTGGTCCAAGGGCCGTACAGTTCCTCTACTCTCATTCACACAGTTTCAACTCACGAAAGATTAAAAACTTGAAAAGACAAGAAGAAACGAGTGTGTAGTTAGAGATTAAAGGTTTGTACATGTCACTCAGATGTTCTACATCTTGCTTCAGCTTCGTCGAGCTTGAATGGCTTACAAAGTTGCACATCTCTGAGAGAAGGCGTTTATAATATAAAGGTTTCTCATTCAAGATACTGAAACTGCTATAATCAAACAGATGGTCGTTATTTATCATGTGTTTTAGAGCTGCGGACCAACCCCAGAAAAGTGCTTTGAAAACGATCGACCGACCAATCGCGTTAATCGTGTTAAATTCATTATTCATCTTGCTTTAGCAAACTTCAAACCTTGACAACTTAGGTAGGGGCGGGCAAAATAGTGAACACGAAGATGACAAAAGAAAGTGAAAAGTATTCTAAACAAGTATGAAAGTAAATTTAGAACATTTCGGAATTTTGAAAAATTGCGAGAATCTTTTAGGGTGCACATTTTGCCCGCAATTCTTGAACTTTTCAGGGAAGGGCGTTTAATACTCGACATCGATGAGGCTATCATTTTTCGGTGAAAGTTATTTTTAAAGTTATTATTAAAGTTATTTTTCGCGTTAGTTTCTTAGGGTGGCCATTTCGCCTCCCTCGCCCCTGTATTGTTTTTTTTCCAAAATATTTCAAGTCATGACAACTGAATATCAATAAAATTTCATGTAAAATGACGTTTAACTAATGAATTTTTGTCTCTCATTCCCCGAAATAATTTTTTCTTATGTTATATTCACATGGGTACCTCGCACCCCACATAATTAGCGAAAAATGCTAAAATCATTTTTCTTACTTTGTTCAATCACATTTTTCACGGCGAAAAATTCATGCCAGTGTAGGCGCGCGAATTTATCCGTTCCGGAAACGTTGTCGTATACATGGACGACATCTTGATCGCGACAAAGACTCTCCCTGAGCATTTTAGCATTCTAGAAGCCATATTCGACACTCTCGTCGATAACAAACTAGAACTAAGGTTGGACAAATGTTCTTTTTTAAATACAGAAATCGAGCACTTAGGATATAAAATCACGAAAGAAGGATTGAGTCCGACAGAGAGTGGTGTCGCGGCTGTAGTGAACTTCCCAACACCAAAATCGGCTCGCGAAGTACAAAGTTTCCTTGGACTCGCGTCGTGGTTCCGCAGATACATTGCTGGATTTTCAATCGTAGCGAAGCCCCTATATAATTTAACGAAAAAAGACATGACATTCACTTTCGCGGAGGATGAAAAGAGGGCGTTCGAGCTGCTCAAGAGCAAACTTACAGATTCCCCAATTTTATCTATTTATGACCCGCACGCAGTCACTGAATTACATTGCGACGCCAGCGCACTCGGGTTCGGAGCTGTTCTTCTGCAAATGCAATCAGATCGATCAATGCACCCTATTTTCTATTTCAGTCGTCGGACCACCGAGGCTGAATCGCGCTACCATAGTTTCGAGTTAGAGACGCTTGCCATTGTCTACGCACTCCGTAGATTCAGAATTTACCTTCAGAGAATGCCGTTCACCATTGTATCCGATTGCAGTGCGGTTACCCAAACACTGGAGGAGCGGGACATAAACTCGCGCATCGCTCGTTGGAGCCTCGAATTACAAAGCTTCGATTTTAAAATTATACACCGGCCAGGGTCAAATATGGGACATGTTGACGCTTTGAGCCGAGCGTTCGGGATACTAGTTGTAGAAGACAACCCGTTCGAGTGGAACCTTACTGTTTCCCAAAGCAGAGATCCGAAAATTCAGGAAATCATCGAGAAACTGGACAAGGCAGAAGACCCCCACTACGAAATGCGTGACGGTTTAGTTTATAAGAAACATAAAGGTGACAGCCTATTCATCGTGCCCGAGCGAATGGTAAGCCACGTCCTGTTCCACTATCATAACGATATGGGGCATATTGGAGGTAATAAAATGGTAGAAATGATCGGACGCACATATTGGGTCCCCAAGCTACGTGCAAAATGTGAGGATCACATACATCACTGTCTTAGATGTATAGCCTTTTCTCCCCCATCGGGAAAACCAGAAGGATATCTAAACCCAATACCTAAGGGTGATAAGCCTTTTGACACCCTGCACATAGACCATTTCGGACCCGTCGATCCTCGCGTAGCGGTTAAGAAACATATCTTATTAGTCGTGGATGCCTTTACTAAATTTGTACGCCTGTACGCAACAAAAAGCACGAGTACAAAAGAAACAATTGACTGCTTGTAGCAATATTTCCATAATTACAGCCGTCCTCGGGTAATCATTTCCGACCGCGGAAGTGCCTTTACTTCATCCGACTTCGAGGCCTTTATGAAAGACTGTAATATTAACCATGTAAAAATCGCCACAGGGTCCCCAAAAGCAAACGGCCAGGTCGAACGTATCAATCGTGATCTCGCACCAATGCTCGCCAAGCTAACCAGTAATGCGGAGGGAAAGCCCTGGTATAAAACGCTGGGCGAAGTTGAGCATGCAATGAATAACTCTAAGAATAGATCAACGGGTTTCTCACCTAGTCAATTGCTGTTCGGCCTTGATCAGCGAGGTTCCGCACATGATGGATTGAAGGACGTAATACAGTCCCAAGTCCAAAATGGCGTTCGTGATATAGAAGAAAACCGGGCGAAAGCGGCCGAAACAATTGTATGTTCCCAAGCTAGTCAGAAGCATGCCTATGATAAGAGACACAAAGCATCACATACCTATCATGTAGGTGATATGGTAATGGTTAAGAACTTCGATAACACGCCAGGCGTGCCAAAGAAATTATTACCTAGATTTAAGGGTCCATATGAGATCACCAAAGTTCTCCGTAATAATAGATATGTGGTAGCGGATAAACCGGGATTCCAAAACACCCAACGATTATACGTGGGTACATGGGAGTCCTCCAATCACCGCCCCTGGCTGTAAAATATAAAATGTAAAATATAAAATATAAAATATAAGATATAAAAAATGAAAAGCAAAAAGTATATACTTACCCGGACTATATGGTTTCAATGATCTATGCACGTTTGAGACAAACTTGAGGTCAGGATTAGCCGAACTGTAGGCGCGCGAATTGCGCAGTCTTACCAACCTGGCTAGGGATAACTAGATAGAGTAAGATGGCAGGCCTGTAGAGGTAGTACGTAAGGAAGTAGTGCGGTGTAAGGGTCGTGTTAAATAAAATAAAGTACAGACATACATAAGTGTAATTCTTTATTACCCCATCCCGACTACACCAGGTTTTTTTTCGCATAGACTATTCCGTTCGTCAGTCTTCCAGCATTCGAATGGAAAAAAACCAGAACTCTCTACGACAAACAGTCCCAATAAACCAAGACTGGTATTAGAGCTGCGGGACACCCCCTGTTTTCGCGCATGTAGCGACCAATCGCGTACTAGTTCGTAATTATAAACTAGTTTTTTTCAATCAATTGAATGCGATCATAAGATATAAAAGATACATTTTTGGACAAATTTGTGGGTTGACAACCCCGTGCGGAATGACTCTCAATGGGTCAAAATACGCGCCGGAGGTAGAAATGAAAAATGGTACCAATTTTCGTTTCGCCGTTCACCATATTGGATCCGCCATTTTGAATTTTAAAAATCTGATGCCAGATTCGTAATTAGCGACGCCAAAAACCCCCGGTAGCACCTTGTCAGCCAAAAATCCTCGGCCGTTCGTTCTTCGCGAACTATCGAATAGCGAAATCTGCAATTTTCAGTGGTTGATCACACCCCCTTGGGGTGGAATTCCGTAGATATAAAAAAATACGTGTCGAATATTTTCACCTCCTCTACAATCTCCTAACGTTTCGTTGAAATTGGACGGGGACACTTAGTGGGGTTCCCTTGTTAGCATAATATGATTCATAAAGCCTCATAATGTAAATACTTCGACGGCCCCTAACGAAACCAGCTTATCTGAGCGTTATCGTTAGAAACAGCGTATCTCCTACACTTTCAACACACAGATACGGTGTTACTAACGACAGCGCTCAGATAAGCTGGTTTCGTTAGGGTCCGTTGACTTGATCTTCGCGACAAAAATAATTTCGATCAGTCATTTCGTAGATAGGCAACGGAGAAAATAACTGCAAAATGAAAATAGTACAATGATGAATTACATACCGACAATAACGAAATACAGAAGCCATATGTGTTCTAATATTTTCAGCGCCGTCCAGAGGCGAAGAAAGCGGAACTTGACACGAAGTCCAATTGGCGGCGGAAGCACGAGGACTTTATCAACGCCATCCGTTCGGCAAAACAAGTTCAAGCATGTCTTGCAGCAGGAGGAAAGCTCAGTGACTTGCCGCCTCCACCAGCTAGCGATACAAGCGATTACATTCAGTGTCCCCATTGCGGCCGGAAGTTCAGCCAGGGTGCTGCAGAACGTCATATTCCTAAGTGCGCAACTATGATGCACAATAAGCCGAACCCCCGAGCTTTGCCGAAATTGAAGCGTTGAGGTTACGTTAGCGGTAGTCTACGAAATTCCCGTTATATTCAAATATTTGGAAAATTTTTATCTTTCATTGGTCTTTTACCCCCTCCCAATGATTGCGTTTTCGTTATTCATCTATTTTTGACGTATTAGTGCGTTTCCTAAGTATCAGAGGAGAATCTCCACCTAACCTTTCTATCATACAGTGAAGATTCGTAGATGCGCACCATGCCTAATTGCCGAAGATACCCGAACGTATGCAAAGATAGCAGTAAACATCTCGTGATGAGGCCTCAGAATAACGAGAGCTGTAGAATGTATGTACGTTTGCATATGTCCAGCGTACGTGCATACGTGCGGGTATTTTCGGTAATTAGGCATGCCTAATGGCATGGTGCGCATCCACGAATCTTTACGGTATATTTACATTAGGGTGTTTCAAAATAACCTGACCCTTGAATTTTTTGCTGCTACCATGATTTTCAAGGGATATAACTTTCGCGGGTCTAGATTTGTTCATCAAGATCTATAGTTTCATACAACAAATAAGGAAATCCCACAACCTCAAACTAACCTACTTTTGTATCTTAGAAAATTATAAAAATCCACCTTCACAGTTAATACCGCTTCGTCATGTTATTAAATAAATTCGCTTCATTTGATAACATTCGGCGCATTCGGCGCAACACCCGCCAAATATAAATTTTGCATCCATTTATTAACATATACCGAGAATATTCGGTGAGAGTAAACGATCCCCTTCCTACGGCAAAACCAACGCAGGCGCGCACCGCATGTGTGAGGCTCGTTCGGGAGGGGATAGGCGGCCAGTGGTACTTCCACCGAATCTTCTGCGCTCGGCCGAATCCGTATAGCCCATCCGCGCTGACTCGATGAATTCTTAACTTTAAAAGCAATGATCACACTGAACACGGCAAAGAAGGCGAGGAATGAATTTCTCGGCCCGAACGGAAATAAAATGAATTCGCCTGACGTAAACATTTATTTTCAAAATTTATTAACCAATTTAAGATTAAATATCAATCAATTGAATTCAAGTATTGATTATCAGTGTTTACGAGTGATATTTGAGACAAAGTGGAACAGGTAAGTAGAGGGTAAATAATTGAAGACAACATCGTTGAAAATTGATTTTGCAGAATTCAGTTTTATTTAAAAACATCTGCTCGAAACTAGTATTCAATTAAATAAAAGTTAGCAATTTGTGAAAAAGTTTCTAGTGTTTGTGTCGAATTTAGTTTAACAATAACATAATAAAACATTTGATCTATTAAATGAAACATTTATTCTATCAAATTATGTTATTGTTAAACTAAAGTTTACACAAATACTGAAAACTCTTTCACGAATTGTTAACTTTGATTCAATTGAATACTAGTATTTCGAGCAGATGTTTTTAAATAAAATTGAGTTCTGAGAAAAGCAATTTTTGACGATGTTGTCTTCAATGATTTACCCTTCACTTACCTGTGCCACTTTGTCTCAAATATCGCGCATAAAAACTGATAATCAATACTTGAATCCAATTAATTAATATTTGATTTTAAATTGGTTGATAAATTTTGAAAATAAATGTTCACATCAGGCGAATTCATTTTATTCCCGTTCGGCAATGAGAAATTCATTTCTCGCCTTCTTTGCCGTGTTCAGTGTGATCATTGCTTTTGAAGTTGAAAATTCATGAAGTTAGCGCTATACGGATGGATGGGATATACGAATTCGGCCTAACGCGGAAGGTTTGGTAAAAGCACAATTGGCCGCCTATCCGCTCCCGAACGAGCCTCACGCACTCGGTGCGCGCCTGTGCTGCTTTGCCGTAGGAAGGGGATCGTTTAACCCTGGAGCACAAACTTTTCGTGACGGCTCACCTACGGAGATCGTGAACAGTGTACAGTCACTTACACGCAGCGCTGACCAATCACAGCCATGTGTGAGCGATCGTGGCGCATGCATGGGGAATCAGCATTCTTCTGTTTTCATTGCCTGATCGTCGTTTTGTCAGTTGGCGAGATCGCGGCGGCGGGTGAGGCGTCGCGAGATTCGGTAGGCCGACAATAGATGCGGTGGCGAGCCATTCTCGTATCGGCTTACTTCAAATGGCTCCTACCTGAAAACGACTTGGCTTTAGATATTTCAGGATGGATAATTTTGGTCTTAGATTTTTACAAGGAATCCACCGGTGTGAGGAAAGTACTGCATTCTGGATCACCCTGTATAGTTTTGAATGTAATAAACTTAGTACTAGGTATGATTGTGTGAATATTCAGTATGACGTATTGTATTCTTATTTGCTATAGGTATGATGTATGATAGTATATAAGATTCAGTGTGTTTCATAATAGTCATCGTTTACTGTAAGTGTATATGTGCCTGATAAATGGACCAAGCAGTGTGGTATGAACCTTTATTTAGTCCGATAGTACATATAAGCGGATCCACGTCACCTCACTCAAAAAAAAAACCGTCAAGTCACGGATCTTTGTGCCATTCAAAATATCTTCAGCACTATGAAAAAAAATTCAACTTCAAGAATTTTTGTTGCGAAACGGTTTAAAGTTCCGTATTTGAAAATCCTGTTCACACCGGTTCGGGGTCCTCGCACTGAACTCTAGGTGGACCGAGTAGCTTGGAAAAAGTGCGAGTACCCCCCACCAGTCAGTCGTCGCTTACCTGCCGCTATGAACCCATGTTAAATTGTAGTTATACTTGATAAATCAAGTTTTGATAATAACCAACGGATTATAAAACTGCTTATATCGTTTCTTTTCGTCACATTAAACTCGTCGTTATCCTAAGACTCTGTGAATTCGTATTCCGGCATTTTTTACTCGAGCAATAGTAAAACTCTTTACTCCGTGCTCAACATTCTGGTCCTTCGAGCCGGATTGCTGTTTCGTTGCGATAACCATAGAGAGGTGAAAGAGTGTGTGACTAAAAGAGCGACAGCTAACAGTGAGTTCAGGACACGGAACAGCAGTGAAAACATTAGATGTGCTAACGGTCTTTAGATTGCGACTACTGGTCGCAGAAGACTTTCAATTAGCGAGATTTGCTTTTCATTCTAGCCGCAGGGTTTTCAATCATCGTGTTTACTAAGCCGCGTCGAGTAATCGCGATAAACAACGCGTTAATTTGGTGACAATTTTTGCAATCAGACTTGTCTCCCAGTGATCGATACCCGGTATCAGTCATAACGGTTAGGTCGAACGGCACTACGTGGGTGTAACAACACTCCTCCCGCGCCGCGCCGCTCGGCTGCCTTCGACTAACAACAGAACTGTTTGTACTCAGCTGAGAGAACACTTCTTCGCGCTCGATTCGGCAAGTGTCGTAATCGCGGTGTGTGGACACTCAAAACAACCTGTGAATCTCGATAACATCAACATTGACGAAAATGACAGAACTAGACGACCTGTTTCAAAATCAACATATCACGGGGGGTCTAATCACCCGATTTTGGACCAACATAGAAAGTTGGGCAAAGCAAATCTTACCGTGGCTGTTATTAAATCACGGAAGGAGCTTTTACAAACCTACTGGACCAAATACTTCGAAACTCATCTTTTGATCTGCCAATGTGACGGCGCTGAAAATGATATTTACATGACAGCGGATCACTTGGATGGTTGAAGAGGCGTACTTGACCGCCAAGGTGAAGATTGCTACTGCCAAGGGTGATGCACAAGGCCCGACTTCTTATACTCGCTCTGCAGCTGATGCCGATGCGGCGTTAATTCATCAATTGCCAAAACTAAACATGCCAACCTTTTCGGGTGATCCTCTTAAGTGGGAAACGTTTCGAGACCGATTCCGCGTTGCCGTGCATGACGTGGCCTCACTATCAGCTGGAATAAAGCTTCAAGGATGTTTACGAGGAGAAGCAGCCAAAGTGGTGAACCACCTACCTGCTACGGACGCGAACTACGAAGGAGTCTGGGAAAAATTGGAAAGAAGATATGGCAACAAGCGTCTCTTAATTCGTACACATCTAAAAAACTTAGCATGCCCGGAATAGC
The DNA here is from genome assembly GCA_914767705.2 of Tenthredo notha. Taxonomy (NCBI): domain Eukaryota; kingdom Metazoa; phylum Arthropoda; class Insecta; order Hymenoptera; family Tenthredinidae; genus Tenthredo; species Tenthredo notha. Next base: position 2,295,634 of record OU611907.1, on the reverse strand, counting down.
CAAAGTTACATCCGCGGAGCTAAAAACAATCCTAGATACAACTGATGAAGCTGTGCGAGCACTGAAAGCTTTAGGCAGACCGACGGACCAATAGAACGACTGGCTGGTTCACTGTAAAAAATGTGGTGTCAAAATCAACACCATTTCAACACCGAAAGCAGTCCATAGAAGTCCACCTCGTTTTCAGTGTCAGTGGACAGTGTGAGAAAGTGGGTGTTGAAGTGGTGTGCTTGAACGACACCGATTCTAGTTACACCCATTAATGACCACCAACCAGTTAACACCTTATAAGTAACACCATGATACTGACACCCTTGAATGAACACCAGAGCATTGATACCCTGAGAGCTGACACCACATGAATCAACACCAAAGAATTGGCACCACATAAATCAACACCAAAGAATTGGCACCCCATGAATTTACACCAGTGATTAGCACCCTGATAATAACGCCGAAGAATCGACACCTGCACGATAACACCGTAGAACCTACACTTTCTAAATTACACCGAATCGACACCGTTCCAATAACACCACAGAATTGACAAATCGAAAGACGACAGTAACACCAGTTTTGACACTATGGAAATGACACCAAATATACGCTGACCATTCAACACCACTATTGTGCTCCACAATAGCCTGAAGGTTGCACCTATACGGTATTGAGATTAGGGTATTAAAATTGGTGTTGTAGATTGCGTTGTTGAAGTACCTTTAATTAATCTGAGGGATAAATGAATGTTATTTAAAATCTACTGTACTGAGTTTGGAAATATTATACATGGGATAGGGTCTAAAAATGAAGAAGAGTAAATTTTAAAAGAAGCAAAATCAATATATTAACTGCGAATGACTTAGTGTACAGTAAAATAATGTGGATCTTCATACGATAGGGGAAAGGTGGGCACAGCCCCGGTCACCCCAAGTTTTGAACACTTACGCACAAATAAATTTGAAAAACGAAAATCAGGGTAAGGATCTTGGTCACATTTTCCCCTTTGTTTTTTTAAATTCATTTGTGCGTAAGTGTCCAAAGCTCGAGGCGACCGGGGGTACTCGCCGGCCGGCGCTACCCACCTTTCCCCTAACTGATATATTTCTCATCAAAATAATAGAACATATTTTATCTTCAATCAGAAATTTACCTTACAATAATAATTAGGAGTATTATAATTAGTACATTCAAGTATTATAATATAGAAATCACAAATCTGTGTAGGAACCTTATAATATACAATGATAATTCAGTCAGTATTTTGTACTCTTTGTTCTAGTAGGAACTTTTCAATACCGTACGTGGACTAGATATTTGAGAAAAAGAATATGAAAAGGCGTGGAACCTGATAATAGAATATATCTAATACTAACAATGATAAAAAATAGTAGGTACAGTTAAAAGATTTGACATTTTGGAACAACAAATGTTGTTGTTTTCACAAAATGTTGATGAAAAACGTAAGGGTACTTATGATTCAACAGACTTAGGTCAATCAAAGAATAAGTGTTAGTGGTTTTGGGTTCAACTGCAAAGGCTTGATACTCGTCGCTAAAGTATTTAGTTTCACATTCGGTGCAAATAGCAAACGGTAGATTGTGATGGACAAAGATTTCAATAATAATTTGAAACACAGACGTAGATCTGTTAATTCGTTGATATGGGTCGCAATTATAAATCCGATTTTATATAAAAGTCCAAATACTACTTTTCTTACAACTAATATTCTATCTGATGGATTGAACTTAAAATCACTTCTAGCTAACAAAAAACGTGATATGAAGTTATCATATGTATCAAATTTTCCCGCACCTGCGGTGATAGACACATTCAAATTTTTGTTGCGTATTTTCCAGTGATAATACATGAATCGCTGATGTTGGTTAGCTAACGTTTTGCTAATATTTCGGAAGTTACGATATTTATTTGCCAGATCTTTGAAAAAATAATGCTTCCCTTCATAACGCATGGTCCACAAATGAACAATTGGTCCCATTAGTGAAATTATTCGAGGATAATGTATTAAAAAGTGATGCTTTGGCAACAAATGGGTTTTGAATTCAGTTTGAAATAGAGAATGATGCTCTTCAATCAGACACTTCAACTGTTGTATCATTCCAGGGCTGATTTATGGCGAGAAAATTATGGACAAGCAACTCAGAAGTAATGTCAAAACGCGCCATTTAGGTTTCACAAGATCATGCCGAGGATGCGAAGGATCAACGATGTCTCCAAGTATTAAAGGCAAAAACCTTACCAGGCACCATGTTTGTGCAGCTCGTTGACCGATCAACGCGCCTGGTTTGTCTAACGCTATCGGGCTCGGTTTATCTGCCATATCTATCGATCCATAATTGAACGATTTGATTCTTTCATTTATTTCGAAAAGAGTTATAATTTTCAAAACGTTAACAACGTAATCAATGAATAATTTTATTTCCAACTGTACACAACCCTCCAGTGTATCATGTGCAGCATCCGCAGTTATGCAGTCAAATACTTCAAAATAATGCAAGTCGTTTAATATACATCTGCGCTTCACTCCTAGAATGTGTGAAGTAGTTGCGTTCAATTTGTCACAGGTTTCGTCGTAAGTTCTGTTTGATTTCAAAAGGTCTATATTTTCAGAGACCATGATCCGAGTTTGTTCTTTCGTAGCGGTGCACACTCTACAAAAATGTGTCGCAGCAAATGATTCTACTAATCCAAGTAAAGAGTTTCCCCCCAAATTGTCGAAACTCAGAGCGATAATCGAACCTCGCACATGTTTATTTCCAATGTCGAGACCTTCTGTCTCTAGTATTCTTATATCTCTAACGATTGGCTTCCAAATTTCGTCAAATCCGAACGTTTTTATAATCAGCAACGTAAAATAAAGCCATTAAATGAATGTTCTCCAAGCGTGAGTTGACATACGGAGGAAAATTCCGTAATGTAAAATATATCGCTCCCAGTTTGTGAACGCCTGTTTTACTTCCAAGAGGATCTGTGGTCCCAAAGTCGTCATAATAGATCTGTAACTGTAACGCATAATCCGAACGACTGAAAAGTGGATGTGCCGCGAAATACGAACCATCAGAGATGTCCCGTAAAATTTTATTCTTTTCTTTTTCACCGTTTCGTGTAGTTTTCTTGGATTTATCAAATATCATGTTTCGAGCAGAGGGATTAGCCATAATAAACTTCAGGCTTTCTAATATCGGTACATAGATAAAGGTACACGGGACTGCAACGGTTTTATAAGTGTTCAAAGCAGAATCAAATATTTGATCAAAACGAGTCCCGATAGATAGCTCTACAGGTTTGACAAAATCATCTAAGCCAGAATAGTACTTTCCAATTTTGTAAGTCGTGTCTAAGCCATTGAACAAATTTTTTTGCTTCTGTATATATTGTTTGAGTGTTACGTTTTCACCTAAGTTAGTTTGATTGAGAACATTCAAAACGTTATCAACGATATTATTCACTAGTTCATTAGTACTCTCAATGACGCCCTGCAGTGTAGATTTAGGAACTCCAGTCGCGTCCAGCTTTAATAGATAATTAGTTGCTAATGAATTATTTTGGGTGGGAGAATGACTTACGTCTTCGCAATCCGAGCTACTGCTCAAGTCATCGAGAACAATTTGATCTTTTTCGGCATTTGAAATTGAATTACCTAACGATGAGTCTGAATCATTGTGATCTACTTGAGATTCTACATCCAATTCGGACTCATGAACTATAGCGGACTGGAAATCGGATTTGTTCGAAATAGTTGACTCGTGCTCATGCCTTAGTAAATGTTTCCTCAGGCCGCTGTAGGTTTCAAACAAAATTGAACACGGTGGGCAGCAGCATTGCAAAATCAATTTGGACCCGGGAAGTAACGCGTGATCAATTCGAAGGTGCCTAGTCATTTCAGGAACCGATGCTGAACTTGTAGGACAAACGAAGCACTGGAATTGCATAATGGTTGTGTGTGGCACATCAATAAACAGTATGATATCTGCAATCGAGGGCTACCATTAAACTTTACCGTTGAACTCAAAACCACAAACAAGTAATAGAAAGACGAAAAGAAAAAATAAAGAAAAGTAGGAGACAATTTCGTGAAGTATTTTTACGTAGCGCTTAGGACTCCAGTCAGCCAAGTACGAACCTCCCGCATTCGCGCCGTAAAACGAACATTGCTTTCCATTTTGTAATAAAATACTTGAATGAAATCATAGAACATACTCAGGTTGACGTCGAAGCTTTTGTTGAATACAAAGTGGCACTTAAACAATGTGTCGAATGCAGCTGATGAATCTGTTGCATCTATGGGCAGGACCCTTTTCTCGACAGCGATGAAATACGATGAAATAGCTCCCGTGTTCGGTCCGACAGCAAGGAGGCACGGCTGTGTTGTTTTTACTAGAGCATCATCTAGTGGAGTCCCAGTCTAAAGTTATATAAATGTTATTAAAATTATATAAATTATATTAATTTAATATCCAACGAAATATCATTTCAATTTTTATACTCGGTGCGTACCTTGTGAAACAGAATAAGCCCGTGTATCGCGGATGCAGCCGTTTCACGCTCTATTTTTTTTCTTCCCTTTGCTGTGGGTGGTAGTTATTTCAGTAACGTAGTGTAAGCGCTTGTGATCTTATCCCAATCTTTATAGAACAAAGTTCAACCAAAGTAAACTGGTTATTCATACAATTCATATGATATCTGACAAGCAATTTTCATACAGAAGATTATAGCAAAATCTTGACAACTCGATGGAATAATTCCAAATTTCTCTACGTGCAGTATATTCATATGAAATTCTTGTCAGAAAATAGAGATCCTAACTATTTTAGTTGCAGATAAGAAAATGGGAAAAACTATGTATATTACGACAGTTGAAAACAGACATCACATAATAATGGTACAAAAACAAACCTGGTTCTTGATTTTCAAGACTTTTCTTATTTTTATGCCCAGAATATTTCTCGTATACTTGGAAAATTGCATCAGCAGAAAAATTAGTAATCTTCACATCAGGATGCATAAGATGGAAATCTGCGTCGATCTGAAATATAAATTAAATTTTTTGTCCAACATTACTTTCGAAATGAGATATTAGTGAAATGACATGCTTTACCAGATATGGAGTATCGAAGAATCTCGGGAAATCAGCGAAGATCTTTTCAGACGCGGATCTTCTTAGGTTGAAAGTGTCTTCCAGTGCTGATAAAATTTCTTTTTTTTGTGTCTTGGGAAAGCGTTTCTGAGAAAGATTAATTGGGCTTGCGCGCGTTCCTCATCATGAGGACGTACATTCTTTCGTGGTTCAACGTTTTCCTTTTGCTCGAGTTTTACCTCTTTGATTGGCACATGCAGACGTCTATTCAGTGTTCGTAATCTCCAGGAAATGTAACCTGATCGGCCTTGAGGATCATAAAATTGTTCCTGAAAATTCATTAGGTAAATGATAAATAGTTTCATTACACATTATATTCGATTGAGTAACTGATATAATCAAATAGACTTACATAACCTTCCTCTGTGCCTGGATCTCTTAGTAATGGAAATGCACATATAATTTCCTTCGCATAGTGAATCTTCCGGTCTTTTGTGGGGTGGTAGCCTTCGTTGGTTACCATCAGATTCACAACTAAATTAACTAGTTTTCGTCGACTTTGGGCAGAGAGACCTTTGCTGATCTCGTATTCCGTCAAAATTTCTTTGCCACCGGGCACAGATCTAATTTTTTCTTTCAGATCCTGATACACATAAGCATTCCAAATAAAGAATTGTTTGCATGAATATTTTTGAGGTAAATTGCATTTATTGTCACTTTATTAAGGTGCTTCCCTACGCAATTCCACCAGACCTGAAAACATTGGAAAAAAAGGTGTTATTAAACGGAATATCTCTGCCTGGGCACCGAAATCAATGCAACAAGCTCTGTAGCGCAATTTTATGCGTGATTGCGAACACGTACGGCCAAAAAAATGTTTTTTTTACGCGAAAATAGAGAAGATATCCATGTAAAACGTTTTCAAAGCTGTTTTACATGGATATCTTCTCTATTTTCGCGTGAAAAAAAAACATTTTTTTGGCCGTACGTGTTCGCAATCACGCATTAAATTGCGCTACTGTTTCATTGATTTCGGTGCCCAGGCAGAGATATTCCGTTTAATAACACTTTTTTTCCCAATGTTTTCAGGTCTGGTCGAATTGCGTAGGGAAGCACCTTAACTCTGCATACGTAAAGTAGTTACCAAATTTTCGAGTTTTGTTTTTTTGACAGGTGGTGGACCGTCAGTTATAGAACTTGTGGCACAGCTGTTCTGCGAAATCGTCGAAATGGAAGCTGCAGTACCTCCAGTCGTATCTGTATAATTGGAAACTGAATATTTCTTATTAGTTATTAGTAATAAGGGTGGTGTTTATTTTTCAACGGTCATTACTGCTTTAGACTGAAGTCCGGATTAATTTTGAAATTTAACACCAACAAACGTGAAAAATACTCCCGAATAGAGTTGAATAATGAAATATTCTACCTGATCGTGCGGTAGGTTGCAGATATTTCGGTGTTAAACGGAAAACCGTATTCGGGAAAAGACTGAATATCAATGGTTCAATGATAGCGTCATCCTCGTCACGTATCACTATCTCATTGCTGTCGTCAATCTCAAATGCTGCTTTAGCTGTAAGTAGTATGAAGAGTGAAGACCAAGATACAGAATAAAATGATACAATTTCGGTGTGCAATCCAACAAGCTAGCACCGAACGGTGTAACAGAAACACCGAATAATGTTGGAAAAACATTAGATGGTGTCAAAAACACCAGATAGTTTTGAATCATACCGGAGATAGTGTTGAAAAGACGCCAAAGAGTGTTGAAAGATCACCAGATAGTGTCGAACCAGCAACAAATATAGCGTTGAACGATTTAAGATATATTATTTATTAGCACTTACCTGCCACGATAAAATCCCTGTATTCCAATGCCTGGTCACTGAATGAGGACACTTTTATCCATTTAGTCTCCCCGTTGTATCGTCCCTTTCGCAATTGAAATTGGGTATCACTTCTCGGTTGCTGTGACGCACTTCCACTTGCACTCTCTGCTGGTTGCTCACTATTATTCAACAGGTTTTCGACTGTAGAATGATCCATATCAATCAGAAAGCTTGATGTAAAAACCTCAGAAAAATCTGATGCAGACATTTTCGTAGAGTAACAGTACCTAATTTTGCGCGACACGTTTCCACTTAGTTCGCACGAGTATTAGCAGGCAACTGACAGAAGACTGCTCGAGAACACGAATGGATGCTACGACGTGCACAATCTTGCACGCGATTGACTACATCGGTGTCAAATCTACACCGATTCGGTGTCAATCTAATAAATGTAAATGTATAGGTACAACAATGTGTATATATTTCAAGTAACGAATATACAATTACGAATTCAAATTTCGAATTTTCGGGGCAAATTCGACTTATTATTTATTCGCTTTCGAATAATTTTATTCAACCATATAGAAACATTTTGTTCCGGGTAAAAAACAATCCTCAAGTGGTGTACGAAAATATTGACACATATCGGTGAAAAATAACACGCAAATACGGTTTCTTTCATTTTTGACACTGTGTGGATTCTTATTTCCGGGTATGATTAGATACTGACTACTCAGCAGGTGTTAAATTAATACCTGAATATCTGAAATGGTATCGAGTGGTGTCAGTCAAAGTAAAAAACTGCATATGGTGTTGACTTACACGAGACAACACCATTTTTAATCTAACAACATCGCTGGAGTATTTCATACACTTTATTGGTGTTGTTATTGACACCAACATTCTTAAACAACAACTCCAAACTGATTTATACCTCAAATTTTTTAAATTCACATCGTTGTGGAACGGTTAGACAACTTCTCCCGAGCGGCGTGGGAATTAGCATCACAGGATGCTCCGGAATTACCAACGTACAAAGAACTGTCGACGTTTCTGGAGGGCCGAATTCAGGCCTTGGGGCTGACCCACTTGGATAAACCAACTCCGAAGCCTCAGTCGTCAGGAGGTTCGGACTCGAAACGACGTTCAACCACGTTGTCGAATCAGGTCTCGACGTCCAAGGCGTCCAAGTCTAAACCTACTTGCGGAATATGTCAGGGCCCGTATTTCTTCTCATATTGCCCAAAATTCCGAAAATTACTGCCAGCACAGTGGATAGAACAAGTCGAAAAATTCGGCTTGACAAGCGCTGCCTGGCATGCAATCTTCTTCATCACACGATGCTGCATACAGGATCCATTTCGAACACGTCAGAAGGCGAGGTCGCAACCAACGGTAACAACACATTACAACATGCGAATTACGGTCTCTCCGGGAGCGCAAACTACGTAGCGCAAATCAGCACCACAGTGTCGACAACTCGAGTCAACGGATCGGTACTCACCTCCACGGCCCTAGTCATCCTGGAGTCCACGCAAGGCGACACGGTAACGTGTCGAGCTCTTCTCGACACCGGGGCGGAGCGATCCTTCGTCACAGAACACGTTACTCAAAGCCTTAAGCTGCCGCGACGTGCTAGACACATAACTATTTCCGGCTTCGGAGATACCAATGCAGGAACGGCAAGGAGTCAAGTATCTCTGTTTCTCCGTTCAAATTATCGTCTTGATTTCAAGCTGGCGCTAGATGGTCTAGTGGTACCAAAATTAACAAGTTTACTTCCTGCTAGCGATCTGAAGGTGCGTGAGTGGCCTTACCTGGCGGGGCTTACCCTAGCTGACCCAGATTTTCACAGATCCAGAGCGATCGATGTGATTATAGGATCTGACGTGTACGGGCTTCTACTATTCGGTGGAGCTCGTACAGGGCCAGTCGGTATGCCGATAGCCCACGAAACAACGCTAGTGTTGTAATCGGGATCCTGAGATCTTTCATACAACTACAACTTATTTAAGGATTCGTTGTCGAATTAGGAGTTGGAACTCAATCGTACAAAAGTGATTCAAGTTTATTATTATGTGAAAAGTTTTACAATGTCTAGCGGAGTACCGCCATAACTTGCCCTAATATCTTGATCTCCATGTTCTGACAATGAGTATTACAATGATCGCTTATTTATGACGTTAAGGTGCTTCCCTACGCAATTCCACCAGACCTGAAAACATTGGGAAAAAAGATGTTATTAAACGGAATATCCCTGCCTGGGCACCGAAATCAATGAAACAAACTTCGTCGCGCAATTCTATGTACGATTTCGAACACGTACAGGCAAAAAAATGTTTTTTTTTTACGCGAAAATAGAGAAGATATCCATGTAAAACGTTTTCAAATCCGTTTTACATGGATATCTTCTCTATTTTCACGTAAACAAAACGTTTTTTTGGCCGTACGTGTTCGAAATCGTACATAGAATTGCGCGACGAAGTTTGTTTCATCGATTTCGGTGCCCAGGCAGAGATATATTCCGTTTAATAACACCTTTTTTCCCAATGTTTTCAGGTCTGGTGGAATTGCGTAGGGAAGCACCTTAAGAGCATGTCCTAGTCCTACGTTTACCGGCTTTAAAAAAAAGCAAAACATCGAAGAAACTCCGAAACGATGGTTAAAAATGATATATAATGGATTCATTCGATAATTAGGGACGAATAGGTTTGATCCAGCACCCGAGATCCGTTGAAATCGAAAAAAATTAATTTTTTATGTTTGTCAAGTGCGTCCGTGTCACCTATTTTGGTTAATATCAAAGTCTACGCGTCAAAAACGCAAAAACCGGCAACGTACCCCTAGTCTACATGCAATGACGAACATTTGTGTCCAAAAATTTTGTTGCTTCACGCAACAATGGGACGATCAAACCGAAAGTAGAGCGGTAGTCAAGATGTAAATAGTGTAAAATTGTCGATTTCTGACAGCTGATCGTAAGACATGAGATTATAATATAATTATTATATTGGAAATATAATATTTTCATTATTTTTTGCCAAGTATCAATGAGAATACTTGGCAAAAAATAATAAAAATATTATATTTTCAATATAATAATTATATTATAATTGTAATTCAATTATTTCGCACGATGATTTACGCGCAGAGCCACCTGTCGGGCGTTTCGTTAGCCGAGGACCGTCTCGTGTCTCACGATCAGCTGTCAGAAGTCGACAATTTTACACTATTTACATCTTGACTACCGCTCTACTTTCGGTCTGATCGCCCCATTGTTGCGTGAAGCAACAAAATTTTTAGACACAAATGTTCGTCATTGCATGTAGACTAGAGGTACGTTGCCGGTTTTTGCGTTTTTGACGCGTAGACTTTTATATTAACTAAAATAGGTGACACGGACACACTTGACGAACATAAAAAAATAATTTTTCTCGATTTCAACGGATCTCGGGTGCTGGATCGAACCTATTCGCCCCTAATCATCGAATAAATCCATTATATATTATTTTCAACCATCGTTTCGGAGTTTTTTCGATGTCTTTTCGATGTTTTACTTTTTTTTAAAGCCGGTAAAGGTAGGACTAGGACATGCTCTTAAGGAGGTCGCGCTGCGTCTGCAGTTGTTGTTAGTTGCATTAAGGCTTCGTGCTTGCACATTCCATAGTATTGCCAAAGTGTGGCTCAAACATCCTGATTGCAACATCCCTCCCCCCTTGGAGAGAAAAGCCCTTAGGATTTTCTTCTAAAATCAGACGATTTTTGCTTGCTTTGTTCTCGAACGCTCGGCTATTACGTTATTAGTACGATGTTAGTAGTTACACATTGTTCCGCGTTTACAATTCATCATATTATCGTTTCTTAGGCTAGGTTAGTATAAACTATTTTCTATATCATTTTTCTATCAGTTAAATTGTTCCAAATTTCATACTCAAGTTATATTATTCAATAAAAGGTTTCAATCGATTTACATGTACTCTGAGATTCTTCTTATTAACCTTTATGGTGTAGTTAACGTTTGAGTTTACCTCTAGAATAGTATAAGGACCAATCCATTGAGATAATAGCTTCTTGGATCGTCCTCTGCGTACAGTCTCGTCGTACAGTAGTACCTTGTCTCCAACCTTGAATCCTTTTTCTTTGGTTCGTTGGTCGTACTCGATTTTTGACCTCTCCTTAGCTTGTTGCAGATTTTCTTTGGCTATGAGATTGCTGACTCGCAATCTCTCTCCTAATTCTCGTGCGTAGTCGTCATAGGTTGTAACGGGTTTTTCCTGGGCTCGGGTACCGAGGAATTGAAGCCGAATACAAACCTGGCCCAACTTGTAGGTAGGGGTTGTTGTTGGGCGCCAGACTTCGTTGGAAGTCCTCTCTCTCTCTCTCTGGGACCCTCCGGCTAGCTACTAGTGATAGAGGGATTTCGTGGGGGCGAGAAATAACGACACCAGTGATCTTAGTTTACTCAATTTTATTCAAAAAAAAGAAAAAAAGAAACGTGTGTGAACCTAGCATCTCATGTGCTAGCATTTCATAAAAAATTGGTTGTTCCTATAGCATTCTCGCGAGTTCTATAGTTCCTGATAGTTTTTATCGAAAGTTCTAATGAATTAATACTCAAAAACTCATTTTGAAAAAATGAAATGCTAGCGGCTGGAACCTAGCATTTCATAAGTAAAAATGACAATTTCTATATACCACAAACAAAATATAATACATTTTACGAGAGTTCTTGATCGTTTTCGAATAATTGGTAGGTATGGCCGACATTTCCGATTGTTTTTAGCGATTGTTTACAACAAATAACCCGAACCAGACCCAAAAAAGTGAAATGCTGGCTCATATTCCAACCCAAGAGGTAAGTACATACGATATTATCGCAGCACTCGCTTTTTTCAACTACGAGGCGAAGAGTTCCGGCCTCCCAAATTATTTATGCCGATTGTTTACAACAAATAACCCGAACCGGACCCAAAAAAGTGAAATGCTGGCTCATATTCCAACCCAAGAGGTAAGTACATACGATATTATCGCAGCACTCGCTTTTTTCAACTACGAGGCGAAGAGTTCCGGCCTCCCAAATTATTTATGCCGATTGTTTACAACAAATAACCCGAACCAGACCCAAAAAAGTGAAATGCTGGCTCATATTCCAACCCAAGAGGTAAGTACATACGATATTATCGCAGCACTCGCTTTTTTCAACTACGAGGCGAAGAGTTCCGGCCTCCCAAATTATTTATGCCGATTGTTTACAACAAATAACCCGAACCGGACCCAAAAAAATGAAATGCTGGCTCATATTCCAACGAAAAAGGTAAGTTCATACGATATTATCGCAGCACTCGCTTTTTTCAACTACGAGGCGAAGAGTTCCGGCCTCCCAAATTATTTATGCCGATTGTTTACAACAAATAACCCGAACCGGACCCAAAAAAATGAAATGCTGGCTCATATTCCAACGAAAAAGGTAAGTTCATACGATATTATCGCAGCACTCGCTTTTTTCAACTACGAGGCGAAGAGTTCCGGCCTCCCAAATTATTTATGCCGATTGTTTACAACAAATAACCCGAACCGGACCCAAAAAAATGAAATGCTGGCTCATATTCCAACGAAAAAGGTAAGTACATACGATATTATCGCAGCACTCGCTTTTTTCAACTACGAGGCGAAGAGTTCCGGCCTCCCAAATTATTTATGCCGATTGTTTACAACAAATAACCCGAACCGGACCCAAAAAAGTGAAATGCTGGCTCATATTCCAACCCAAGAGGTAAGTACATACGATATTATCGCAGCACTCGCTTTTTTCAACTACGAGGCGAAGAGTTCCGGCCTCCCAAATTATTTATGCCGATTGTTTACAACAAATAACCCGAACCAGACCCAAAAAAGTGAAATGCTGGCTCATATTCCAACGAAAAAGGTAAGTTCATACGATATTATCGCAGCACTCGCTTTTTTCAACTACGAGGCGAAGAGTTCCGGCCTCCCAAATTATTTATGCCGATTGTTTACAACAAATAACCCGAACCAGACCCAAAAAAGTGAAATGCTGGCTCATATTCCAACCCAAGAGGTAAGTACATACGATATTATCGCAGCACTCGCTTTTTTCAACTACGAGGCGAAGAGTTCCGGCCTCCCAAATTATTTATGCCGATTGTTTACAACAAATAACCCGAACCAGACCCAAAAAAATGAAATGCTGGCTCATATTCCAACGAAAAAGGTAAGTACAGACGATATTATGGCAGCACTCGCTTGATAATAAATAAGGAGATGTAGACAATTTTTGTGCATAGTCCGAAAAAATTTCATCAAAAACCTAACGATCTTAAAGATCATGTTCTCACTTTCAGCGTTACCAGAACCAACGACGAGGACGTAGTGAGAGATGGCTCCATCCTTTTTTTTTTTTTTACTTTGTTTTGTATTTTGTAATTTTTTTATATTTTCTTATGTTTTTTGTATTTTTTTGTATTTTTTTTATTTTTTATTTTTTTGTGTATTTTTTGTATTTTTTTTTTTTGTTATGTCTTAAATAATTTTATTGTCAATAGTATTTATTCCTCTTATATTCTCTTGTTTGTATAGATAATATTTCGCCCATGTATGTTCTCAAAATCAATGTACCTATTTTGAGCGTTCATCTGTTAAATAAATGCGTTGTCAATAAGGTGTTTCATTGGGAATCTAGATTTTATTTTCAGTGCTATAATACACTACCTCAACACACTTTTGAAACATCCCCGTCACCAATCTCCGCTTTATCCTTTTTTAGATAATACATATACGAACAAATGAGGTTTGATAATTGTGCTCTTTTGCACGCTTTCTCGTTTACGACGCATATCATTGTACATATACCAATACAATCCGGTCTTCGTATAAGCCGTGTAGTGCTCATATTCATAATGTGCTAATCCAGCAAGAGCATATACATCACCACCTAATGATATTGTCGGTGTTATAGTTTCGAGTCGGTGAGAAATCGTCTTATTCCGTGCCTCATAATGTTCATCGGTTATAACTGATAGATCCAGCAATATATGCGGGCTGTAGACGACTTGATCATTCAGAATATTTTTGCACTTTATGCAGGTTCTTCTTGTCACCAAAGCATCATCGATAGCTTCTTGCATTAAATGAAATCCGTCGTTTAACAATATATCTACGTTGACAGAGATTGTAACGCAAGGATGACTGTTTTGGTAACCGCACGTACATGAAGAATTTTTGTACAACTTGGCTGTTGAGCGAAAAGGTAATCGGCCAAGTGGCTAACATTGCAGTGGGCATCCAAACGCGTTATTGTTCTAGTGAACAAGATCTTTGCGTCTTCAAACAAGTTCAATTCCCACAGAATATTAGCTCTTTCCACGTAATGTTTGGCATTGATTTTCTTTTCTTTTAGCACTGAGAGAGCTAGTTGAATGAGTGGACTTGAGGATGAGGAAATTGCATCGTGGTAACTCTTGTGACACGCAATACCACTCAAAATCACTTGGAATATAGAATCGAAAGGACATGTTCTGACGACGGAAATGCTTTTTTTTTTTATAGTCATGCAACCTTTCAGAAGACCATTTTGGAACATTGGGAGCTGTGGATTGCGTATGTCTTTGATATAGTCCCATTCCGGGCATTTGTCGAGACATGTCTGCTTATATCTTTTTTTAGGAATGGGTTCTTCGTCAGTTATCTTATCTGTATTAATTTTTTCGGCTTTATTTCTCCAATTTTCGTTAATATTCCACTGCTTAAATTCAACAGGCGTGCTGGTCTGGCGGTCCTCATCGATAGTGAATGATGAAGTATTTCCGACGAGACTGTTCGTAGATTCTATCGCTTTTATGTCCGATCCGGCTGTCACTGAATGGTTAAAAAGTTGTTGATCCGAAATAACGTGACTCCCTTCAATCTCAGATGGGACATCAGTGCCGTTATTTTTATATTTACTGAAATCAGATTCTTCGAATTCGCTTGCAGAAGAATAAATTTCAGCAGCAGGTAGGTCTGACTTTTTCTTTGATTCCCCTCGGTTTTGGTCGCTAATTGTCTTCCTATCGCCCTCGTTCGATGAAAGTTTTACCTTACCGTCTAGATGGTCGTCAATATGTTGTAAAACGAATTTATCAGGCCGAGTTGGTAGGATGCCTTTTAGCGATCTTTTCATGTCACCAAACTCTGCTTCTACGGCAGAAGATGTAGCGATTATTAGACCACGTTTGAAGTGAGGTCGCATTATACCGGTCCACAGCGATGCGTAGGGCATGAGTTGTTTTTTGAATTGCTTGGCAAATTCAGGATTGTAGCAACCGTTTATTATACTTCCGCCTTTCGATTTTTCCGCAAGATTGTGTGCGGCGCGATGAATTGTATCAGCCCACATTTTCCAATCAGTATCGGAAGCATGATCGTTCTGTGAATCATCGTCTCCATCGTCTCTATCTTGATCTTTTTTTTCTTGGCAGTCTTCATTGGCCAGTCCATCGTAGTGATCTTCTTCATCACTTAGAGATGTGCCGCGTATCGCATCGTTTATCAATTGTATTCGTGTTTCAGCGGGTACTGCCACGTTATTATCGCTATAACCAATGAATTCGCTCGAAGATACTACAAGTATTGCTTCGAGGAAGTCAGCCAGGATTCTTAGATCCGACATCTGATAGGCCTGCGCTACGCAACGCTTGTAGAAATTACGAACAGCGGGACCTTTACCATGTAAGCATTTCCACCTAGTCACCATGTGTACTAAGTGACTCACATCAAGTCGTATATAAGTTTTTGGTAGTGTACCTTGAAGTAGTACTGCGACGCCATAGCACCTCTGCAAGTAGTCCTGAAGATCGTGGCACATGCCAAAGACTTTGGCAACTGCGATTAGAAGAGCCCACCCAAAATCTGTCACAACGATCGACGGAATAGGAGCACCTTTTGTGAGGATATACCACAAGAAATAGCCAATTGCTAGAGCAGTTTGATCCGCAGATATCATTTGAAATACCGGAACACTACCTTTATTGGTAATGACCATACACTGGTATAAGAATATTGCTGGATCGTGCATCCCTTCTCGTTTAGCGATCCCACCAGTCGCATCAATAGTGAAAATTGTGTCGACATTTTTTTTACAGCGTTCGGTATAAATCTGCTGTTGCTCCGGCGTCCAATAAATGCAGTAGAACTTCTCAAGGCCTATTTTATGAATTGTGCCCGCATGCTTCCCATTTTTGGAATGATGGTATAAGTTCAAAGCCGGATTACCGAAACATAAGCCATGGATCTTCAGCAATTGCTGCTCTTTCGCTTTACGCAAAACTTCTCTACTTGGGAGTATTGGGGGATCTTTATCGCCAAATTTTTTTAAACGCTTTGCTTCTTCATAGCGATACGTAACCGCTGCTTTTCGTTGCTCTATTAAGCGGGTAGCTATTTTTTCACGTCTGTCCCCTCGTAATTGTCGTTTCTTGTCGCCTGAATGGTGGTTTGGAACAATATTTTGTATCTCAACTTCAAATACTACATCGACATTCTTGGCCGGTTCATTGCGTAAGATACCGTGGATGGTTGATTGGCATTCCAAACATTTACCATCAAACTTTGCATAAGCTTTGGCATTCGCACTAGGGTGAACGATATTATTTTTGAACGAGATAACACAATCTATCTTGTGTTGTTGCCATATTCGTTCAGCGATTATATCAGTCCAACCCTCCCTAAATTTCCAAAATATGCGGCCGGAATACAATTTTTGAACAGGTTTCATTAGCTGATATTTTTCAGATGATACGATAATTTTGATTTTCTTTGAATACATCATGTCAAATGTGTTCGTCAAATTGCCTAGACTCATATCAGTACTCAGAGAACTGTTGTCGGTTTTGGGTATTTCAGCGGTCTTATTTGGTAAATTATATGCTTTCTGGACAAAGCTACGAAACCCATTGCGATCCTCTTTTAAAATACAGTAGGCATGTTTCGGTGTAATTTTTGAACCGCGATCATTCATGCGTTGAGAAATGATTGCATAGACATTATGTGCAGGTTTGTATGGGAGACCAGTATCGTCAATCGCTCTACAGTCGATTTCTAATAATATTTCACGTAGAATATCTTTGTCATACATTTTTTTTTTTGTAGATTCGCGATCAATATTATACTATTTATGCCATCCAAAAGTAAATGTAGAAGACAATTTTCATTGAGGCTATACTATAACATATCACCTACAACAACGATGGCAATACGCTCTAACGGGAGCAAAAAATAATAAGAAATGGATAGAGTGGAGGATACGCCTGGGAAATATAAAAAGAACGGACTATAACTGAGAAGTAGTAAGCAAAGGGTGCGTTTGCGTGCAAGCGTTAAAAGGCTGCTACCGCAAGAGAGTGCGCAAATTGCGACGGATGATGAGCAGTTGGGTAAGGAGAGCTATACAGCTAAAGAGTGACTGCCGCGCAGTGCGGTTCGCGCAACTGTAGTCGGTGTAGACAGGGTGGGGGGCGAGCAGCAGCCGGAGCACTGAAATGTAGTGTGAAGGTGCTCGCATATACCGTGACAATTTGAGGATGCGGAACGCCACGGATACCAACTGAAAACTCGTTAGCAGCAGTTTAGTAACTTACTAGATTTTCCTAGTAAGATCACTGAAAATCTAGTGATGTCCAGTAAAAATTTAGTGATTTTACTAGAAACATCTGGTGAGTTACTGAACTGCTGCTCACGAGTTTTGGGTTGGTATCCGTGGCGTTCGGTATCCTTAAATTGTCGCGCTAGAACGACGTTTGCCGTTCCACGGATCACCTACAGGCCGTAACCGGGCCGCGCGTTCACTCACACATGCCTGTGATTATTAATTAAAAAAAAAAAAAGATAACACTAATTTATACAGCCTGTTATCTGGCTTCGGCCATTCTCACCGCTACTTTATGCTGAATAACTAATTAGAAAGGAAAGAAATATATTTTTGGGTCTGGTTCGGGTTATTTGTTAAACAATCGGCATAAATAATTTGGGAGGCCGGAACTCTTCGCCTCGTAGTTGAAAAAAGCGAGTGCTGCGATAATATCGTATGTACTTACCTCTTGGGTTGGAATATGAGCCAGCATTTCACTTTTTTGGGTCTGGTTCGGGTTATTTGTTGTAAACAATCGGCATAAATAATTTGGGAGGCCGGAACTCTTCGCCTTGTAGTTGAAAAAAGCGAGTTCTGCGATAATATCGTCTGTACTTACCTTTTTCGTTGGAATATGAGCCAGCATTTCATTTTTTTGGGTCCGGTTCGGGTTATTTGTTGTAAACAATCGGCATAAATAATTTGGGAGGCCGGAACTCTTCGCCTTGTAGTTGAAAAAAGCGAGTGCTGCGATAATATCGTCTGTACTTACCTTTTTCGTTGGAATATGAGCCAGCATTTCATTTTTTTGGGTCCGGTTCGGGTTATTTGTTGTAAACAATCGGCATAAATAATTTGGGAGGCCGGAACTCTTCGCCTTGTAGTTGAAAAAAGCGAGTGCTGCGATAATATCGTCTGTACTTACCTTTTTCGTTGGAATATGAGCCAGCATTTCATTTTTTTGGGTCCGGTTCGGGTTATTTGTTGTAAACAATCGGCATAAATAATTTGGGAGGCCGGAACTCTTCGCCTCGTAGTTGAAAAAAGCGAGTGCTGCGATAATATCGTATGAACTTACCTTTTTCGTTGGAATATGAGCCAGCATTTCATTTTTTTGGGTCCGGTTCGGGTTATTTGTTGTAAACAATCGGCATAAATAATTTGGGAGGCCGGAACTCTTCGCCTTGTAGTTGAAAAAAGCGAGTGCTGCGATAATATCGTCTGTACTTACCTTTTTCGTTGGAATATGAGCCAGCATTTCATTTTTTTGGGTCCGGTTCGGGTTATTTGTTGTAAACAATCGGCATAAATAATTTGGGAGGCCGGAACTCTTCGCCTTGTAGTTGAAAAAAGCGAGTGCTGCGATAATATCGTCTGTACTTACCTTTTTCGTTGGAATATGAGCCAGCATTTCATTTTTTTGGGTCCGGTTCGGGTTATTTGTTGTAAACAATCGGCATAAATAATTTGGGAGGCCGGAACTCTTCGCCTTGTAGTTGAAAAAAGCGAGTGCTGCGATAATATCGTCTGTACTTACCTTTTTCGTTGGAATATGAGCCAGCATTTCATTTTTTTGGGTCCGGTTCGGGTTATTTGTTGTAAACAATCGGCATAAATAATTTGGGAGGCCGGAACTCTTCGCCTCGTAGTTGAAAAAAGCGAGTGCTGCGATAATATCGTATGAACTTACCTTTTTCGTTGGAATATGAGCCAGCATTTCATTTTTTTGGGTCCGGTTCGGGTTATTTGTTGTAAACAATCGGCATAAATAATTTGGGAGGCCGGAACTCTTCGCCTTGTAGTTGAAAAAAGCGAGTTCTGCGATAATATCGTCTGTACTTACCTTTTTCGTTGGAATATGAGCCAGCATTTCATTTTTTTGGGTCCGGTTCGGGTTATTTGTTGTAAACAATCGGCATAAATAATTTGGGAGGCCGGAACTCTTCGCCTTGTAGTTGAAAAAAGCGAGTGCTGCGATAATATCGTCTGTACTTACCTTTTTCGTTGGAATATGAGCCAGCATTTCATTTTTTTGGGTCCGGTTCGGGTTATTTGTTGTAAACAATCGGCATAAATAATTTGGGAGGCCGGAACTCTTCGCCTCGTAGTTGAAAAAAGCGAGTGCTGCGATAATATCGTATGTACTTACCTCTTGGGTTGGAATATGAGCCAGCATTTCACTTTTTTGGGTCTGGTTCGGGTTATTTGTTGTAAACAATCGGCATAAATAATTTGGGAGGCCGGAACTCTTCGCCTCGTAGTTGAAAAAAGCGAGTGCTGCGATAATATCGTATGTACTTACCTCTTGAGTTGGAATATGAGCCAGCATTTCACTTTTTTGGGTCTGGTTCGGGTTATTTGTTGTAAACAATCGGCATAAATAATTTGGGAGGCCGGAACTCTTCGCCTCGTAGTTGAAAAAAGCGAGTGCTGCGATAATATCGTATGTACTTACCTCTTGGGTTGGAATATGAGCCAGCATTTCACTTTTTTGGGTCTGGTTCGGGTTATTTGTTGTAAACAATCGGCATAAATAATTTGGGAGGCCGGAACTCTTCGCCTCGTAGTTGAAAAAAGCGAGTGCTGCGATAATATCGTATGTACTTACCTCTTGGGTTGGAATATGAGCCAGCATTTCACTTTTTTGGGTCTGGTTCGGGTTATTTGTTGTAAACAATCGGCATAAATAATTTGGGAGGCCGGAACTCTTCGCCTTGTAGTTGAAAAAAGCGAGTTCTGCGATAATATCGTCTGTACTTACCTTTTTCGTTGGAATATGAGCCAGCATTTCATTTTTTTGGGTCTGGTTCGGGTTATTTGTTGTAAACAATCGCTAAAAACAATCGGAAATGTCGGCCATACCTACCAATTATTCGAAAACGATCAAGAACTCTCGTAAAATGTATTATATTTTGTTTGTGGTATATAGAAATTGTCATTTTTACTTATGAAATGCTAGGTTCCAGCCGCTAGCATTTCATTTTTTCAAAATGAGTTTTTGAGTATTAATTCATTAGAACTTTCGATAAAAACTATCAGGAACTATAGAACTCGCGAGAATGCTATAGGAACAACCAATTTTTTATGAAATGCTAGCACATGAGATGCTAGGTTCACACACGTAAAAAAGAAAAGGTCGCGAATTTGGTTCACGCCCGCTACCTGGCGTATTTCGATTTATAATAGTGACTCTAATCTATATTCAATATTTCGAACAAACTATTTTCCAAAGCTAATGCAAAGCGACGATCGTTCTCGACGGTCGCAGTCTCTCCCTCTCTGGCTACTTGACAGTCTGCTGTCACTGTAGCGAGATTGCGTGTCTCTCTCGATGTCTCTCGGAGGACTGCTGCGGCTCGCTGTGAAGCGGCGGCGGAGAGGTGGTGGGGATGGCTGGGGAAGCGCCGGTACTCTGACACGCAGCAGCTGAGTGCGGTGCGTGACGTCAGCAGTCCGTAGCGATATGGCGTCGGCGCGATCTCGGTGAATATCGGCGCAGCGGTTACCAATCCTGGCACGGCTCTACGCACGACAAACAACACGTGACGCTGTTCTTGTCGTTTGAATTCAACGGTTCGCTGGAACGATTGAATTCTAACACGTGAACGGCTCGAGGCTTCTAGGGGTTCTAGGGTGATCCACGGGTGCAGGACTAGTATTCAGATGGATCCTACCTTACTGTACGGCGCTCTAGCGTGGCTCGGTTCGGTCTCGATCACGCGACGACGGAGGTCCGAGTACAGGCACGGGTCGTAGGTTGTCCGGTAGTCCAAACTTCTAGTCGAGGTCCGGTGGATGCAGGGGTCTCACTCACTCACCTAAAAACTACACTCACTTTTTCTCTCTCTCTCCCTCTATTTTAAGTACCATGTATAATGTTTATGTACTCACATTGTCACTCGTTTCTCCATTTGCCCCTAAGGCTTCCAGGGCATAAATATATATATCAATCTCTCTCTCTCTCTCTCTGCGTTCAGGCGCAGACTTGACTCACGGTGGTTTGAGCTTGGATCCGGCTACACCTGGGCAAGGTTTTTCCGGCGGTTTCCCTTGTCCCTAGTGCGAATGCGGGTGTTTCTATATATGTAGGTATATTTATATACCTATATATACAACCTGTCTGCTTACTCTTCACGGCCTCGCCGTACTCTCTCTCTCTCTAGTCTTAAGTTAAAAATTAAGATTAGGTTAAGTTTCTCCGCCCACCTTGCATAACACATTGTAAATGCAAGGTGGGATTTGTCCAACATTGTTATGGATAATAATAAAGCCATCTTTCTTTCTTTCTTTCTTTCTCTCTCTCTCTCTCTCGCGAACTCGCACTCGGCTAACTTTTTAGACACGCGAGGTGTCTCTTCAGTAGGCGGAGTGGGAATGGCGATTTTTCCGCTAGGGGTGGTTCACCTCATTACCACCTGTCCGGCGAGCGCTGACGGTCGCCGGTCGGCTGTTAGCAGACGAGTACAGTCAATATGGCTCCGCGAGATAAGGCGGCAAGGGTTTGAACCGCGGAAATCGGTTTTTGGATACTCGGTACGCGCGTAAGGCTGGGAAGGAGGAGGTCTTAACGTTTTGCCACGTTACAAGGTGTACGTTGGTTCTGGATCCTTCTTCAGCGATGTTGGTAGTTTAGCTGGGTGCCTATACACCAGCTCGAATGGTGTAAATCTCGTTGCAGTATGTGGCGTCGTGTTATATGCAAACATAGCATATGGTAACTATTCATCTCAGTTGCTCTGTTCTTCGTTAATGTAGTGTCTCAGATACTCAGCTAACGTCCTGTCCGAACGTTCCCTCACGGAAAAAAACCCCGAAAAATTGGGGGTGTACCCTGGAAGTTGGGTGTTTACTGTCAAATTTCAAGGTAAACACTGAAGTTTGAGGGTGAACCCCGTAATTTGAGGATTTTACCCCTTCAAGTTTGAGGTAAACCCTCAGCGATCGAGGGTAACCCCCGTGAGTTGAAGGTTAATCATCAGCGATCGAGGGTTACCCCCAAGAGTTGAAGGTTAACCTTCAGCGATCGAGGGTGAACCCCGATGAGTTGAAGATTAACCATCAGCGATCGGGGGTTACCCCCAAGAGTTGAAGGTTAATTATCAGCGATCGGGGGTTACCCCCAAGAGTTGAAGGTTAACCTTCAGCGATCGAGGGTAAACCCCCATGAGTTAAAGGCTAACCTTCAGCGATCGAGGGTAACCCCCATGAGTTGAAGGTTAACCTTCAGCGATCGAGGGTCACCCCCATGAGTTGAAGGTTAACCATCAGCGATCGAGGGTTTGATAGGAATGTTAGTACATTTATTATCTGAAAAAAGGAAACATGTTTTTTTTTTATTGATGCTCGATAAAATTAATCATTTATTATTATTTATTGTTGATTAATAATATTGTTAAATCAACATTTAGTTGAAAATTTACAGATTATTGTTTTTAAGTCGATAATATTGATTATTTGAGTGATATAAGTCAATTTTGCTGCATTTATAAATGAATAACAATATTATTTTAAACAGTCCAGCGATTGAGGCTTGATTACTCCAAAGCGGCTCGCTTTTACGCAAATTTATTATTAATTTATTATTCGAAGGTATAAAGCCTATATGCGGGGGTTAACCCTGAACTTGGAGGTGAACCCTGAAAACGGGGGTTAACCCTGAACTTGGAGGTGAACCCTGAAAATGGGGGTTAACCCTGAACTTGGAGGTAAACCCTCGATCAAGGGGTACGAATTTACCCCATCCCGGTTGGGTGT
The DNA here is from genome assembly GCA_914767705.2 of Tenthredo notha. Classification (NCBI taxonomy): domain Eukaryota; kingdom Metazoa; phylum Arthropoda; class Insecta; order Hymenoptera; family Tenthredinidae; genus Tenthredo; species Tenthredo notha. Next base: position 2,272,332 of record OU611907.1, on the reverse strand, counting down.
AATTTTGAGGTTGAATTTGGGGGTAAATTTGGGGGTAAATCTCGGGGTTTTTTCCGTGAGGGTTCTAAGGCTCCATTGGATTCAGGATGAAAGGGCGTCGTCTGAATTTTGTCGATCTTTAACAATTTACAGGTATTTTTAAAAACGTTACTCGAAAAGTTCGTACCTTGATCGGTGAGTATTCTCTGTGGTATTCCGTGTTCGCATACGATCCTGGTCGCGAATTCCTTAGCTACAGTATTAGCTTCTTGGTTCGGAATGGGTATTGCCTTACTGTATTTAGTTAGACAATCTTGAAATGTTAGGATATACTTGTTTCCTTGTTCTGTTTCTGTCAGCGGTCCTACGATGTCTAATGTACATTTCTCAAACGGTTGATTGGGAGTGTCAGTTATGACCATTGGTGCCTTCGTCTTCCTGCTGAGTTTGTTCTTCTGGCAATTCTCGCATCTCGAGATGATGTATTCTTCAACGTCCTTCCGTAATCCTGGCCAATCGCGCTTCAATCGAATTCGTTCGATTGTTCGATTTACTCCTTGATGTGCTCTTAATGGCGTGTCGTGATACTCATAGATGATCCTGCTTCGATCTTCCTCTGAATATTCTCGTTGAAGGTTGTTCGATTCATCCTCTTCTTTCTGCGGGTTCATTACGATTCGGCGCGACCGATTCGGCGCGAGTCCTCTCGGCGCTGGGACGTTACGGCACTGGGACGTTTCGGCGCGAGTCGTTTCGGCGCGAGCCATTCGAATACGTCATGCAAAGCAAAGAGTACAGAGGTAGAAGAATACAATATGAAAATAAAGTATGCAATTGGTAGCGCTGTACGTACTACGAAGCTAGAATCAGGTTCATTTATAATCTGGGACAAGGAATATAGGTCGGTTCAGACGAAGAATTAAATATATTGTGCACTGTGAAGAAAATTAAAATTGGTTCAATAGATTCAAGTGAATAACATATATAGTCCGGTCAAAGTAGACATAAAAATAGTCATCAAATAACAAAAATTGGGGGGAAGCCGAATTTTGGTGGAGACCTTGGGTTCACCATCAGAAATAAAGTGTCAAAAATCCCCATCGATCCCATGTGTGCTAAAAAAGTTATGAGGGGTCAAAGGTCAAAATTTCAGGTTTTTTGGATTTTTCTCAAAAATGGTAAGTTTTATCAAAAAAGTACTTCAGACCAAAGTTGTAGATCTTAAAATTATCTACAAAAATGGTACTCATGATTTTTTTTCTAGGAATTACCATTCCTGAGATATCGCGATTCTAAGAGTCACGTTTTATGTTATAAGCACACATTTCCACGCCACCTGTGAGGTAGTGTACTCGACGCGTATGTGTACCTCTACGTACCTAGCCCCCCCACTTTCGCAAAAATAAAAAACCAAATATGGATAATTATGAGCTATTTATGAGCTCTCGGAATATTCGAGTCCCGATTTTTGAGCTCAAACCCTGGAGCAGGAATTCACGTTTTTGAGTGGGGGGGCTGAAAACATAAGTAGTCGGCCCCCCCACCCCTTATAAATAATCGAATTAAAACAAAAAAAATACGAGAATTATGAGCTATTTATGAGCTTTCGAATCGTATTTTTATTTATTTCTAAGGGGCGGGGGGGCCGACTACTTACGTTTTCAGCCCCCCCACTCAAAAACGTGAATTCCTGCTCCAGGGTTCGAGCTCAAAAATCGGGACTCGAATATTCCGAGAGCTCATAAATAGCTCATAATTATCCATATTTGGTTTTTTATTTTTGCGAAAGTGGGGGGCTAGGTACGTAGAGGTCGTATGTGTGCATATCACATAGAACGTGATTCTTAGAATCGCGATATCTCAGGAATAGTGATTCCTAGAAAAAAAATCATGAGTACCATTTTTGTAGATAATTTTAAGATCTACAACTTTGGTCTGAAGTACTTTTTTGATAAAACTTATCATTTTTGAGAAAAATCCAAAAAACCTGAAATTTTGACCTTTGACCCCTCATAACTTTTTTAGCACACATGGGATCGATGGGGATTTTTGACACTTTATTTCTGATGGTGAACCCAAGGTCTCCACCAAAATTCGGCTTCCCCCCAATTTTTGTTATTTCAGATGTCTACTTTGACCGGACTAATAGGTGCCAAGTGATCACAAAATAATATAAGATAATAATTCAAAGTGAAGAGTACGGGTACGGAAAAAAAAAAAATACTTGATGCACTGAAAAATAATATATAAGGCCCCGACTATGTTAATACATGATAGACGATAATGCAAGTACCGAGACGGTTACAAGATAGTAAAATAATACGCGGTTGAAGGCGCTTTACTCAGCTATAATTTAATATATAAATCAACCTAAAGAATACAACTAGGGTAAGGAAAACAAAATATGATATACGTTCTAAGAAATGATACATAAGGCTACAATTATGTTATAGATTAAGCAAATATCACAGGGAGCAAAACAATTACAGAATAATTACACAAACGGTTACCAGAGCTATCGAATATTACGGCGTAGCTAAGAGCTTTCATTGCAGCAAAAAGTTTTGCGCGACGCCTGTCAGGTACTCAAATATGGTCCTACTCGAAAATTTGCGTACTGTTTCAGATAGTCTTGCGTCCGCAGCTTGATATTTACGCCGTTTATAGGGAGGCTGTATTCCCTTCAAAAATCCGGAATAATGTGCGTCTCTAGATTTCTGGACCATTCGTAATCCATCGATAAATTTCCAAATAGATGGATGTTCTACATCGAGTTCTCTTCGAAGAGTTCGATGCGCTGCTTCTGCGTAGTTGTTTGTGCGGTTTTGACCTGAAAAAACACGGGTGTGAACAGACCAAATATTGGGCGCGAACAAAGGCCTTGATCGTGTTCTATTTCTATTCAAGTGCCCGATATAATTATCCTACAAAACATCAGCATGCAACAACGTCATATTAAACATAAACCATACCCAAGCAACACCATGCAAACTCCAAGCACCATCGAAAATCACCATTAGGGTGGTTCAGAAATGATATAAGTGCTCAGATGTTCCTGCTCCTCGGTGAATATGTTGTTTTTGATTCTTTTGAAATATTCTTTTTTTTTCAAGCTCTATGGGACGATATTTACTACTGCCTCATCGAGGTTGAAATTTCGAAATTCTGTAATTTTCAGCAATCTCAAACTTCTCAGATCAAAGTTCAATGAGCATTTTGGTTCAAGACAAGACTCGTACGATAATATTTAGTACTGCCTCAGAGACATTGAAGGTTTTTCACTATCTAGCGTTTTCAATGTCTCTGAGACAGTACTAAATATTATTGTACGAGTCTCGCCATTAACCAAAATGCTCATTGAATAAGAATATAGAGGTAGCCAGATAAGCACTTCCATCTGAGAACTTGGAAATTGCTGAAAAATTGCAGATTTACCAAAATTTCAACCTCGATGAGACAGTAGTAGATATTGTTCCGTATATAAAGCTAAAAAAACATGGAATATTTTTCAAAGGTCAGAAATAAGATATTCACGGATAAGCAGCAAAATCTGAGCACTTAGGTCATTTTTGAACCCCCCAATTCACCATACACGAACAGAAAAATGAAATAACAGCTATATGACTAACAGTGATTTAAAAAAAATGTACAAATTGGTTTCCTTATCGAGTATTCAAACTTTGGTAATAGATACACGAAAACAGAAAAAACTGTCGACTTTTGCGTAGAAGATAATTATTGTCAATGGCAAATGTGAGCAAAATTATACAGGGCACGATATCTCCTGGGTCTCATGAAGATCAGGCTCTTTCTACTCGTACAAGGGCTTGTCCGAATCAGAATTCCCACCTTATAGTGACTATCACATAAATTTCGAGCGGCTGTAATAAGTGAAGGTGATGGGTAGAAAAGTCGCGCCTACATAAGATCCTGGAGAGATTTTACCCTCAACAAGGCAAAGGTTTGAAAGAAATGATTTTTTTTATACCTCAAACCACTCCGAGATTCGCTATAGGCTTTCAGGGAGGTGTTCGTAGAGCCTGGTCACTACTTCGGTTAGATTTTCTAATGGAACGAATGCGAGGGCTACTATCATTCGTACTTTCAGCGCAAAATCAGCATCGTTATTATAGGTGGCCAATAATGATTCCCTAGCAATTTTTTTTTTTTTATATATATTTTGCGAGAGGTGAAATAGGCAGCCGCGAATTTCCGCTCCGGGAAATTGTTCGGAAATACTATTTATGACTGCCATTTCATAGTCCGAATGAATATTATCAGGCTTAAAGTCTGGCCAAACCCATTTAATGAGCCTGAAAAGTCTGCAGTACGTAACTTGCTTCTTGTCCGGAAGCAGAGCGTACAGAACGGGAAAGACGAATCTTTCACGTTCTACAAGAATTGCAAACACCTGTGCAAACAATGGCGGTGCTAATTTAAAGGTAACGTCCATCATATGTCTTTCATGAGTGGGCTCCATTCCTGTGCATCTTCTCGTCCGAACAGCAGAATGCGATTTTCCGCATTTCCTACCTCTATCAAGCTGGCACCGCCACATGAGAAATATGAAGTTGACTACATAAAATAATTAAGGGCTAATTAGATGCTAATTAAATGCTGTAATGCCGAATTTGTCGCTCCACGTTTTTTAAAAAAAACCCGTGGCGGTGCCAGCTTGGATGCAAGCTAGCAGCGCCACATCCAAAAATCTACTAAGGGTAGGTGATTTCGAAAAAGTAACTACGCAATAATTAAATGCTAATTAAGTGCTCCAAGAATATCCAAACCCCGAATTCGGTGCTCGTCGTTATCAATTAAAAAAAAAAAAATTCTATTTTTTGTGGGGCTGCTGACGCTGTCACGAGGCTAATCCACACAGGGGTGGCTAATTCTAAAAAGTGATTACGTAGTAATTAAATGCTAATTAGATGCTCTCCGAATATCCAGAGTTCGAATTTGATGCTCGCCGTTTTCTATTTTTTTTCAATTTTTTTTCTATCATCCGTGGGGCTGCTGACGATGTCACGAGGCTAATCCACACCAGGGGTGGCTAATTCTAAAAAGTGATTACGTAGTAATTGAATGCTAATTAGATGCTCTCCGAATATCCAGAGTTCGAATTTGATGCTCGCCGTTTTCTATTTTTTTTTCTATTTTTTTTCTATCATCCGTGGGGCTGCTGACGATGTCACGAGGCGAATCCACACCAGGGGTGGCTAATTCTAAAAAGTGATTACGTAGTAATTGAATGCTAATTAGATGCTCTCCGAATATCCAGAGTTCGAATTTGATGCTCGTCGTTTTCTATTTTTTTTCAATTTTTTTTCTAACATCCGTGGGGCTGCTGACGATGTCACGAGGCTAATCCACACCAGGGGTGGCTAATTCTAAAAAGTGATTACGTAGTAATTGAATGCTAATTAGATGCTCTCCGAATATCCAGAGTTCGAATTTGATGCTCGCCGTTTTCTATTTTTTTTTCTATTTTTTTTATATCATCCGTGGGGCTGCTGACGATGTCACGAGGCAAATCCACACCAGGGGTGGCTAATTCTAAAAAGTGATTACGTAGTAATTGAATGCTAATTAGATGCTCTCCGAATATCCAGAGTTCGAATTTGATGCTCGCCGTTTTCTATTTTTTTTTCTATTTTTTTTCTATCATCCGTGGGGCTGCTGACGATGTCACGAGGCGAATCCACACCAGGGGTGGCTAATTCTAAAAAGTGATTACGTAGTAATTGAATGCTAATTAGATGCTCTCCGAATATCCAGAGTTCGAATTTGATGCTCGCCGTTTTCTATTTTTTTTTCTATTTTTTTTATATCATCCGTGGGGCTGCTGACGATGTCACGAGGCAAATCCACACCAGGGGTGGCTAATTCTAAAAAGTGATTACGTAGTAATTGAATGCTAATTAGATGCTCTCCGAATATCCAGAGTTCGAATTTGATGCTCGCCGTTTTCTATTTTTTTTTCTATTTTTTTTCTATCATCCGTGGGGCTGCTGACGATGTCACGAGGCGAATCCACACCAGGGGTGGCTAATTCTAAAAAGTGATTACGTAGTAATTGAATGCTAATTAGATGCTCTCCGAATATCCAGAGTTCGAATTTGATGCTCGTCGTTTTCTATTTTTTTTCAATTTTTTTTCTAACATCCGTGGGGCTGCTGACGATGTCACGAGGCTAATCCACACAGGGGTGGCTAATTCTAAAAAGTGATTACGTAGTAATTGAATGCTAATTAGATGCTCTCCGAATATCGAGAGTTCGAATTTGATGCTCGCCGTTTTCTATTTTTTTTCAATTTTTTTTCCATCATCCGTGGGGCTGCTGACGATGTCACGAGGCAAATCCACACCAGGGGTGGCTAATTCTAAAAAGTGATTACGTAGTAATTGAATGCTAATTAGATGCTCTCCGAATATCCAGAGTTCGAATTTGATGCTCGCCGTTTTCTATTTTTTTTTCTATTTTTTTTATATCATCCGTGGGGCTGCTGACGATGTCACGAGGCAAATCCACACCAGGGGTGGCTAATTCTAAAAAGTGATTACGTAGTAATTGAATGCTAATTAGATGCTCTCCGAATATCCAGAGTTCGAATTTGATGCTCGCCGTTTTCTATTTTTTTTTCTATTTTTTTTATATCATCCGTGGGGCTGCTGACGATGTCACGAGGCAAATCCACACCAGGGGTGGCTAATTCTAAAAAGTGATTACGTAGTAATTGAATGCTAATTAGATGCTCTCCGAATATCCAGAGTTCGAATTTGATGCTCGCCGTTTTCTATTTTTTTTCAATTTTTTTTCTATCATCCGTGGGGCTGCTGACGATGTCACGAGGCTAATCCACACAGGGGTGGCTAATTCTAAAAAGTGATTACGTAGTAATTGAATTCAATTTCCGGTTACAACCGCCTGATTCGCCTGATTCTTTATTTTTCGCGTTCCGCAACGCGAAAATTCTGTCGCAGTAGATACGATTCATGTTTCCATATTTTCTTATAGCGCGGCAGTCTGGCCGTCGCCGTAGCTTTTTTTTTTTTTAATTTTATATATTAATATGTTTTCAATTCTGTCTTAGTATCAGGTTGAAGGTAGTAACGTCGACGCAACAAAAAATTTAGGAATTTAGAAAAAATTCTGAACATCAGGGATCGAACGTTCCAAAAACAGGCAACAACAGTGCAAAATTTCTGAAATTGAGTTGAAGATATCTAATTTCATGTATTTTAATATTCTAACAACATTTGAGTCATCAAATTTTGCGAATTTTTCTAAATATTCTATTGTATTAATGTTATGAACTTCAACCTCATATCGTAGTTTCAAGTTTAAGATCCTGAGTCTCACGGAACGTTGCAATAAAGTACACGATACGTTAACTACTAATCCTTACTCCAAATTTTCTTTTTTTTTACCTGTCTCACCATAGTTTTGACTTAAATTTTGTTATATTCACTGTTCGCTATTCTTCGTCATATTAGGATGAATTTTTTTGTCATGCAATGAGGATACTTCGGTCATTTTTAGGTCATATTTTTCAATCTTTATCAGTCATATAATCATATTTTTTAGGGGGCTTGACCACTAACGGTCCTGAGGAAGAGGCAGGTAAAATGGGTGGAGAAAAATAAACATGAACGAAAATCCAAAGAAGTAAAAAGTATTCCGGAGTAAATACGAAAATAAATTCAGAACATCTTTCAATTTTGAACAATTTCGAAAAAATTTTAAGGTCCTCATTTCGCCCGCAATTCTCGCATTTTCCAGCTAAGGGCGTTCAACACTCAACATTGGTCAGGCTATCGTTTTTCGCTAAAAAAACACGGAGACCCAATGATTCGAACCTCTATGCGAAGCGTTAGTTTTTCAGGACTTATTTTACCCCTCTCTTCCCTATATAGATTTACTTAGATACAAAAATTACATTGATTTTGTGATTTTACATTGATTTTTATCCTGGGTATAACATCAATAGTAAATTGCATTGGTAGCCGAGCCTCTTGGTTCCCATGCTTTTTCGATTTTCGTCACCCTCACCTTTTTGGGTGCGAATTTTTTTTAGAAACTCTCTAGTAAAAAGTTCATAATAAGAGATATAAAATCATTCATCCAGATGATACAATAAGGATCGGAATCAGTCGCTGAAGCAGCAATATGATATTCCACTCGGATGGGAATTTTAGAGCACGTTGGTCTGCCCCGAGGCTCATTACTGAGTGCCGTTTTTGTCATTGGGCCCGATAATCTAGTCTCAAATATTTATACGCATCCGGTTGTCTATATTGTTTGTATTCCACATTTAAACATCTAAAGTCGCTGCTCTGCCATAGAAGAATGGGACTTTTGTACAACTACAGGGTCGTACAACGCCTTGAAAAGTTTCCCTCCATCTTTCTGTAGATTCTTTACTCTCCATTAGACCGTCGTCGCAGCTTTCCAGATCAAAGCTGAGACGGTACCAATTTTCATCTTCATACTGTTGGGGTGGTATTATCCCCGTGGTCACCAAGTCAGGATAGGGGTTACGGGAAGGGTTTCTTGACATTAATATTGATATTTAAAAAAAATTAAATTTTTGGAAGATTTATATTCATTATATAAATACAATCTATAATAATCTCTTACAATCTATAATAATCTCTTACAATCTATAATAATCTCTTACAATCTATAATAATCTCTTACAATCTATAATAATCTCTTACAATCTATAATAATCCTCTTATATCTATATTAATCATCTAAAAAAATAATCAGAAATGATTCTTTTTAAATCATAATAATTTTCAGAATTTCAATATCAATAATTTAATATTGATGTCAAGTATTATTGACTACGGCGTTCGATCACATTCGATAATTTCGATTGTCGTCTGTCGCTTTCAACGGCTAACGCCAAACTGTTCGTTTTACATTATCTTGTACAGTCGCAAACATACATTCACATACATACATTCACATACATACATTCGCATACATACATTCACATATATACATTCACATATATACATTCACATACATACATTCACATACATACACTCGCATACACTTACACTATAGGATTGTCGTTAAATCGGAATAAAAAATGAATTGCCCGGGCCGCCCCTAAATCGACTCCAAATAATTAAAAACAAACTCTGTAATTTTTTCGGATTCTTATTTCAACATTTAACCCTTGACCACAGAGAATGAACTTTCCGATCCAAAATGCATAGGGTTTCGCGGTCTCTTCAGTTATCATTTTATTGCAGGACTAATTACTACTAATTAGGGGCATAAAAATTGGAAGTTCTTAGAAATTATAGTCTACGAGAATGCTGCTGTATGGACAAAGATAGCCGTAATTAGTCCTACGGTAGAATGATGACTGGAAAGACCGCGAAACCCCGTGCATTTTGAATGAAATAGTTTATCCTTTGTGATCAAGGGTTAAGCGTTACGATAAAAATCTGAAAAAATTACAGGACGAGTTTCGAATTATTTTGAGTTGATTTGGGGGCGGCCCGGATTTTTTTTTCCAACGACTACCGTAATATACACACATACTGGCACTTGACAACGGTGCTTACAATACTGTATTTCACCAGATATTAGGTACATCATATTTTTTTAATTTATACATTGTAACGGGTTTCCCCTGGGTTCGGGTAACCAAGGAAGATAAGCCGAATACAAACCGGGGGCCAACGGGTAGGTAGGGGATGCTGTTGGGCGCCAGACTTCCTCAGAAGTCCTCTCTCTCTCTCTCTGGGACCCTCCGACTAACTACTACGATAGAGGGATTTCGTAGGGGCGAGGAATAAAGACACCAGTATATATTTAATTTGAAAATATTTATTTATTTGAAAAAAGAAAAAAAGAAAAGGTGGCGAATTTGGGTTACGCCCGCTACCTGGCGCTGGTATAAAATTAGAAAAATATTTACTTGGCTCTACTCTACTACAAATTACGTTATTAAATAAATTATCACAAGAAAAAGCAAAATGAACTGACTAGACTGAAATATATAATAAAAAAAAACTATAAACTAGTAGTTGCACTACCGTGCTCTTGAGAGGGACGGTAGGGAGGACCAAGTCTACTCGACCTACGGTCTACCTCTCTCGCTCTGGCTACGGGACAGTCAGCTGTCACCGTAGCGAGAGTGCGTGCCTCTCTCGACGTCTCTCGCTATACTGTCGCGGCGCGCGGTATAGCGGCGGCGGAGAAGTGGAGGGGCAGGCAGCGGTTCAGGAGAAGCGACAGAGCTCTGACACGCCGCAGCTGAGTGCGAGGCGTGACGTCAGCCGCTCTGTGGCCAATATGGCGTCGAACTGAATTCGGTCGCGATCGGCGCAGCGGTGACCAAACTTGGCACGGCTACGCGCAACGAAAACAGGCGTACCGGTGTGCTGTATTTTTGAATCCAACGGTTCGCGGGGAACGGTTGGGATTCAGACACGCGGTTTCGAGGCCTAGGGAATAAGACGGGGTGCGGGTTTGTACTATAGGGAGTATTGACTAGAAGTCGGATTGGTCCTACCTGGCCTAGACACTCGGACTCCTCGGATGCGACGGTATTTTCAGTAAGACGGTCGGAGAGCCGGGGTTATGCAGGGGTCGTCAACGGTCCAAAGCAGTCGTCAATCAAATCCGCAATCCAAATCAATAGTCCAAAAGCACGCCGGGTCGATACACAAACAAAACAAATCACTCCACCACGCTTCAAACTCACTCCCACAACTCTCTCCTCTCACTCTCTCCTCTCTCTCTCTCTCTCTCTCTCTCCAAAATTAACTTTTCCAAAAACTTCTAAAGCGGCGAATTACACGAGGTGCACACTAAAGGTTCCAAAGATGGAAGTGATTTCTCTTCCGGTGTTAGTACCAACCGGCATCACCCGGCCTGCGGGCGCTGGCGGCGACCGCGTCGCCATAAGCGAGGGTCTGCGGCCAATAGGCTCCGCAGGGAAGTCGGGCGGCGCGATTTAAATCGGGCGGCCGGACTTCGGCACGACCGTAGTCCGGTTTAGCGGAGGTCTAAACGTTGCCACGTTACAACATATTTGTTAATAACAATGCTTCTTACGGGTCACTAGATGTTTAAAGACAAAATGATACGGATTTGGCTTACGAAAAAATGTTTGTAACTCAGATGCACTGTACAAGCTGAAGACGTTGCCAGCGCAAGGGCGCTACAATGTATCGCGCGTTCCGAACATTTGCTATTCAATTCTGCATTTTGGAGCTCATTTAATTTTTCAAAGAACTGAAGTGGCTTCATTCGGTCTTTGTTAGCTCTGGGCATAAACGGATACTTCTTAGTTGTTTCTATATCGCGTACAAACTGAGACGTTGTCACCGCTGTGCAAAAATGGTACAACCAGTGGGCAAACCGTGTAAAGTGCGTCGGGAAACGGTTATCAGTGTAATTAAGAAATATAAGGACCGGATTATACGTAATAAAAAGGTGGTTTCGAAGTTAGATCCAGTGTGGGAGGTAATATCAAAAGACTTGAAGGACCAATTAAAGCCAGGGACTCTATATTCTATGGTATGCAGGACAGACATTCGGCAGCAAATAGATCCCGTTCATATCAAGCTCAACACCTCGAACTTGGATAACACCGTCATTTCTAATGTCTCCAGCAACAGAAACAATGATTCGGGTGTTGAGCCGGGGTCCTACAGATTCACAATTTGGGCAGATCGGCGTGAATATGTCGAGCTTATGGAACCACGAATCTATAAGCGTATTGAAATAGCCAGAGCGAAAGAATACGAACGTGAATGTACGATTCTGACGCCAGGTCTATGGGAAGAGTGGATTTCGGATGAAATTTACAAAACCACCCAATCGTCATGTGCCTATAATTTTCGCTATGCCAAAGTGATTAAGGATGGTACACGCGGTACAATGACTGGTAAGTATACTAGGGTGGTTTTTATTTAGGGAAATTTTATAATTTTCTGCGGACAAGGCTAAGGAAGTTTTCAAATAATTTTGAAATGAGTACGCGAGACATGAAGTCCGTAGATAATCTCAAGGTATAGACTCCGAGGCAGCGAATTTTCCCATTTAATTTGAATGGAAATTCGAACTCAATGAATTTTTTTGTTTCCTGCCTGAATAGTGTTTCGAAAAATCTGAAATAAGGCATATGTCTTCCGTATGGTCATTAGGGTGCTTTTTTTTACGACTATTTTTTTTTTCACTCCCATCTCGAAATTTTGTGGGAAATACCTAAAAAAAAATTCCCTCAAAATTTGAGCCCTTAATTTTAATATTAAGTGCTCACCCAAGGCATGCAAAGATTTCCCGCTTAAAATACACGTAAACTTTAATTCTTTTCTTTCAAAATTCTACAGTTCAGAGGCATTTTATGGTATAGTCTAGGACATTAGTAGGTTTTCTTCAGAATTAAATGCTCTACAAAAAAGCCTATTGCAGTGAAGTCGTAACTCACACCGGCGAGGTCGTACGGGTCACCCAAACCCAATTTTTTCATGAAATTCTTGTTTTTTTGCCCTTATCTCATAAATGGCAAAAGCTACAAAAAAAACATACAAGACAAATTTTTTAGGAAATTTAATTTCCTACAAAAAAGTTTAAGAGAGCCAAATTCCTAACATCGATATTTATTGAGATATTCGGGTCAAAAATAAAAACTAAAAAAATAAAAAATCAATAATTCGACAATTTAACGCAATAATTCATAGAAATTCCACACTTCCTCAACTTAAAAGCCCAATATCTCAATAAATTTCGATGTTAGGAATTTGACTCTCTGTAACTTTTTTGTAGGAAATTAGATTTCCTAAAAAATTTGTCTCGTATGTTTTTTTTGTAGCTTTTGTCATTTATGAGATAAGGGCAAAAAAACAATTTCATGAAAAAATTGGGTTCGGGTGACCCGTACGACCTCGCCGGTGTGAGTTACGACTTCACTGCAATAGGCTTTTTTGTAGAGCATTTAATTCTGAAGAAAACCTACTAATGTCCTAGACTATACCATAAAAAAATGCCTCTCAACTGTAGAATTTTGAAAAAAAAAAATTAAAGTTTACGTGTATTTCAAGCGGGAAATCTTTGCATGCCTTGGGTGAGCACTTAATATTAAAATTAAGGGCTCAAATTTTGAGGGAATTTTTTTTTAGGTATTTCCCACAAAATTTCGAGATGGGAGTGAAAAAAAAAATAGTCGTAAAAAAAAGCACCCTAATGGTCATATAGGCATTTTACGAAAAAAAAAAGCTCAATTTTCCTATATGACTTCCCTATCGGGAAGACGCATGCCAAATTTCATATTTTTCGAAGCGCTATTAAGGCAGGGAAACCAAAATGCAGTGAGTTCAAATACTATCAGTATTACTACAGTACATATAAGTCAATATACTTATAGCTGACCTATAGGCTCCAAGTTTCGCGTACTTTTTTCACTAAATTTAATTGCAAACTTTTTTCGTCCTTCCCGCAGGATATTTCTAAAACACCCTAAATGAGGACCACCCTAATGTAAACGTCTGTGGTCGACGAATCTTTATTATATGATCATCCAAATCCCTAAAAAATAATAAAGGAAAATCTGAGGAAGTCTTTGGATATGACGTGGAATTATTTCAGACTGAAAGATTCTTTTTTTTTTTGCGTTTTATTACATGCGAAAATGGGATTAACCCTTTCGTTCTGGCATTGGCATCCAGTCACCCTCACATCTTGATTATAGAATTGGTCTTTTATAGGTAGGTGTGATTGTAAAGGGACGATCACCTGTACAATCATAATGACAGATGACACTCTTGACGACAATGTTCGTATTGATTGCACAGCCACAAAGGGCCCAGGAAAATGCGGGAAACGTTATTTACGTGCGCCCATAAGACAACGTATTGCCGAAGAGTTGCGCACAAAATCAGCCGTCGTGTACCGAGCGGAGCAGGCTGATAAAAGGATGCGTCCAGGGGATCCGGAGCCACCTACCCTGTACAAAAAAAGCGCTCTTAATAATGCGAGGTATGAATACGAAGCATCGCAGTACTTAGACCGTGATCCTTTGCGTGCATTACAAATGATGAAATTGGAGCTGCTGCAAAATTGCATTCACAGTATAGGTCTTGATCCATTTTACGTCCATTACTGGACAAACCACCAACTCCACGTATTTAAAGACTACGCGAAGCGAGAGCCAGCATGTATTTTCATCGATGCGACTGGTGGTGTGGTGCGGAAACTGGATAAATGTGATGGAACAAAGAGCAGCCATCCGTTTTTGTACCACGCAGTCGTGAATAATCAACTTGGTCAATTCACAGTCACTCAAATGATCAGCGAAAGGCACACGACGGTAGCTATTTCAAATTGGTTGGCTGAATGGGTTTCCCAAGCTGGAATATATCCGAAGGAGGTGGTTTGTGACTCTTCGAAGGCATTATTGACAGCTGCGATTAGGAGCTTCACAGGGTACGGCACAATCGAAGATTACTCGAATGCCTGCAGCCATCCAGTTATGCCACCGTGCTACGTGCGGATCGATGTAGCACATTTTATAAAAATGTATGCTAATCTCCTGAAAGATTCACCTAAGCGCATCAAAGTTTTTTATTTAGCTGCACTTGGGCAACTCATATTGGTCCGTGACATCGACACTGCAAAAGAAATGTTAAAATCTATATTAACAGTAGCACGGTCCGCAACTGATGGGAATTTACCTTGTGGCCGGCAAACTCAATGCGAGATTCACAGAAATTTGCTGAAAAACTGGATTGATCCTACCTCCGAAATTCACGATGAAGACAGCCATATACCGACTGCCATACGTCCCGAACTGGATAGTGTCTTCGATGACAGCGAAAGTTCCACCTTTTGGTGCTCTTGGGGTAGGGGTATCGACCTAGAAGTGAAAAGCTTACAACAAGGGGAAGATGGGGATCGTGACAATGCGCATTTTCTACCCAAATTCGCAGATCGACTTCTCAGCGATGTACGCTGGTTTCCTATGTGGTCATGTGTATGCCGTGACTTATTTAAATACGGTCGCGTACCAGCAAGCAGTGCGCCGGTGGAAAGCGAGTTTAATATAATAAAAACTCACCTACTTCGGAATGATCCAAGGCCACTGCGGGTAGATACCTTTGTGAAGAGACATCTCGGGCATATACGCGGGCATACGAAGATAGTCGATGCCCAAACCATCTTCGCAAACATTGACGATACGGATACTGCGAACAGTATCGCGAATCTAAGTCACTGCGATGCGAAAAACCTGGACACAACTGACAGAACTGAGATCCTCGAAGACTCTTCTTCTGAGTTTCCAGAAGCTGTCGTCAAAGCCGACCCTGAAGATAGTGACATAATGATCTCAACTATCGAAGCCTGTGTAGCTGTATCCAAACCACCAGAACCTGCAAGAAATACGAAAGGCTTGGTATTTTGCGAAGTATGTTTCGCTTCTCTTGAATCGGACTCAGTCGATGCTGTGAAGGGAAGGTCCAGGATATGTGTAGAGTGTACTAACCTGGAGAGTACCGCCAAAATTATCGCATCTCGAGAAGTCGAAGACTGGGGTGGCCTAGCATCTGTAGATGTCAAAGAAAAATCGCGGCCAAAATCGAAATATTTAATAAAAAATCATACCACCTTCGACTCTATATCCAACGATGCACTTCACAAAATACCCATCATGAAGAATGGGAACACTATGACACTGCAGGTAATACTCAATCACTCATTCGGTGCGACTTTAAACCGCACATGTACAAACATAATTTCTGCATTCCAAACTCCAGTATCAATCCTCCTAATGAGCCTACCAATAATTGCTGGAAATCGACCGCTTTGATGTAACAAGAAATGTTAATAACAATATGTGTAAACTGTTCTTCCTTACATTCAGACTGAATCTACCTTAATTTTAACATAGTGGGTATACCCGTGGACATGGAATCTGACGCCGTTTAGATGGGCAGCCCAATCCTAAACTGGTCAGATTCAGTGCCCCTGGGTGTACGTTTATTTTCTATTATTTGTGATTTGTACAGGCTTCAAGGTTCGGTGGCGGGAAATATTCTTTTACCAAGACTTGCGCGTTGGATAGCGCGACGAACGCTATACTCGTCGCTGCGTTCGATAGACCGCAAGTAAGAGAAGCTGTAGAACAATTGAAAGCAGATAATCCGATCTGTAATTTAGTAGCGGACATAATGAGCAAGGGTATACGAGCTCACTCTTACCAGCTAAGAGCACAGATTTTACTTGATCTCCATGCATCTATCAAGACAATCGGTAATTGTTACCTAGTCGACTGCGAGAGAAACGTTTGCCCAGTGTTTGCTCAGGCATTTATGAATACGCCATGCCTCCGTGAAATATCGCCGTGCACAAAGGGATGTGCTTACGTCGAGAAACCGCTACGTACGATTAGCGTCAACCGAGAAAATTTGATTGCGCCTAAGGAATTTGACAACGTACTACGAAACGTATTGAATGACCGCGGTAGAGGATATTGTGCGAAATGTTTTGCACCCACGGACCACGTAATTACTGCTACGGGTAAGTCTTAGTTCGAAAACGTTCCAGCTCTTCTTTTATATTATAAAACATCACTGCCCGATTTTTCTATGTTAATTTTTTTTATTTCATTTTTCTTCTCTTCTTTTTTTGTTCTTCTTTCTTCGTTTTTCTTCCGTCTTTCTTCGAGTTGGTTCCTAATCAAGCATTTGGCTGATGTCCTCGTTGAACATCTTCTATCTGTAAAACTATGAATACGTCGTGATTATACAACCATGCAGCAAACGAACGTACAGATTTTGCATTCCTGTACGAGGTGTAAAAAATTCAATTGCAGTCAGTTATCGAATGAATCTTCTGCAAAGTTGTCGTCAAACAACATGCAATCGCTCAAAAAAGCTGAATTTGAAAAAAAAGTCATCTCATGTATATTTCTCGCACTCATCTCGACTTTCTTCTCCTCTGGCTTTTTACACCTCACACGTAAAGATAGTCGAATTTTAATAACAAATTCTGGATATGTAGAGGTCTCTCATGAATTCAAATCTGACGAATTCATTCATGTCCGACGTTATTTCGCGATATAGGTATACTAGGCTGCCGTGCTAAGCACTGAAGTGGTAACTTGCATTTTGGCCATCTTGAGATATTGACAGTTTTAAATTTTCAATTTTCACAGTCATTAGGAATTATATTCATAGTCAAACGATTTTAAAATTTGGTTTGAATGAAAAAGATAAAAGGTTATATTACTCGTTACTGTTGTATTAACCCAAGACGGTCATATGGGGTGTGACACATCCCAGGTTATTTCCGAGCTCGGATTTCCCCCTCTTAATTCCGGGGACAGACATTGTTACCCCTAGCTTGAAACTTTTTTTTTTCGCGAATTTTTTTTTTTTACAAATTTTTTAAACATACCTGAAACTAAAATTTTCGTCACATTATTGGATGGGTTAATAGAAAAACGTTTGAAATATGTTCCCAATTTTTTTGGGGCCCCCAGGATAATTCTACGAAATTCTACAGCGCTTCAAAGTGCTGGGGTGTGTCACACCACATGTGACCACCACGAAATTCTCATGAGGTGTGACCGTCTTGGGTTAATAATAATGATAAATACGGCTAATTGTTTTAGTAATTGACAACCTTAACGAAGATACGGCAACTTTAATAGTCATCTTATTATGAAAAAATTAACTAGATCATTTCATAATATGATGAACATATTCATCGATTGTTATTATACCATCTTAGAGTCATAACTCGTTTTTGACAAAAAAGTAAGTTACCACCTCTATGCTTAGCACGGCAGTAGAGTGGTCCTTAAAAAATAAATATTTTGATCCACCCCCTAAAAAGTTTCCTTTTTGTGTAAAAACATGAGGGAAATTTGTTTTTTGTGAAAAACATATGCAGATAATCCGATCTGAAGTTTTTTGGGAATGTGTCACAAAATATGCAGATTCGACAAAAAAACTGAAGAAAAAAAAAAAAAAAATTTTTTGAAACGTGTTCTTTTCATTTTTTTTTCACAAAAAACGAATTTCCCTCATATTTTCACACAATGAGGAAACTTTTTAAGGGGTGAATCAAAAAATTTAATTTTTAAGGACCACCCTAGAGTACACTCACATAATAACAAATCTCCCACAAATTTTAAATACTTGCAGCTATTTTGGGTACAAACACACATATGTGCAATTATTATGGAATAAAAAAGTTCCATCTCTAATAGAATTTTACGATACAAAATTATTGATCGATCTTCCAAAATTTAAGATTGAGAAACCCTTCACTTAAATTTGCCGAATATGGCATTCAAGAATGCATCATCTGATATTATACCGGGAAAAGCAATAACGTTTTGATATCAATTACGATTTGTTATGCTTCTAATACAACACTTACTTTTATGTGTGCAACAATTGGTATTCGCAGGACCATTCTTGATTATGGAAACGGATGGGGTTGGAGTTTTCATGTTGGATCAAATCCCGAAGAGTACGTGTGATCCATTGAGCGATGGAAAGTGCCGCTATAGGCTCATCGGTATAGTCGATTTCACGCCACCAAGGGCAGCAACCCGATCAGTGGTCGATCAAACCCCAGGACTAGGGCACTACACGACTATTTCATTGAGGCCACCGAATTCATATTTTCAGTTCGATGATACGAGGGCTAGTTCCAAACCCAAAAGGTTAGCTGGCACTTATGAAGCCAGACCTCACGCGCTTGTCTGGTTTAAATTTGACGAGTGAAGATATCCTGCAGAAGAAAAAAAAAAGTTATTCAGATAGAGTCAACTTTTAAGTTTCTGATGGCACTTAGTTCATGTAAAAATATTGATGTGCACAGCTCCTGTAGACGATCTCCTGAAGGTCCTCCAAAGAAAGGTGTTTGGCGGTGATCACGATATCTCCGGTTTGGATTATCTGAAATAAAAAAATAAGACAGATTCTTTTAGTAGATAGATGAATCTAAGCATTGATCAAAGGAATAATCAAAATTTTTATTTTTTTAAACAATTTTTTGCAAAAATTTTTTTTACATAGTCGCCATTTTGTCAAAAATTGAAAATTTGACTATTCCTTCGATCAATACCTAGATTCATCTATCCACTAAAAGAATCTGTCTTATTTTTTTATTTCAGATAATCCAAACCGGAGATATCGTGATCACCGCCAAACACCTTTTTTTGGAGGACCTTCAGGAGATCGTTTACAGGAGCTGTGCACATTAATATTTTTACATGAACTAAGTGCCGTCAGAAACTTGAAACTTGACTCTATCTGAATAACTATTATTTGTATTTGTTTAATAAGATGCCTTTCTTTAAAAAAATTAGTAAAAATACGTATTTTTTCTTGGGCCTTGCAACTGCCTATCACCCCCCCTAAGTTCAGACTGTATAAGATACGAAGTGAAACTGTGTAGTAGGTTTGGTTCGAAAACAAAAAAAGACAAAAAAACTATTTTCATTCCCATATCAATTCCGATATCAAAACTGTTAAATAGGGGTGATATAGTTAGCGTCAGCACTGTTATATTAAATAGCCCTAGATGATTATATTGAATATGTGTACTGGTTGCTTTCTCTTTCGTTCACGCCTTGCTTTCAAAACCACATACCTATGTGACGATGCTTTATTCGCGACATAATTATTACCACGAAAGATTACCGAACTCGCCTACTATAAGGAGCATAAATAGCGGTCGAACAAAATAATTGAAATAGTATAGAATAGTATATTGCGTTACTAGGGATGAAAGTTGGCCATAGTAACACACGATATTTTTTTTCACCACACATGCACGGAGAGTACGACTTTCAGCCCCTCGCGTGAGCGGGAAGTCGTTCTTTCTGATGCCAGGGGGTGATGAAAAATAGTCTTCTCCACCTCGGTAAAATCGTTTTTCTACAACAGCGGCTGAAAACCAGCGAGTTTCCATACTATTTTCATACTATTTTCTACAACAGCGGATGGAAACTCGCTGGTTTTCACATGTTCACCTCGAAGAAAACGGTCATTAGCGCTTCGTATGAACTTGAGAACACCTCGGCTTCGCCTCGGTGCTCAAACTTCATACTCGGCGCGCAATCGACCGTTGTCTCGCTCGGTAAACAATGTACTTCGATTCCATTTCGATGACAATATACGTATGGTTAAGTTTACACACAACACTTACGACGCACCGCAGCACAAAGCCAGTGGTCACTACGCAACACAAGGCATCATAAGATAGTACTACACAAACTATAGATAACGTACAAAGGGCATTGTTTGACATCTTTTTTCATACTAGGGGGCTCTGTAATAAGCTAGCCGCCATGATTATCCCTCGGCTGATCGCTTCCCAGCTGGATAATGAAACTAGTTTCAGTTTGAGAATGTATCAACTGACTAAGACTTGAGTACTAAGTATTAACCAGCGCATGGCCTGAGACAAGAATAGTATCTTGAGAGTGTATCACTTGATACTCTCTTGAGACGAGATCTGAGCAACGACTATTAATACAGGCCTAATTAATTATACTGGTACAAATTTGAAATACGAAAAGAAAAGAAAAAAAGGTTATCCTCACGTCTCTTGGGATTGAATTTGTCTCAAGGTATTAGAATTAAAATGAAAAACTAAATGTATACTTACGTTTTCTCCAGCAAGCAGGTCCGAACAAAACACACTAGACGTTAAAACGGATTCGCGTCACTAATTTACAATCTCTTGACTTGTTTTGATGACACGTCACTCTTACTACGCGAGGAAAAATCGTATACACTCCATTCAATCCATGTGACACTAATGTCGCTTCTTCTCCTTCTTCTTCCTTAAATGGATACATCCTTGTTGTACCAAAGATACGAGGCAAGTGCCGAACTAATAACGCTTGTCTTAATACCGACTGCCAAGTGTTAGCGACAAAACAAAACAGCCCCCTTCCTGCGGCGAAACCGACACAGCGCATACCGCGTACGTGAGGCTCGACCGCGCTTGTATTGGTTGTGCCCCAAGGAAGGGGAAGCGTTTTGTTCCGTCGAAAACACTCGATAGGTTACAATTATTGTGTGCCTACTCATGTCGACATCTGATTTCGGAATTTCTTATTCATTAGTGTAACGAAAGATTTCAAATTGAATTCACATCTTCGAATGATCCCTCTAGATATGCATTGCCCAGAAGATGAAATGACATTGACATCGCACCACGAAAGCGTCACTAATTTTAGACCGGATGCCGAAACAGTGATTGCTGAAAGAATGCTGGAGTATCCTCTTCTATTCACCTGACAATAGTTTTTTTTCAACTCAGTGTGCGAATTTCGATTCCTCATGCCTGTTGGTGGTGTGCGAAGTACCCGATTCAAGCACTCTGACGCGCAGTGTGCGAAGTGATTTACTTAGTAATTTACTTAGCACACTGTGAATAACAAATTTGTCAAATATTCTCAAATATAAAGTATTTGGATACTGAGCCGTTATTTTCTGTTACCGATGAATATTAAGTTTGAAAAGAAGATATTTATATTTATTTTCGAAATTTGAATTCTCGTGACAATTTTTTTCTTCAGATTCCAAATAAGCCGAAAAATATTTACGTACATCGATTCTCTAAAACGATCTTCCGACAGTACTTATAGCATGAAAAATAATTGTCCCATTTTCTCAGATATAGGGAAGAAAAAGAAATGGTGATTTCAATTTTTTTTTATATAGATGTATACATATTTACCTGTGGAATAAATGGGATTACATGTTCATTGCACTTTTTGATTTCATCAACGTTTCGTTAAAGTTAGGTTTATTCAAACGTGTAGAGCGAAGAACGAAGTCGATATCAACCAAAATCGAAAAAAAATAAATACAAAATTCGGATATAAATATAAGTCGCAACACATTGAATGAAGGATCTAGCGACCCTACAAATCCGATTACGACAGACATTGAGCTTTGTCCATGATACAATGGGGCCTTCTATGACAAGTCAATTTAGATCCGGCGATTTGTAGGGTCGCTAGATCCTTCATTCAATGTAGGTGCGACTTATATTTATATCCGAATTTTGTATTTATTTTTTTTCGATTTTGGTTGATATCGACTTCGTTCTTCGCTCTACACGTTTAAATAAACCTAACTTCAACGAAACGTTGATGAAATCAAAAAGTGCAATGAACATGTAATCCCGTTTATTCCACAGGTAAATATGTATACATCTATATAAAAAAAAATTGAAATCACCATTTCTTTTTTTTCCCGATATCTGAGAAAATGGGACAATTATTTTTCATGCTATAAGTACTGTCGGAAGATCGTTTTAGAGAATCGATGTACGTAAATATTTTTCGGCTTATTTGGAATCTGAAGAAAAAAATTAAATTCGGCAATTGAATTTGAAAATCGCTGAGAGATACCGCCAATTCGGTGCTATATCGAGAATCGCTGCAGCGATTCAACGATATAACTACCCTTGGGCCTGCGAAAACCAGCTCATCTACCATACCTACTTTATTTTATACACAGTAGGACCCTTCACGTTTTCTGAGCTCTGAAAAATACTGATTCGGGACATTGCTGTTTCGGGACCATGAACGGTCGCGACTTCAAAAATATGGGACCAAATGTCGTTCGGGACTTAGGGTGCTTCCCTACACAATTCCAACAGACCTGAAAACTTGGGAAAGAAGGTGTGATTAAACGGAATATCTCTGCCTGGGTACCGAAATCAATTAAACAAACTTCGTCGTGCAATTCTATGTACGATTTCGAACACGTACGGCCAAAAAAATAGAGAAGATATCCATGATAAACGTTTCCAAAGCCGTTTTACATGGATATCTTTTCTATTTTCGCGTCAAAAAAACATTTTTTTGGCCGTACGTGTTCGAAATCGTACATAGAATTACACGACGAAGTTTGTTTGATCGATTTCGGTACCTAGGCAGAGATATTCCGGTTAATAACAGCTTTTTTCCCAAATTTTCAGGTCTGGTGGAATTGGGTAGGAAAGCACCATAAATCGTTCGTGACTTTGAAGCCGACCTGTGAGTTTTAGCCAGATGACAAAGGCCAGCCAGAATGAACGAACTAGACGAAGAATGTGAGTTCACGGTGGCAAGCTGGGATTGATGTTTAAACCCCGTTTGCATGCTTCATTTCGAATGAAGTAAGATTTAAAATGTGATGAAGAAATAGAGAACGGCGAGCATCAAATTCGAACTCTGGATATTCGGAGAGCATCTAATTAGCATTCAATTACTACGTAATCACTTTTTAGAATTAGCCACCCCTGGTGTGGATTAGCCTCGTGACATCGTCAGCAGCCCCACGGATGATAGAAAAAAAATTGAAAAAAAATAGAAAACGGCGAGCATCAAATTCGAACTCTGGATATTCGGAGAGCATCTAATTAGCATTCAATTACTACGTAATCACTTTTTAGAATTAGCCACCCCTGGTGTGGATTTGCCTCGTGACATCGTCAGCAGCCCCACGGATGATAGAAAAAAAATTGAAAAAAAAAAGAAAACGGCGAGCATCAAATTCGAACTCTGGATATTCGGAGAGCATCTAATTAGCATTCAATTACTACGTAATCACTTTTTAGAATTAGCCACCCCTGGTGTGGATTCGCCTCGTGACATCGTCAGCAGCCCCACGGATGATAGAAAAAAAATAGAAAAAAAAATAGAAAACGGCGAGCATCAAATTCGAACTCTGGATATTCGGAGAGCATCTAATTAGCATTCAATTACTACGTAATCACTTTTTAGAATTAGCCACCCCTGGTGTGGATTAGCCTCGTGACATCGTCAGCAGCCCCACGGATGATAGAAAAAAAATTGAAAAAAAATAGAAAACGGCGAGCATCAAATTCGAACTCTGGATATTCGGAGAGCATCTAATTAGCATTTAATTACTACGTAATCACTTTTTAGAATTAGCCACCCCTGTGTGGATTAGCCTCGTGACAGCGTCAGCAGCCCCACAAAAAATAGAATTTTTTTTTTTTTAATTGATAACGACGAGCACCGAATTCGGGGTTTGGATATTCTTGGAGCACTTAATTAGCATTTAATTATTGCGTAGTTACTTTTTCGAAATCACCTACCCTTAGTAGATTTTTGGATGTGGCGCTGCTAGCTTGCATCCAAGCTGGCACCGCCACGGGTTTTTTTTAAAAAACGTGGAGCGACAAATTCGGCATTACAGCATTTAATTAGCATCTAATTAGCCCTTAATTATTTTATGTAGTCAACTTCATATTTCTCATGTGGCGGTGCCAGCTTGATAGAGGTGCATTTCCTGTATCGCCCAAAAGGAATGAAATCGTTTCATTTTCCGAAACGACATACTTTTGGTAAGCTTCGGGTATTTCAAGTGATGTCAGACCTTTAGGCGATGACAGTATAGCCCTGGCTGCATTACGCCTTCTTTGTATCACTGTCTGGAGTTATTATTTATTGGGAAGTTGTCCTTGTACAGCTGATAAGGTACCCGCCAACGTTTGGGCAATAATTTGAGCAGGTGTCTCAACTGTCTCAACCGCCCTGCGTTTCATTGCTGCTACAATTTTTTCTGCCCCCATCAAGCCAGGATCACTGCCGTGCGTGTGCTGATTCAGGCGTAGTAAGACCTTAAATTTTGACAATAGAGTTGTATACAATACATGATGATGATGCCTTCATGAAAATATCGACTGCTCCCAAGAATAAAAACGTAAGTCCTGCTGATAAAAATCTATCTATGGGGAGCGCTGTACAGTCAAATTGTAGAGCCTCACGAGATAAGTTTTTATTTGCGGGACTCGCTGGTTGAGTTCTTATTCTTACGAGCAGTCGATATCTGAAAATTGTTGTTCCACGGTGCACCAAACATTCAGAATCCCGTATTCAATTGCAGTATCTGACCAGAGGTCTCTATTAGCAACAAGATTCTTCACAGGCTAGGTATTTCGCATGTGTGTGTGTATGTGTGTGGGTCGGATCAGTAGGGTGACCTAACCCATTCTAGCCTTTTGTGAGCCACAGCCACCGACTGGGTGTTTCGCATGTGTGTGTGTGTGTCTGTGTGGGTCGGATCAGTAGGGTGACCTAACCTATTCTAACCTTTCGAAGCGTCCTCACCTATTAGAGCTTTTTGGAGTGACCTAACCTATTCTAGCCTTTTGGCAGCCACAGCCACCGACTGGGCGTTTCGCATGTGTGTGTATGTGTGTGTGGGTCGGATCAGTAGAGTGACCTAACCTATTCTAACCTTTTGGAGCGTCCTAACCTATTCTAGCCTTTTGGAGTGACGTAACCTATTCTAGCTTTTTAGAGTGACCTAACCTATTTCCACCTTCTGGGAAAACGCAACCTATTCTAGCCTTTTGGGTGCCACAGCCACCGATTGCGTATCTCGCATTCGTATGTGTGTGCGTGTTGGATATGCGTATAAAAAAAAATCACTGAAAGAATCAAATCTTCAAACTCGGCTTTTGTATCAATGATAAATGTTACAAATATTCAATAATTATTGTATATTTTATTTTTATTCCATTTCTATTTCTTCTGAAATTTCTTTACAGAATAATAATAAATTGGTCCACAGAAGAAAAAAAATAATAAATTGGAAGAATTGAAAAATAAAAATATAAAACTGAAAAAAAAAGAAATCAAAAACAAATTCTGAGGGGTAGCTAGTAGCTACTATTATGAGGATGAAGTCTACAGAGTTTTAAATTCTCTGAACAAATACTTCGGCCGAAATGAAAAATTGAGCGTTTAATCCCGAAAACCCAAAGTTATTTAAATGGAAAACTTACATCGCTGTACGGCAAAAATTAAAATTGAAATAGATACCTGAAACTTACGGATTATTTTTATGAATTTATTTCGAACCATACAAGCCTCCGGGAGCGTGAAAATTCGGAAATACCCAAAATAAGGACTACCCCAATATTATATACTGTTATATTAGGTAAAATCACCCATACATTACTAATTACACATGATCAACATCTAGTAGTCCATATGATAAAACACATCTCTTAAAATATAAGAATCTCGGTTGCTGTGTACACAGCTATTATTGTAAAACAAATCAGTCTGTTTCTAGCTAGCTACTAGTGCAGACCTGTATTTCAGAATACATAATATTTTTGCCCAATTCATATAATCTCTCCAGATTCACTTTATTTCCCTCGGGAACCCACATCAAATAATTATATTACTATAACGAAATAAAAGAATCGTTACACTGGTGTCAGAATCGGGATCTTACCGAGATCGATAGAGTGAATTTTTGAAAAAGATAACTGTGATTGTGAAAGGAATATAAAAACGAACAGAAATGTCTCGTCGCCGGGCTACAACCTCTGACGAACCTCAACCAGCTGGTAACCAGCTAATACCTTAACCTCAAGTCGACCTGATGGAACGACTTTTTCAAGTTATGGCTGCACAACAACAGGCAAGCCTAGCTGCTCAAACTGCCCAACGCGAAGCTAATTTAGCAGCTCAAAGAGATCGCGAAGAGCGCGAAATAATAAGATTGAGAGAAGAAAGAGAAGCTAATCTTTCAGCTCAACGAGAGCGTGAAGAACGCGAAACATCGAGATTAAGAGAAGAAAGAGAGGCGACTTTATTAGCTCAAAGAGAAGAGAGAGAAGAAAGACGAGCAGAACGAGAAGCGAATCTGGCAGCCCAACAAGCCACCCTTTCCCTATTGATAAGACGCCTGGAACCTCAACCTGAAATGTCCCAGACCTCGACTCCCAGACGATCCCCAGTAAGGATCGAAGAAATGGTGGAACCCCAAAATTTACGGTCTGTCCAAAATTATGGGGAAGAAGAACCTTCCCCTACTATTTGTAGACCTCGTACGGTTGGAGCGGCGACTTTCACGCCGCACACCCGTACCGTAATGCAAAGCGACCGAATCGGAGATAGAATTCGGGACGCGCAAGATAATATTAACTTAAATAGCGGAGATCAAAACATAGAAAATAATAACATTCCTCTCAATCTATCTCGCGCCGGAAGTAGTCGCGATAAACAAATCAACGATACAACCATAAATATTTGTAAAGAAGGATGTGCTGAGCCCGTACAAAAATCGTCAAATCACTTAAAAGCAAGCTTCTTCGACGGGTCAATTCCTTGGGCCGATTATGAGCGCCAATTTGAAATTATTGCTGAAATAAACTCCTGGTCACCCGTAGTTAAGGCTGGAAATCTTGCTGGATGTTTAAGAGGACCTGCCTTAGCTGTTCTCTCTACACTTTCAAATTCCGACATTAAAAATTATGACAGACTCAGCACAGCCTTACGACTAAGATTCGGAAACCAACTGATATCAAAATTGTCTTTGACTCAATTGGACCTTAAAAGACAGGCAAAGGACGAAGGTCTTGCCTCACTGGGAGTAGAAATAGAAAGATTAGCTAGAATAGCCTTACCAAATTGCGATGAATCAACTAGAGACATGCTAGCTTGTAACAAATTTGTAAACGCCATAACAAATCCAGAGTTGAGACATACTCTTAGCCTGATGGGACCTTCCTCCGTTCAAGAGGCAGTCATTAAAGGTCTAGAAATTGAGGCGTTGACTAACCATCATTTGGGAGTAGGAAAAATAAGACGAGTCGAGACTAAAAAGACTGCAAATACGTTAACGAGGACAAACGAAACAAATAGACAGACTTCGAATTCAAATTACAACGTCAGAAAAACTACTCCCTGGCAGCAAAATAACCCTAGAAATAACAATTTTGATAGAAATAATAACCATAATTATAATAAGGGACAAAATTACGGAGACAGACCCCCGCCCATATGTAAGTTTTGTCATAAGATTGGACATATCACAGAAAAATGCTTCTCATTAGAGAAAAGAAATAGCGAAGATAATAATAACTTTTCAAACCCTCGAACTTCTTGGAGGAATGATAATATTTCAAATAGAGAGACAGAGAAAAGAACTCCGAAAAGTCAACCAGGTTCTTCTAACCAAAAAAACTAATCATCGATGATTTTGAGGGGCAGAAATCATCTAGTGTCAGACCCAAAGAGAGCCCTATTTTAACTCAATTCTTTTTAAGAAACTTAAGACAAACAGGTTTATATGCGCGAGGGACTGTCAACGGAATAAACTGCCTCTGGGTCATAGACACTGGGGCAGAGGTGACAGTGGTCCGCTCGGATCTCCTAAAATCTATTAACCCCTCCCAACCATATACTTCCCTCCGTACTGCTACAGGAGAAATAACCCCAGTTTTGAAAGAAGTTTTAGTACAAATCAATGTGATAGGATGTATCGAGTCTTCGCATAAAGTTTACGTAGCAGACATTGAGGATGAAGGGATTTTAGGGATTGACTTTCTTTCAGCACATAATTGTGTAATTTCTACAGAAGGGAATTTATTAATATCGGGTCGACACAAGATAGCTCTTTTAACTAATAGGAATAAAACATCCGATTTTCCTCAAATTCAAATGATAGATCTTTCTAGGGAAGAATTAATTTCTTTTCCAATTCATTTAGAAAATCTCTTAGAAAAGTCATCTGTTGGTTTAAATCCCATACAAAAAGAAAAATTCAAGACGTTGATTGAAGAGTATCAAGATGCTTTCGCTAAAAACAACAATGATAAAGGAAGAAGCAATTTAATAACCCATACCATTGACGTAGGAGATAATCCACCAATTAAACAAGCGGCTAGGAGGTTACCCTTGAATGGAAGAGAAGAGGTGGAGAAAATGGTAAATGAAATGCTCGCCATCAACGTGATAGAACCATCTTCAAGTCCTTGGGCTTCACCTATTGTTCTGGTCAATAAGAAAGATGGAACAAAAAGATTTTGCATCGACTACAGGAGGTTAAATGACATAACCAAAAAAGATTCGTACCCCTTGCCAAGGATTGAAGAAACCCTCGATTTAATAGCTGGAGCAGAATGGTTCAGTACTATAGATTTACAGAGTGGTTATTGGCAAGTAGAAATGCATGAAGCAGATAAAGAAAAGACAGCTTTTGTGACCGGTTTGGGAGGATTATGGCATTTTAAAGTTATGCCCTTCGGGTTATGCAACGCTCCTGCAACTTTTGAAAGAACGATGGAAACAATCTTGAAAGAAATAATAGGAAAGAAATGTCTGGTGTACTTAGACGATATAATCGTTTTTGGAAAAACGCTTAATGAACACATAGAAAATCTAACCGACGTCTTTTCTCGTCTTAAACAAGCAGGACTCAAGATGAGTCCGAAGAAATGTCATCTTTTACAAAAGGAAGTCCACTTCCTCGGACATATAGTCTCCGCAGAAGGAGTGAAGACAGATCCTGAAAAAATAGAAAAAGTATCAAATTGGCCCCGTCCTGTAGACAAGGAAGGTATTCAAAGTTTTATAGGGCTTTGTACTTATTATCGTCGCTTTGTGAAAGGATTTGCTACTATAGCAAGGCCTCTTCATCATTTAACCGGGAATAAAGTTCAATTCAATTGGTCCGAGGATTGCGAAGAAGCTTTCATTAAATTAAAATCTTATTCAACATCATCTCCTATTCTTGCCTATCCTCAAGTAGAACATCATTTTATATTAGATTCAGACGCTTCTCTTTTTGGAATAGGTGGAGTCTTGTCCCAAATTCATGATGGAAATGAAAGAGTAGTTAGTTATTACAGTCGAGTCCTTAGTAAAACAGAAAGGAATTATTGTGTAACTCGTAGAGAATTGTTAGCTGTAGTGAAAACAGTAACTCATTTCCATCATTATTCATATGGGAGAAGATTTTTGATTAGGACGGATCATGCTTCTCTTAAATGGCTGCTTTCTTTTAAATCTCCGGAAGGACAGGTAGCTAGATGGATAGAGAGGCTGGGCCAATATGATTTTGAAATCCAACATCGTGCTGGACAGGCACATGGAAACGCAGACGCCCTTTCCAGAAGACCCTGCGAAGGACCTACGGAATGTAAACAGTGCACCAGATTAAACAAACAACAAGACGGATCATTTAGAGTTCGATCAATCACTTTTGAAGGAGACCTGAAGCCATGGAGAAAGGCTCAACAAGAAGATGAAGTTCTGTCACAAATAAAGACTTGGAAAGAGTCTGAAATACGCCCAGAATGGCAAGATGTGTCCGCTAAAAATCAAGATCTAAAAATCTATTGGACACAATGGGATTCCTTGTTTTTAATGAATGGTTTATTATACCGAAAATGGGAATCTCCAGAGATGAGGAAAATAATATGGCAATTACTAGTACCAAAGGACAAGGTACAAGAAATCCTCAATCACTATCACAATTCTCCTGCAGGTGGACACTTCGCATTGTGACGGACGGTGTGGGTAGAGTGGTTAATGATCCGAACGGTTCTATTGACAAGCGAGGACCTGTCGACTATTAGGATACCCGTCACATGCGCGAAAATAATAAAATTATAAGAAAAGATCTATCTTGGGATAGACCGGTAAATAGGATCGTTGCCGCCTAGTCCTATACAGGGCTCAATTGAAATGTTTAAACTATGGTTGAGGCTAATGAATATTAAGATGACTAAGATAATAAAATAAAAGGTGATTCAATGATTATGAGAATTAACTGGTAAAAATGATAATATATTCTTGAATGATTTAAGAAACTTGGCAATATGGTTCAAGCGACTGACATTGGAATGTCACTTGAACAGATGAATAAAATAACAAATGATAAAATGGTTGAATAATGTATGGTCACCGACGTGGAGATCGTGAAGGCTTGTTACTATGTTAAAGAATTATTATTGGTGAAAATGAAATAATAATGAAATTGGAAAAGCCTGTTCGCGATTCGCACGCTGAGACAATGAAAATGATATAATGAATTAATTATGAAAATGGAACTCTCTATGAAAAAGCTTCACTATCTCTCTCTCTTTAGTAATAATACTGAATCGTATTCAATAATAAAAAGAAATCATGTATGGCTTTTATAACATAAAATACATATAGTTATTGAATCAAGATCAGTAATTATGTGTTTTAGTAATTTATGTTGACACAAAGGAGCCTCGTACTGGGGTTAGGGTGAATCCCGAAATTCTATGAATTACCCCGGTCGGCTCGTCAGGTTAAGAATTGTCCCGATCTTGATTCATTCACTATAATGGTAAATAATAAAATTCCCCAATATAGGAATTTATATTTATAATGTGTATGTGACTAATTATGTAAATCTTTAATTATAGCGATAATATGGTAATATAAATCGAGGTTAATAGTGGGATCTTAATAACTCTTTTATAATCGAAAAAAAAGGGTAACCCAACAGGATTAGGGTGGAACCCGAAATTCTATGAATTATCCTGTTTGGTCTTTAGAATTTATGTTCATACCAATCTCGATTTATATTAAAATAGCAAAATAATGCAGTTTGTATGAGTAGCAGCTCAAGCTCGCCGGGTGGTCTCGTTACTAGGAAGGGATTACCCCGAAATACTCTTGGTATTGACTAATTACGATATTCCCGTGGTTTTACTACTCATATGATTAAATTATATTATAGCATGCAAATGATTAAATTTAAAGAATTCTGGAAAACAGTTTAACGAATCTTAGATATAAAGTATGAATGAGCGATTTTGTGAGCGATCGTGGTTACCTAGTTCTGGTTGACATGGGGTAGCATGGAACTACTGTCTCTTTTTATAGGTATTTGCCTCCCTCACCTTAGGAACCTCGAAGCCTTTGAGTTGCGTAAAATTTAGGTATGGTTTATCACGTATAGTGTTCGGAACTGAAGCTAATAAAATTGTTAATATTCACTGATTCGAAATAGTCGGTATTGAATGTTGACTTAAAGTTGGAATAGCAAGATTTATAGTTGTCTTAAATATTACAAATACTCTAAATGAGTATAAGGCAGAAGTTTAGGTTTATTAAAATAGATGAGTTCGTTAACGAGTGCTTTAAGTCCTTTACACTACCACTTTACTTAAGAAAGAAAAGATTGAGTGTAACTCTTGGCTTGATTAGCACACGGGTCGATGCATCCACGCACCTCGCGATTTAACAGATGAAAGACCGTTTATAATTACATGGATTAAATAGTTTGAAATAATAAAGTTAAACGTTATCTAAAACGAATGCATAAATCTTGAAGAGATTTACGGCTTGAATTTTATTGACGAGTACTGAGTCCTTTGGGTCGACACTTATAAAAGATTTGAACACCAGCTCTTGGCTCTAGTTAGCACACGGGTCGATGCATCCACGCACCTCGCGATTTACCAGAAGAAAGACGCTAGTTTAAGTTCAAAGGCGACGAGGTCCCCGCGGTTGCAACAATGTATGTATTACTGCGCGCGTGGCTTAGCCAATTAGGGCCTTGCTTAGTGGCTAATTGTCGCCTGATTGGTTTGAGGGACTACTTGCAGTTAGCGTAGGCGTTGGTCCCTTGTGACGTCACGCGGTCCCATGCTATTCCATGCCTCACCTATAGTCTACTCACACTAGCTTACTTTGAATATCTTCAAACCAAATTAATGATTTGATCTTAAACTCAAATTATTAACAATTCGATTGTTCTTTAAATTTCAATAAAGCCTAATTTAGTATCTTATTATTCTACTTATCATTTAGCTTAATTTTCCTATTTCTTTCGGAAAATTAGAGAGGGAAAGACCCTACATCTACATGCTAGTTTTAGTAGTGTGAGATTGAGGGGTCAGCAAGACTGGGGTTCCAGTGTTGCTTCGCCGTTATCTACACCTACGTGACTGACGAGCCGTTTCAAGAAGGGAATAAACATCCGATAGAAATAATATTATATTTCGATGTGGTTATTTTTTATACTCTAAGTCACGTTCGAAAAATGAAACAACAAATTGTTGAGCGTTCAAAGAATTTATAAAGTCAAAGAAAGAAAAAGGAATTTAGGATTCCGGGATATATATATATATGTATAAAAGAAAGAAGTCAGCAGGATTAGGGTAAACCCGAAATTCTAGGAATTATCCTGTTTGACTTCCCAAAAAAAAAATATATACCGAAATCTACGCACGTAACAGCATCCAATAAAACTTTACGTCGGATTAGGGAACGATTTTTCTGGGCTCGTTGTAGATTAGACGTAGAGGATTGGTGTAGGTTATGTAACATCTGTATAACGAAAAAAGGTCCTCGCACCAAGGGTCGAAGTCCCCTACAAATATACAATGTCGGAGCACCCTTCGAGAGAGTGGCTATGGATGTTCTCGGGCCACTACCTCTTTCAAGATCTGGAAATAGATATGCTTTGGTTATCGCTGATTATTTTACTAAATGGCCCGAGGTCATTCCTATGCCTAATCAGGAAGCAAAGACCGTTGCTCAGATTTTTGTTAGAGACTTTGTTTGTCGATACGGGACTCCCCTTGAATTACATACAGATCAGGGTCGAAACTTCGAGTCAATATTAATGGAAGAGATAACTAAGGTTTTAGGAATTAAGAAAACTCGTACAACTCCCCTTCATCCTCAGTCTGACGGGATGGTAGAACGTCTTAACCGAACTCTTCTAGGTTATCTAACCTCTTTCGTCGACAAAAGTCAACGAGATTGGGACGAATGGATCCCTCTTTTTCTTCTTTCATATAGATCAGCTGTACACGAGACGACAAAACAGTCTCCAGCCTCGATGTTAATGGATAGGGATCTTCGATTACCTTCAGATTTAGATAAAGGACCTATTCCTTCACCAGGTCCTCTACAAAATGATTACGTTTCTGTTTTAAGAGATAAATTGGAACAGATTCATAATTTTACAAGAGATAGAATTCAGGTTATGTCAGACAGAACAAAAGCTCGTTATGATATTGGAGCAAGGGACCTTGAATTTAAAACAGGAGATTTAGTATGGCTTTTCCAACCAAGAAGAGAGAAAGGACGTTGTCCTAAGTTACAATCAAATTGGGAAGGTCCTTACGCAATAATTGATCGAATAAATAGTGTAGTTTACAGAATACAACGTTCTACGCGAACAAAACCAAAGGTGGTTCATTTGGATCGCCTGGCTCCTTACGAATCAAATAAACTTACCCATAATGATAAAATCAATAATATTCGATCTTTAAGGTGCCACAGTAGTGGGGGTGTGCTATATATATTTTGTGACGTCAGAATCGTGAAATACGAGAAATTTCGTCGACAAATTGAGCCCAAACAAAGAAACGAATTTCATGGGAATCATTTTTTTATGGAAGCCTAAATTAATCTGTAGTGCGCTTGCTTAGTGATTTTCAGCGTATATTACCCAGTAATGTGTATTGCGAATAAACAAAAGTGACAGGTCGTTTATACATATCCAACATGGCGGCATCAGAATCCCTGCAATTACCGACATGTCGTATTATGATCGCATCTGGGAAATGAGAACATTTATCACTGAATCCAGGGAGCAAGCGCAGTGTAGAAATACACACACTTTTCAGGAAAACTCATTTCAACCGTCTGCGTCCCGTAAATAAGGCTCAATTTGTCGACGAAATTCCTCGTATTTGACGCCTCGGTATGACATATATCTATCGAAAATCTGTGAATTGACGGCAGTTCTGTGGCACCTTAAATATAGATAAAAGTCCATCTATAAATGATAACTTTTCCCTACAAAGGAATGATCAAATCTTTTCATTGGATTCTTCCAGGTGGTCCAAGGAACTGCCTTTTGGGATTAAACGACGGAGTTATAGACCCTTAACTATACTCGTTGAAGGAAATATTGGAAGCGGTAAATCAACATTCACTAAAAAATTTTTAAATGATAAAAATATTCTAACAATACTAGAACCTTTAGACGAATATCGTAACGTGGCTGGCGAGAACCTACTAGAAAAAATGTACAAAGATCCTAGAAAATATGCGTATCATTTCCAACATAATGCCGCGATGACGATGCGAAGTAAACATTTAATTCAAACCACGCTACCTATTAAAATCATGGAAAGATCTATTTATAGCTGCAACTGCTTTATAGAAGCACGAAGAAGGATGGGAGAATTTGAAAATCTAGAAGCTCACTTATTAATGAAAAATGTTAGGGTTTTAACCAATGAGTCCCCAGCATACGAAGTCGACTTGATTGTGTATTTAAGGTTATCTCCAGAAGAGTCGTATTCGCGGATAAACCCTCGCGCTCGTTCCGAAGAAGACGGCATTCCACTAGAATATTTAAAAGTCCTTCACCAAGTTCACGAAGATTGGTTAGTTAGAAAGAAATTTGCGACTCTTCCAGCACCAGTCCTAATCTTAGACGCAGAAGCTTCCGCAGATAACGTCTATATGAATTTTTGCGAGGTTATGAAGCCAAATGATTTTTAGATTATGCTCTGAGATAACTCGGAATGATTCGGGTTGGCTCGGAATAGTTCGGGTAGAGTCAGAATAGTTCGAGTAGAGTCGGAATAGTTCGGAGTTCATTGATCTAGATCGGAATAGTTCGGAGTTTATTGATCTAGATCGAATTAATAGGAGAATCAATAAGACAAATAAAATACAGAGAAACAAATAAAAATTGTTTAAACGAATATTTATTATAAATTAAAAAAAAAAAAAAATTCGATAACGATTTCAATAACGATTATTAGTGAGTTTTTCTACAACGTGTTTAGTTAACATTTTCATTTTTTCACACTCCGGACATTCGAGGCCTTCCATCCTCTCCAATAGAGGAGTTTTACACATGAAGCAAGAAGCAAATCCTCCTCGAACGTCGAGATTATCAACAAAGCTACGATGTAATTGCACTATTCCTATAGTGTTTTCCATCGGGGTTCTGATACAAATAACAAAATAACAATGATTATTTTGATAATTAATAAAAAAAAAAAAAAAATCATGATTGATTTACTTACTTCAATAAATAGCAGTTAATGCAAACAAATAGTTCAGAGTCGGTCACTTTTACAGCTGACCCTTTTGCGTACTTGACCCGTCCCCATTCGGTATTGAACCAAGATTTGATTCCTTCAATATTAGTTTCCGGGATTCCATTCCACCCAAACTGAAAAATAATGATCCCTACTCGAACTGCATCTTCGTTTAAGGACGACATGATTACGAATGACGCTATCTTTAGCTTCTTCTTCTTCGTAGCATTTATTAACAAAAGATAATTTGTTTTAGAAGAATTTCTATTGGTTTTCGGAGAAATCTTCGTTTGGTAACTAAGCAACATTTTTATGATAGGACTCTGATTGGTTCTCACAAGAGTCTTTATTTGTTTAAACAAACTTTGTTTTATTAAAAAAGCTGCTATAGGCCGTTTGAAAGTTATTCATTTATTTCAATGTTTATTCCCGCCGAAAAACGTCGCTAAAAGTAACGATAGATGTCGCTTCGGTATACTTTAAAAATTTGATTTTACCGCCATAATAAGGGATCCGAGCGGAAAATTTCGAGATTTAGGTTATGTTTTTAGTTTACAAACATTAACCCAAGTTTTTCAGCTCCCGAAATTCCGATAGTAGGATTTCCTTAGTAAACAATGAAGGAATGATATTGCGAGATGAAAAGAAGGAAGCCTAACCCATCCCATCCTGACCTATTAATCCGGTTTCCCAATTCTCTCCAGATAAGATCGTTCCAATTTATATTTATAACAATTATAATAACATAATAATTTAATTTGTCTATAGATTTTATTTAAATATTACATTTCAATTTATTATCATGAGAATATATAATTTAAAAGGAAAAGAAGGAATCTATAATTTAAAAGAGTTTTAAGAAACTTTTCAATATGACTTTATTATTTCAAGCGACTAACATTTGTCCTCCTATCTAGGTCGTTATATGATTTATTCAAAGATGCCTGGAGTTGGACCTCTTTGGGCTTAAAATCAGACTTCACTTTGATGGAATCTTCACGTCCTCTTGTCCTTGGTCCTGTAGTCCCTCCAACATCCCCATGTTCCAGTGTCCAGGACTTTCTTCAAAGTAACAACGGGATTCTTCGCCTGTTTCCTGATTCCTGTTTCCTGATTCTTCGACTCAAGATCCGAAGAAACTTTATACACCACACAATTTCACTTTGATTCAATTAGTCTATACTATCTTTTCAAGGTTTTCTGCGGTTTCCCTTGAAATTTAGACAAATGTCAGATAGAATTTGGGGAACATTTCAATTTATTGAGCCGCAGCTCCAACATTCCCAAATAACACACAAACTTGTTAAGAGCATGTCCTAGTCCTACCTTTACCGGCTTTAAAAAAAAGTAAAACATCGAAAAAACTCCGAAACGATGTTTAAAAATGATATATAATGGATTTATTCGATAATTAGGGACGAATAGGTTCGATCCAGCACCCGAGATCCGTTGAAATCGAGAAAAATTAATTTTTTATGTTTGTCAAGTGCGTCCGTGTCACCTATTTTGGTTTATATCAAAGTCTACGCGTCAAAAACGCAAAAACCGGCAACGTACCCCTAGTCTACATGCAATGACGAACATTTGTGTCTAAAAATTTTGTTGCTTCACGCAACAATGGGGCGATCAAACCGAAAGTAGAGCGGTAGTCAAGATGTAAATAGTGTAAAATTGTCGATTTCTGACAGCTAATCGTGAGACATGAGACGATCCTCGGCTAACGAAACGCCCGACAGATGGCTCTGCGCGTAAATCATCGTGCGTAATAATTGAATTAGGGTAAGGTTGCTATCGATGGACCCCCTAAGCAAAATTGGTCATAAAAAGTACATTTTCATATCAAACATGAAAAATCGATGGTGGATCTTTTCATTGAAACCTTTCCTACAAAACGTTCACATGTAGAAAAATTTATCGTTAATTGTCGACTCAGCAAAACCGATTTTGTATTTTTTGCATTTAGTCCATCCATGGCAACCCCTCTCCATGAATGGACCACTCGGTTTTCTTCGTTGGACCACCTAAATAATGAACTTAAAACGGTTCAATGACTTGATATTATTGGTGTCCATAATAATAAATGGATGAACTATGGGTAGATCTTTATGTAAACAGAAGTCTCAAAAGTTATATCATACAAAATCGCATTTATATTAGTACGTTATCAAATCTTGGATATCAGTTTGCAACTATAAAATGAAATTCTTTGATTTTACACGTCTCTGCATAACAAAACAATATCTTATACCTAGATTCATCGAAAACTAGGTAAAAATCTTTCTGTATATACCTATTCTTTTTTTTCAATTATTATAGACTATCTGCCATTATAGATTACTGGTCCATTCATGGCACTGTTTCATGGTCCATCCATGGAAATTTGCAAAGCAACATATAACCTGATCTACTACCCCCCAGTTGGGACATATAAATAAATGTCTAGTATCGTTTCGAATCTTGAAACCTTCAGCTATCGAAGCATGCAAGGCGAAATCACCCCCAATAAATGGATAAGGGTTCGAACACATTTTCAAAATCATGAAAAATTAGATCAGAGAAGGCAAATTCTTATTTTACTCGATTTCAGCACGCCTATTGTAACCGAGTGACTCTTTTCAATATTTTTTCAACTCTTCCCGACTAGTACACTCAGTTTCAACTGAAAAGAGCTCTTCCTACCAACGCATTTTTGAAATATTCAACTGGTCCATCGGTTGCACCGGTCCATCGATAGCAACCTTACCCTACAATTATAATATAATTATTATATTGAAAATATAATATTTTTATTATTTTTTGCCAAGTATTATCATTGATAGTTAGCAAAAAATAATAAAAATATTATATTTTCAATATAATAATTATATTATAATCTCATGTTTCACGATCAGCTGTCAGAAATCGACAATTTTACACTATTTACATCTTGACTACCGCTCTACTTTCGGTTTGATCGCCCCATTGTTGCGTGAAGCAACAAAATTTTTAGACACAAATGTTCGTCATTGCATGTAGACTAGGGGTACGTTGCCGGTTTTTGCGTTTTTGACGCGTAGACTTTGATATTAACCAAAATAGGTGACACGGACGCACTTGACGAAGATAAAAATAGTAGATTACGATACGAGTGCGCGAAGTACGTGATTCTCACACGAGTGTAGCTTGTCGCCCGAGCGAAGCGAGGGTGACAAAAACACGAGTGTGAGGATCACGTACGCGCACGTGTGTCGTATACTATTTTTTGTAACACTACATGGAAGTTCGCACTTCGTGTACACAACACGCGGTGACGAACAGTGACGATGCCCCAACCTGAATGTTGCAGACAGTGATTGTAGCCACCACTTGTTTCGTTCAATGGCGTTAGTTACGCTCGTTTTGCTCGGATTAGCGTTTGGTAATAAATATTACCTAACAGTTTTACGACATTACCTAACAGTTTTGGATTTGTTGGCGAATCGGCCGCTTCGCGCACTTTTTACGGGGCGCGAAGTCGAACTTCCCATGCAGGTGTTACAAAAATTAATTTTTCTCGATTTCAACGGATCTCGGGTACTGGATCGAACCTATTCGTCCCTAATCATCGAATAAATCCATTATATATCATTTTTAACCATCGTTTCGGAGTTTTTCCGATGTTTTACTTTTTTTTAAAGCCGGTAAAGGTAGGACTAGGACATGCTCTTAAGCTTATGATGATTTTACACACTTATATTCTATATTGTACTCACCTCAAGAGTCGGGTCGACTCTTTTATTAAGGGGGGGGGGGGGGGGGGGGGTAGTGTTATATTAGGTAAAATCACCCATACATTACTAATTACACATGATCAACATCTAGTAGTCCATATGATAAAACACATCTCTTAAAATACACTCAGCAACAAAATTAACGGCGCACCCGGGACTCGGCGAAATAATACCGATTTTCAAAATACTGTAACTCAATGAAAAATTGTCGAAAAAAATCATTCGGCAAAGCA
Source organism: Tenthredo notha (assembly GCA_914767705.2). Taxonomy (NCBI): domain Eukaryota; kingdom Metazoa; phylum Arthropoda; class Insecta; order Hymenoptera; family Tenthredinidae; genus Tenthredo; species Tenthredo notha. Next base: position 2,232,502 of record OU611907.1, on the reverse strand, counting down.
TTTTGAAGGTTGAAACTTCATCTGCAAGATGGTTTTTGAAAATTCATCCTACGGTCATTTCTGACCTCATGGCGTAGGTCTGAGTGCCGGGTTGCGAAACGCCAGAAAAAACAAGTTTTTCAAAGTTCTCTACGGGGCGTTAAAAAAATCGCAGAGAACTTTCGAGACAGCCATTTTGTAGCCTGAAATCTCCTCTTCAAAAATCGTACCTAAAAATTTCACGCGCGATTTTTTTTCACCGAGTTATCCAACTTCTGGTGAAGCAATGTCAATAAGGGCAGGACTGACCAGTAGGCGAAGACTGATCTGGCGTTATCCAGGATGCACCGCGAGGAGGTACAGTCTACCATGCATCCCGTGTGTGTGTGTGTGCGTGTGTGTCTGTCTGCGTGTGTGTGTGCAGGCAGCGATCAGGACCCATGGCTCGTCACTTTCACGGTATTTCATGCCTCCAAACCCTCGCTGCACTGCGTGTGTGTGTGTGTGATGCTACGATATCTCAAGTTCAAAATCGGGTATTGCCAACCCTACTTCTTATCACCGCCTGCAAGTATTCTCCCATATTGATGCAACTCTAAATACGTGGGCACACACCCACACACACATACGCGTACACACACGCACGCGCACGCACACACACACACACACTCCTTACGCCTACTGGTCAGTCCTGCTCTTATTGACATTGCTTCACCAGAAGTTGGATAACTCGGTGAAAAAAAATCGCGCGTGAAATTTTTAGGTACGATTTTTGAAGAGGAGATTTCAGGCTACAAAATGGCTGTCTCGAAAGTTCTCTGCGATTTTTTTAACGCCCCGTAGAGAACTTTGAAAAACTTGTTTTTTCTGGCGTTTCGCAACCCGGCACTCAGACCTACGCCATGAGGTCAGAAATGACCGTAGGATGAATTTTCAAAAACCATCTTGCAGATGAAGTTTCAACCTTCAAAATGCTTTGCCGAATGATTTTTTTCGACAATTCTTCATTGAGTTACAGTATTTTGAAAATCGGTATTATTTCGCCGAGTCCCGGGTGCGCCGTTAATTTTGTTGCTGAGTGTATAAGAATCTCGGTTGCTGTGTACACAGCTATTATTGTAAAACAAATCAGTCTGTTTCTAGCTAGCTACTAGTGCAGACCTGTATTTCAGAATACATAATATTTTTGCCCAATTCATATAATCTCTCCAGATTCACTTTATTTCCCTCGGGAACCCACATTAAATAATTATATTACTATAACGAAATATAAAAATCGTTACAATACATTAGACTGGCCGTTGAAAAAAATGTTCATGCTTCAAGTTGAAAAATCTTGACTTAACCTTGAAGAAAGAGGATCCTTAAAGTTTCAATGCTCTACCTCACTATTAAGGGGTGCCGGCAATATTTATCTGATTTTTTTTCCTTATGAAATGATATTTTTTTTATTTTCAAACATATTGAATTTTTCATAATGGAATATTCAACATAGCGTCGAAAAATTTTTCTTTAAGGAATTCTAAAACAAAAAATTAACAAATAAAAATAGTGACAAGAAATAATCAAAAATTATTAAAAATAGTTGAAGAAATAATTATCATACATAGTGTTCAGATTGATAATAATACTTAGTGAGAGTGAATCGGAGGAAGGGTATAAATCATTAATTCTTCATTTGATTTGATTAAAAGATTTATTGAATAATTTGATTTTAAGTGTCGACTCTTTCAGAGCTAATGTGTGACTAAACTGTATTTACGTGTGATCGCTCTGATGTGTCTGGGTGTGCGTTCGTGTGTGTGTGTGTGTGTGTGGATGAGTTTAGCTGGAACATTCCGCCCGCCTCGTCGGAGGACGAAGATATTCCTCGGTAGGTCGAAGTGTCCCTTGTCCTGTTATCTAGTCACTGAGCTTCGTCGCCTTTTAGTAAGGGGCAAAGCTTCACAACTGGGCGAGTGAATGTTGAGGTTGACGTCTTAACAGTTGCGACGCGAACATGTCCATCTTCGCCGGGGTGGACCTTGATGATACGAGCTAACGGCCATTTTTTAGGAGGTAGAAGCTCGTTTTTCACCAGGACAAGATCGCCGACTTGAAGAGGCATTTGGGGTAGTTGCCATTTCGGGCGAGATTGCAGTTGGTGAAGGTACTCAGCCGACCATCGGTTCCAAAAGTGGCGTTGCATTTGTTGAATGAGCTGCCACCGTGAGAGTCGCGATGTCGCCAAGTCTTCTAGAGACGGTTCTGGTATGGCAGTGAAGGGCTCACCGATCATGAAGTGAGCTGGTGTGAGAGCCGATAAATCGTCTGGATCATCGGTGAGAGCTTGGAACGGACGAGAATTTAAACAGGCTTCAATTTGGGATAGAAGTGTTGACATCTCCTCGAATGTCAAGGTGGTTTCGCCTACTACTCTGCGAAGATGGTGTTTAACCGATTTTATGGCTGCTTCCCAAATTCCTCCCATGTGCGGAGCCACTGGAGGATTGAACTTCCATGAGGTTCCGTCGTTAGCTAGTAGATTCGAGATTTTTTCAGATTCGGAACATGTCGACGCGAAAAGTTGTCGGAGCTGTGCATCAGCTCCGACAAAGTTTGTTCCGCAATCGCTTGTGAGCGTTGCGCATTTTCCTCTGCGAGACACGAATCTTCGGAATGCAGCTAAGAAGCTTTCAGTGGTATAGTCGGATACAGCTTCGAGGTGTATCGCTCGAGTTGCGAAGCAAACAAAAATGGCGATATACGCCTTGTAAGATTTGTGTTCTCGTCCGGAGTATTCTCAGTCTGAAATTTCTCGTTGAATACTACATTTCTCGAGACCAATACTCGTTTCGTTATTGGATCATATAGCCGATAGTTTGATGATTCTGCTTGATATCCTACCAGCAGAGTTTTCTTTGCTTTCGCATCAAGCTTCTTTCTAAACTGTTTGTCTATGTGTGTGTACGCTTAGGATCCAAATACTCGAAGATAAGATAGGTTAGGTTTCTTACCCGTCCATACTTCGTACGGTGTGACGCTGTCATCGTTGCTTGACGCGGTTCTGTTGAGAATATGGACGGCTGTACTTATTGCTTCAGCCCAGAGAGTTGGCGGTAGGTTCTTTGCATGTAGCATGGCTCTTGCACTCTCTACCATGGTTCGATTATCTCTCTCCGCCTTGCCATTTTGCTGTGGCGTGTAGGGTGCTGTTGTTTCCATACGGATACCTCGTGATAGCAGCAGTTTTTGCATCTCCGAATTGCAATATTCCTTCCCGTTGTCTGTTCGTAGGGTTTTCATAGGTCGGTTGAATTTATTAGCGATCATCCTCTCGAACTCGTTGAACCTCTCGACTACATCTGATTTGTTTCTGATGAAATAGACATGTCGGAATCCTGAGGAGTCATCCTTGAAGGCCACGAAATATTTTGCTCCTCCAAGAGATTCTACGGACATTGGTCCTACTACATCTGAGTGAAAATACTCCCCAGATTGTGTGGCTCTTTTAGTTTCTTTTTCTTTGAAGCTTAATCTATGAGACTTACCTAACTGGCACGCCTCACAGAAAAAGTCTGCCAGATCTGCTAATTTCACACCTTGCACGACACCTTTTTTCACCATCTGTGTTAGCGTGTTTTTGTTGACGTGTCCTAGGCGTTCGTGCCATAACTTTAGATTTGTTGTTGCCACGTTTGCTTCTCCGGTGTTTGACTTAGTCTTTACGCGAAACATCATTCGGTAGATTTCATTGTCTTGTTTCACTCCCTGTCCATACACTTCACCATCTCGTACTAGCACGACACGTTGTCCTTTGAAAAGAACATCAAATCCTTTCGTTGTACATACTCCGACGGAAAATAGATTTTTTCGTACTTTAGGCACGTATAAGACGTTCTCAATTCGCGATTCACTCCATGTGTCACCAACTAATTTCTCTATGATTACTGTTCCGGTGCCAAGCACTTCGCACATACCGTCGTCACCGAGTGAGACTGACTCACCGCTTATGGTACGATACTCACTGAGCCACTCGCGCCGGTGGGTAATATGGTGTGACGCGCCGCTGTCGGTAATCCAGATATTTTTCATGTCCATGCGCATAAGTTGCGCGATCTCACCGCTAGATGGTTCTTCTACACTATTAGTTGATGTTATCACAAAGGCACAGTTACCGGTATGATTACTCGGTTGAGTTTGACTCGAGTTGTTTTCGCGTTTGTCACTGTTGTCATTTTTTTCATTACGACGTTTCTTTCTGCACTCACTGGCGTAGTGTCCCCTTTTATGACAATAGTAGCACTCCATATCAGGACCCCTATTCTGTAACTTTTCGTTAACGGAACGATCGGATAAGCTTCTTTTGTCTTGTTTTCTATTGGGTAGATTTGTCTTTCTTGAATCCTTATTGGTCGCTGACGCCATACTCGATCGTGAGCTCATCAATACGATGGTAATCGGAGTTAGTGAATAGGGGTTCTGACCTCTTTCCTCGCTGTGATGTCTGATTGTTTTTCGTATTGGGTTTCGCAGCCTTCTTGTTCGCGGGAATGGTCATGACGGCTAACGCACTCGTGGTCTCGTCATCCATCTTTTGCCGGCCTTCCTCCTTGATAAGTCTCTCTTGCAGGTTATTGATCGTCTGATTCCTCGGATCTACACTGTCCCATGCAGTTTTCAGGGCGTCATATTTGGATGGTAGACTTGCCAGTATTTTCGCCATTATGGCGACATCTGAAATGTTCTCGCCCACATCCACTAATTGCCGAGCCATATTTTGTACTCTGGCCACGTGTTGTACAACCGATTCGCAGGACCCCATTTTATACTCATGGAACTTTTGTGTTAATAGTAACTTATTAGATTCGGATTTTTGTTCATGAATCGAACTCAATTTTACCCACATTTCTGCAGCTGTTGTACATGTCAGCAGACATTCTAGCTGCGAGCTTTCAAGGGATGATAAGATTACGAACATGGCTTTCGCATTCTCTCTGACCCACGTTTTTGCTGCTGCTGAGGCAGCGTCGATCGGTATTTGCCTCGCACCGGTTACTATGTCATAAATTCCATACGTGATCAATGTTTGCGTGACTTGGAATTTCCACGTTTGAAAATTTGTGCCATTGAGTTTCGTTATATGCCTGGAGGATATTTCTTCCGCCATGTTCATTTATTTGAACGGTTCACTTGTATAACGGCTTCGACTCCTCTGACCGATTCGCGACACGAGAAAACTATGTTCACCTCTAAACAATTACGCAGTGTAAGGGTTCTGGGCCCATAACCTGTTGGAATATTTATGTTTATTGTTTTTGGTTGTTTAGGATTAAAGAATTATTATACTTTATATTAACTTTAATATAGTTTTCTTCATTTAGAATATACGTAGAATTTACACTTGTTGCTGTATCTATCGATCAGGATGAACTGGTCTAGCTAAGTCGGCTTCGCCTCATGCGCATCTTATACCGAAGTCATACGACTAAGGACGATATAGTCTAACAGAAAAGATGAAGGAACTATTACTATCTTCACAATATATATAATCATTATAATCATATATAATCTTTTTTAATTGGGAGGTAAAACTCACCATTGAAGGCGGATGTAAATAGCACCCTCCGGCGTAATTTCTTTTGTATTCTGACATCCTTTGATTTTCGGCTCTAACCCATTGCATTCGATCCAAGCGCCTGTTGCTCTCCGGCAATATGCTACCAAGTGAGCTGAACGAAAGCCAACAACGCCTATCAACCTGAAAATAATATTTGTAAAATGTAATATTCATGGAATTATCATAATTGAAGCTAACTTATTTTTGTATATCATACCTGTTCCTTTTCCAAGTTCAAGGTCACTGGCATATCTACCAATCGGCATTGACGGCGAGGTTGTGGTCTTTCAGCTGTTTTCACGTCCCTTTCAATCAGAATATGCATATTTAGGGAAGTTGTCTCACGTCAGTGACCTATCCCGTGTAATTTAATATTGAAAATCTGTGGGTAATAATCAAGTGCGAATTGAAAATGTTTTCTTGACCTCAAGTGTATGTGAATTGGAGAAGATTCTTGGAAATGAAGGTCATGTTAAGAGTCAATATTTTTTTTTTTTTACGTTTCGGCCCGAGTGGGGGCCCTCTTCAGAACGAATTACTTTATTGTCTGTAGTGAGAACAATAGAAAAAAATAGGAAATAAAATAAGAATAAAAAAAATATAAATTATAGTATGATATATATAAACTCCCATGTAGTAAGGACACATAAAAGAGTTAAAAGAGAAAACAGGTGAACAGATAGATGTGACGAGGTGGAGAAAGACGCCTGTCAGCATACATAACCTCTACGTCGCTATAGACAAAAGAGCACATACCTTAAATAAAAGAAGGAAGAAAAGAAAGAATGAAAAGTGGTCATAGTGGTTAATTGGATGCCAATAGCTATCCTCATTAACCAACGCTCCATCAGGAGTCAAAAGTTAAAAAGTTACAGAAAGTCAAAGGTTATAGTATCGTATACTATTTTATGTAATACGTACGTGTTAACGGTAGATGGCAGTCACATCGATTTGCGTAAAATAATGATTATTTCACGCAAATTTTGATTATTGCACGCAAATAGTGCACTACTCGATAATATGTGACTTACCGACCGGAAAACATCACCGGTAAACGCCTCTTAACACGTACATATTACATAAAAAAACACACAAGTAAGAAAGGTAAAAAAGTAAAAAAGGCGAAGCCAATTGACCACAATTCAGAGCTCTTATAAAACAGGTTTTATAAGCCCAAGCCACAAGAAGGAAGAGAACCTTAACCGACAATTTATGATAAGCATAGATAGAGAACGCATGAAGTTAAGACTAGTTAAACATAAGCATAGTTACAACAATGATAAAGAAGGTATCTAATTAGCAATAATTGAACTAGAACAATGGGCTACTTGCGTTTGGGGATGACCATCGAATAAATATTACTAAGATGTTCAACATCCTGTCTTAAATTGACCGAGTTATTATGGCCCACGATATTACACATTTCTAGCAAAAGCCTCTTATAATAAAACGGTTCTTCATCCAAAATACGAGTTTGACTGTAATCGGAACGGTGGTCATTATCACAAGCATGCTTGGTTAAGGCAGTGTGTCTATCTGCAGTTTCATAGATGTTCTTTTTATGTTCCTTAATTCTAGTGTGTAGCTGTCGAATAGTTTGGCCAATATACACCTTATCACAATCTCTACAAGGAATTTTATATATGACGCAAGATCGCTTGTCACCAGGGAGAGAATCCTTGCCAGAATCGAACACCACATTTAAATCATTGTCGTTTTTACCAATGAACTGCAAATTATACTTTTTAAAGATCCTGTTAAGAGATTCGAAAAGGCCTGCTACATAAGAAATGGACACAAACTTTTTCTGTTGATCGATAGTTGATAGGTTGCCACCGTTATTATTGGAGTCAGAGCATAAAATCGAGTTGTATCTTTTATTCATGTATATTTAATCAAGTGCCTTTTCCATAGCCTGAAATTCACCGTATCGACCAATGATTCTCGTGTTTACTGACAGGAACGGTACTTCCATTGTTTTTTTGTCGTATGCATTTAGAGTTACTGCACTGATATATTTTTAATGCACTTGGTTCATTCGGTACCGATTCCAAAAACAACTTTCTCCATATCCCTCCAATAGAGTCATGTGCATTTAGTGAATACGGTGAGAGCGACGTCGCTTTTGGATCTTTTGCCAGTGTATAAAACTCTTTCAAGATTGATATGCGCTCTCTAAGAATTCAGCAGTTGGTCCGATCTTCATAAGCTTGATCGCAAATTTCAACGCTTTGTTCATCGAGGCTTGAATAGCTGCATTGTACTGAGGATAATCCATAGCTCCAAATAGTATTATTTGCATAATAGTATCGTACGAGCATGTTTCCTGCACAGATACAGCCATGCCATTAACTTTTAGAACTTTACAAATATTACCATTTGGCAATAAAAAGCCTCTTTTTCGTGTAACTTCCTTATCGGCAACTCCAGCATCAATAATTTACCCTTCTGGGTATGGCTTGAAGTAGTGACTCGGTGCTGCCACTTTTGTCAACTTATTCTTCACTGCGACGTTTTCTTTTTCGTCTAGTGAGGAAGATGCATATGAACGATCAAGATTCAATGGCGTACTCGAGTGTATGGGACTTCGGCAGGAAACTGATGAAAGTGGAGTTGTCGACAGAGCTGCGTTTTCAGCAATAACGCTATGGTGTTCTTCATTCCACCAATGGAGGATCTTGGTCATTATTTGTTTCATTGGTGAAGAAGACACTGTCATCTACAATGTCGATAATAGCACCAGTTTCAAGATCAAGCAACTCAGACAGAAGGCTGAGGTTCGATTCGTTTCCTTTTGTCCGATGAAGGTTGCTCAAATTCTTCATCGTCTCGCAAAAATGGTCTATCGTTATTTATCAGCCCATACCAGTGTCCTTTGGCTTTGAAGTCTGAATCGTCGAGAAAGTTACGATTTGTAGGTAGCAGATTTGAAGGAAGTTTGCGATTGACACTTTTTGTTTGTGACGACAGTATTGCCTCATCACCTCTTATACTGGGAATTGGTGCCTTTTGTGTGTTGGCGTGATTCAAATGTTTCAATTTAGCGGCAACCAAAAATTAGTACCACTTCTTATATGATCTAGATACACCTTCAGAAATCTGTTTGCTGCACATGGCAAAGGTATATGTCCCTGTACTGAAATATAATTTTCCAGAGTTTGTCGAGCTTCCAGAATTGTCGACTGTTTAATTCCTGGTATATTAACTAGGGTATCTTCGTAATGGTGGAGCGCAATGATACATGTCAATTGGAAGACCTCCTCGAATTCCGTCAGATTTTGGCAGTCGATCATAAGAGCGATCAGACGTATATAGAAGCTTCGTATGGAAGGGTGATTGATGTTTTTGATGCATTTCCACTTGGATACTGAAGCAAGGAGATGAGCAACATCTTCGCGAATGATTGTGTTTGCTGGCCTTGGTGGTCTCTCCGAATTTCTTGTTTGTGCCTACATGAAGCAGACATCCACATACTCCTTGATTGTCTGGTGGTTTAAGGAGTCACACATCGCTAATAAAAGAGCTCTTTCCCGGTCACTAACAGCTTCTTTCGGCGTAGAAACACCCAGGATACAGATCCAGTTTTGAAGCCAAAATGCGATGAAAGGTTGATCATGTCTTTCGGTCAGTACTTGAAGAACTGAAATAGTTTCACCTTCAACAGTGTATACAAAAATGTGTCCGGTCATTCGACCCGGGCACATTTCAAAACTTTCAACCACTTTCCCTGTTGCATCCAGGCAAATTTTAGAAAAGCCTTTAGTAACTCGGCAGTATTCCTTGTTAACATAGATTTGTTCCTTCGTGCAGAAAAATACGAAAAACTCTGTTGCACCCATACTCTGGATGGCGTCCGAGTATCGAGAATCCATCGCCAGCTCTTGAATGGCAGCTATCATATTCGTCTTGCCTCTTGGTTTCATTCCAAGATCTACTCTAATAGTCTCCTGCTTTGCTTGCCTGTAAATGTTCTTTGTCTGAACAAAAAATGGCACGTGTTCCCCAAATTGCATGTGCTTTCTGAGTTTTTCGTCCTGTAGTCCTGCAGCTTCACGTTTCATGAGTATCTGACCAGTTTTTTTTCTTTCTAGGCCATTTTACGGTCTCTTCACCTCTTCGTGGTTGTCATGTGCCGGATGGGCAATGACAAGTTTCTATTTTGTCAGAGGGAAAAAGAGGGATAATATTTGTAAATTGTTATGGCACTTACTATAATGGTGATTCTTATTTTAGTCCAAATCTACGATATCCACAATCTTGGGCGTAGCGGGTGTTGTTGTTGTGAAATGTTGTGAAGCCGGGTGATCTTCGGGAATGTTATACCTTCTGGTTGAATGAGTGGTTTCGATTGTGTCAACTATTCCAACCCCGTTTTCATAGTTCACTGTATGTTGGGTTGTTGTGAACTTAGGAGTGGTATCGTTGATCCTTGGATCATGTGTTTCCTGATAAATATGGTCCCAGGGTCCAGGAGATGGGCTTCTGGGAGAATAATCTGTAATTGGTGGATATGCCCTAGGGTGTGGTGATGGACTCCTTGGGGAATATCCAATCGAATGTTGTATAGGGTCACTTCCTGTTCCGGTGTTTTCGAAGATTGTTTTTATTATAAGGAGCGAGTCAGGTGTGATAATGGAAGAGGCGTGAGCTAGTTTGAGTTGATCTCGTATCTTACAAGCCCTCGCTATTCTTTCCTGCACTGCCTTGCCTGCTCGCCTGTTTTTCCTTTTGCCGTTATGAATCTTTCCTGGATTCATCTACATGGATAGAAGGAGATGATAGGTTAAGGCGTGTTCCGATTATGGCGCAACGCCTGTATTGGGAAATCCTAAAGCCCGAGTGGCTGGGATACTGATCTACTAGCCGTGGTGGCTTCCGATGAACATTAGCTAGAGGAGACTTGCTGTTCACGTTGCCCGTTTGGCTTGATAGCAAGGTTTTTGGAAATAATGTAGATTGTTTTGGGGAAAATTCTGAAGGCAATAGGTATGGTGTACTTACGTTTAGAGGTGGGGTTTAACAACAAAACTTTGAATTCAGTACACTTCATTCAATAGTTTATTTGAAGAAATCGTAAATGTTTGTTGGTTGATTATTATTAGTTATAACTTAGGATTTAATAATTAGTTGACTGACTTTCGACTAAGGTGGTTGATCTTTGATTTTTGACAGAGTGGCTTAGTTTCTGATTTTCCGACGAAGTGTCTTGACTTCTGACTCTTTACTGACTGCTGATGACTAGCCTGGGGGGCTCATTTATATGTCATATAGGTGGGGATATGCGGGGAATAATCATCCTACACATGGTTGTTTATGCAGCTGCAACCACGCGGTTAGTGATATAATTATTTTGGCTACTCCGATCGCCAACGCTGTTTACAGTTCTTGATATCACGGTGCTGGCGACGGTTGTGGTATATCTATTTCTAGGGTTTTGTTATGACCGGTGTTAAGAATCGAATTAAGATATAATACTAATGAGTTGAGGTCTCTATTATGATTTTAAATAGTTTTATCAATCCTGGATGATTTTAAATAGTCTAATTAATCGACATTGATGCATTTCAATCACTATCAGCTGTTGTTGAGGTCTCTATTATGATTTTAAATAGTTTTATCAATCCTGGATGATTTTAAATAGTCTAATTAATCGATATCGATGCATTTCAAGCACTATCAGCTGTTATTGAGGTCCCTATTATGATTTTAAATAGTTTTATCATCCCTGGATGATTTTAAATAGTCTAATTAATCGATATCGATGCTTTTCAATCACTATCAGCTGTTATTGAGGTCTATACTATGATTTTAAATCGTTTTATCATCCCTGGATGATTTTAGGGAGTCTAATTAATCGATATTGATGCTTTTCAATCACTATCAGCTGTTGCTGAGGTCTGTACTATGATTTTAAACTGTTTTGGCATCCCGGGATGATTTTAGCGAATCTATTTGGTCGAAATCGATGTATTTTGTATTTTATCAGCTGTTAGTTAGGTCTATATAATGATTTTACAAAGTTTTGACATCCCGGGATGATTTTAACGAGTCCAATCAGTGAAAATCGATGTATTCTGTTTTTTTAAATGTTCGAAATGACAGCAGAAGTGTTTTTTGAAATTCTTCTGCTGTCGTAAAGCACCGGCCAGCGACGCGCGCCTGTCGTTCGAAGCGCCGCGGTTCTGCTGCTATCATTAGTTCCCGAGCTTCTGAATGCAAAGGTGCCTTTCTATTTTTCGCAAATAAAACGTAAAAAGTTCAACATCTCTGTAAATCACTGTGCTGTGTTGGTTTAAATAATAATAGAATTTAAGTCTTCCATTTCTTGGTGATTTCGTTGGTTCATAACCCCGGACATTCGGTGGTAAAGCCTGTAGTTTAAGTATATTATCGCAACAGACGTTTTTTCGCTATTGTGTATAATAATATTAATAGTTAATCAAGGCTTGAGACTCGAATTTTTTTAGTTTTATGGTAAGTTAATAACCACAGACAATCGGTGAAAAGCCAGTGTAGTTTAAGTATATTATCGCAACAGACGTTTTTTCGCTTTTGTGTATAATAATATAAATAGTTAATCAAGGCTTGAGACTTGAATTTTTTTAGTTTTATAGTAGGTTAATAACCACAGACAATCGGTGAAAGGCCAGTGTAGTTTGAGTGTTAGCATAATAGACGTTTCATCGCTATTGTGTTGTAGTTAATAGATCTCTCACTTCGGCATATTGGTGGATCAAACAAGGTACTTGTAACAATATAATCCTTTTCTCGGTTGAATTATGTTTTTTTAATTAAGTACCAGGGTGTTAGCGTTAACATTGTTGGAAAATAGTTTCATTATACGAATATACAAAATGCGTGGCGATACAGTGTTGCGTCGAGCTCGTGATCGCCGCTCAATGTGTTACTTTGTATACGCGACAATTCGGCGGATTGCGTACAATCTGTATTGTCATTTTGAGAAGTTTTAGTATACGTCATGATTCTAACGAGTCTAATACATCGATGTCGATGTATTTTAGTTTTTATCAGCTGTTGTAGAGTCTGTATAATGATTTCAGCTATTTTTAACATACAGAGAGGATTTTAACGAGTCTATTTAATCAAAATCGATGCATATTAATAATTATCAGCTGTTGTAGAGTCTGTATAATGATTTTAGCTATTTTTCACATACAGAGAGGATTTTAACGAGTCTATTTAATCAAAATCGATGCATATTAATAATTATCAGCTGTTGTAGAGTCTGTATAATGATTTTAGCTATTTTCAACATACAGAGAGGATTTTAACGAGTCTATTTAATCAAAATCGATGCTTATTAATAATTATCAGCTGTTGTAGAGTCTGTCTAATGATTTTAGCTATTTTTAACATACAGAGAGGATTTTAACGAGTCTATTTAATCAAAATCGATGCATAGTAATAATTATCAGCTGTTGTAGGGTCTGTATAGTAATTTTAGCTAGTTTCGACATACCGAGATGATTTTAACTGATCTATTTAATTAAAATCGATGCATGTCAATAATTATCAGCTGTTGTAGAGTCTGTATAATGATTTTAGCTATTTTTCACATACAGAGAGGATTTTAACGAGTCTATTTAATCAAAATCGATGCATATTAATAATTATCAGCTGTTGTAGAGTCTGTATAATGATTTTAGCTATTTTTCACATACAGAGAGGATTTTAACGAGTCTATTTAATCAAAATCGATGCATATTAATAATTATCAGCTGTTGTAGAGTCTGTATAATGATTTTAGCTATTTTCAACATACAGAGAGGATTTTAACGAGTCTATTTAATCAAAATCGATGCTTATTAATAATTATCAGCTGTTGTAGAGTCTGTCTAATGATTTTAGCTATTTTTAACATACAGAGAGGATTTTAACGAGTCTATTTAATCAAAATCGATGCATATTAATAATTATCAGCTGTTGTAGGGTCTGTATAGTAATTTTAGCTAGTTTCGACATACCGAGATGATTTTAACTGATCTATTTAATCAAAATCGATGCATGTTAATAATTATCAGCTGTTGTAGAGTCTGTATAATGATTTTAGCTATTTTTCACATACAGAGAGGATTTTAACGAGTCTATTTAATCAAAATCGATGCATATTAATAATTATTAGCTGTTGTAGAGTCTGTATAATGATTTTAACTAATTTGAACGTACCGAGAGGATTTTAACGAGTCTATTTAAGGGGGGGGTCTACTCGAATTTTACCGACTTCGTCTATTTTCTCGAATATCTCCAAAACGGGACTATCAATCGACTTGTCCTTTCGGCAGTCAATGTTTGACGAGTAATGAGTTCGAACTGGTATGTTTTATCGGATGAAATCGTTTTTTTTTTTTTTTTTTTATCGAAAAGTGTGGGCGTACCATTTATTTCGACTTATATCAAAGCCTACGCATCAAAAATGCAAAATCGGCCTCTGTAGCCCGATTTTTTATGGAATTCCGAACATAACGATCCAAAAACATCTTTGTTTCCGACAACGATGAAGGCGCAAAATGTAGAATACGATTTTGTGGTAATTTTCGCAATTGTCAAGGGCTGTGAGCGAAAATGGCCGCTCACAGCTGTCGATATGATGCGGTGGTTCCCAGAACGACCGTCAGATGTCGCCGCGCGCGCCATTTTCGAGCTTCTCCTTTATAACTATTTACATGTTATTTTATACATTTAAAGAAGCTCGAAAATGGCGCGCGCGGCGACATCTGACGCTCGTTCTGGGAACCACCGCATCATATCGACAGCTGTGAGCGGCCATTTTCGCTCACAGCCCTTGACAATTGCGAAAATTACCACAAAATCGTATTCTACATTTTGCGCCTTCATCGTTGTCGGAAACAAAGATGTTTTTGGATCGTTATGTTCGGAATTCCATAAAAAATCGGGCTACAGAGGCCGATTTTGCATTTTTTATGCGTAGGCTTTGATATGAGTCGAAATAAATGGTACGCCCACACTTTTCGAAAAAAAAAAAAAAACGATTTCATCCGATAAAACATACCAGTTTGAACTTATTACTCGTCAAGCATTGACTGCCGAAAGGACAAGTCGATTGATAGCCCCGTTTTGGAGATATTCGAGAAAATAGACGAAGTCGGTAAAATTCGAGTAGACCCCCCCCTTAATCAAAATCGATGCATATTAATAATTATCAGCTGTTGTAGAGTCTGTATAATGATTTTAGCTATTTTTAACATACAGAGAGGATTTTAACGAGTCTATTTAATCAAAATCGATGCATATTAATAATTATCAGCTGTTGTAGAGTCTGTATAATGATTTTAGCTATTTTTCACATACAGAGAGGATTTTAACGAGTCTATTTAATCAAAATCGATGCATATTAATAATCATCAGCTGTTGTAGAGTCTGTATAATGATTTTAGCTATTTTTCACATACAGAGAGGATTTTAACGAGTCTATTTAATCAAAATCGATGCTTATTAATAATTATCAGCTGTTGTAGAGTCTGTATAGTGATTTTAGCTAGTTTTAACATACAGAGAGGATTTTAACGAGTCTATTCAATCAAAATCGATGCTTATTAATAATTATCAGCTGTTGTAGAGTCTGTATAATGATTTGAGCTATTTTTAACATACAGAGAGGATTTTAACGAGTCTATTCAATCAAAATCGATGCATATTAATAATTATCAGCTGTTGTAGGGTCTGTATAATGATTTTAACTAATTTTAACGTACCGAGAGGATTTTAACGAGTCTATTTAATCAAAATCGATGCTTATTAATAATTATCAGCTGTTGTAGGGTCTGTATAGTAATTTTAGCTAGTTTCGACATACCGAGATGATTTTAACTGATCTATTTAATCAAAATCAATGCATGTTAATAATTATCAGCTGTTGTAGAGTCTGTATAATGATTTTAACTAATTTTAACGTACCGAGAGGATTTTAACGAGTCTATTTAATCAAAATCGATGCTTATTAATAATTATCAGCTGTTGTAGAGTCTGTATAGTGATTTTAGCTAGTTTTGACATACAGAGAGGATTTTAACTGATCTATTCAATCAAAATCGATGCTTGTTAATAATTATCAGCTGTTGTAGGGTCTGTATAGTAATTTTAGCTATTTTTAAGATACAGAGAGGATTTTAACGAGTCTAATTAATCAAAATCGGTGTGTTCAATAATTTATGAGCCGTTTTAGGGTCTATCTACTCTGTTTATGTGTTTTTGATTTACTAAGAGGGTATTATTTGTCTCTTGCAGCTTGGATCATGGCTGAGCCACAAATTCTGACAATCGCCGACGAGGACGTGGTGGTAACATACGACATAGACTCGTATTTCTTAATGTCGGATGATCTACGGGCGTTTCCACCGCCGTTGACCTTCAACGTCGGATTAGACAACCCCGACGCAAAGCCGGGAGAAAATGTCAAGGCGTATAGGGAAATAAACTGGATCAATGACATGCCGCTGCTGTCTGAGCCTGGTACGTCTTGTCAGTATCGTGAATTCGTGCTGGGCGGATACGGCACGCACGCGATACACGTACTCCACAAAATCAACAAGGACATCGCCTTCACCACAAAGCTAGTACGCTGGAGTTTCATGAAAGAAACGATGATGCCCGCCATAGCGTCAATGCAGCCAGACTGCAAAACGCGACGTCATAATCCTACGGTAGTTCGCGCCTGCGCGAAAAATACTACCATAACTATTTTCAGAGAGGATTGGGATGCGTTCGCATCAGCGGTCAAGGACCATATGATGGCACCAGAGGGGGTGGTTACATATTTCTACAAGGTAAGCCTGTCGCAGTCTAGTTCGATTCGTTGGTATGACTTTGTGCTTCGTGTCAACGGGCTCGTTCATTGCTTTTCTTGTGGTCATTTTCAGGCTAGGCACGGGCTGGTTGCTCCGATCGAGCAGGCTAAGCGGACGATCCGCGAATTGATTCATCCCGATGCGCATTCTCCTGTGCCAGCTGCACTACGGGATTGAATTCAAGATCAAGCACTCCTTGCTCACGTTCAGGTAATTGGATTCTGCCGAATGATGGATTCGAGAAAGATCTCTGCTATATCTTTTACTCTCTCCTACATAGATCTACATCGTGCTTAATATCAAACAAGTAACGAATATTGCGAGTTTAATACATTATCATACGAATAAAAGGCTTTTGAAATAAATCACTTCTTTCAAGCGTACAACTTGACGGCAATGCAAAACTCGTATTTCATCCTCATCTCCGCTGGCTAATCGTGGGATTATGCCCTCTGACTCAAAGATTCTAGACAACCGATTCAACTTTGAAGCTATCCAATACTTCAAGAAGAAAAACTCCTCGCGTTACCCTACGGTGCTTATCTCTAGTTTTACTCAAAACCCATAAAATTCAGAAATATCACTAATAATTAGATTTTCGCTGGGCGCCAGACGCGAACAGCGTCAGTTATTAATTAAACATCAAATTTACCAGAGACTTACGACGGATGTGCTTCGGCTAGTTCAATCTATTAATCAAAGGGTAGAGGAGTGTAGGTCACCAGATGGATCAAGAGACTCGGTAGAGTCTCGCGCCAAGTACATTAAAAAAAAAAATTTCATCAAGAAAAAAAAATTTCACGCGCGAGACTCAACGAGTCTATATACCCGAAAGGCAACTACCCTAACCTATAACGCGAATTAGTATCTTCGTTTTCTTCCACCTCATGATACTACACGCATTGAAACTAATTTAATCTAGCATGTGGGCATGAAAAGCTTTCATTTGAGCCCTGGATCGATTAAATCGGTGTCCGGAGTGCTGAGATATAATTAATTACAGTTTCTGAAACCCCGTTTCCTCGTCAATAAATACTTTAGTGGTCTTCAGACCAAGTTGACACTCAAACCATTCCCATGAAATCACATTTCGTCGCTAAAGGCAGGACGTATGTTCTACGCTTATACACAGAACATACGTCCTTACGGATCTGGGAACAGACATAGAAGGGAAACTCCACACAAAAATTCAGACCAAGATTCATCCCATTAAAACCATTCCCATAAAATCACATCGCGCCGCTAAACGCAGGGCGTATGTCCTATGCTCATACACAGAACATACGTCCTTACGCATCTGGGAACATGACATAGAAGGGATAAATCCACACAAAAGTTGTATAGAGTGGCGTTAGTACGAGAGTCATGACGTAGTCAGCGCTAGCATCGTAGACAAAAATCGTCTGCAACACTAGCAGACGCGTGTTGTCATTTCATCTTTTTAAATCCCAATGAAGGAAATAAAAGAAAGTACGAGCAATGATTAATACAAAATTTGACGGTACAAAAACTAGTGAATACCCACCAAAAGCTCCTCAGGTACGAAAACCTTACGCCAAGTACATTAATGTGATAGTCACCAGCAAAAATGTTTCGATAGGTTAA
This sequence comes from Tenthredo notha, assembly GCA_914767705.2. Classification (NCBI taxonomy): domain Eukaryota; kingdom Metazoa; phylum Arthropoda; class Insecta; order Hymenoptera; family Tenthredinidae; genus Tenthredo; species Tenthredo notha. Next base: position 2,214,493 of record OU611907.1, on the reverse strand, counting down.
TCTTGAATCCTACGATATTGAGCTTTTGAGGTTATTTATGAATGCAATTATCGGAGGAAACGGTTTTTTGGGGATTTAATTATTTAGCAAGTTACCGCCTGAGGAAGTCTGATGATAGAAAATCAAGAGCAAATGTTGAAGTCGAAAAATATCAGGATATCATGATTTGATATAAGGAACGGCAAGGAGCCAGACCAATGAAGCCGAGTTCAAGCGTTGGCTTGCAGCGTATTCCACTTCAAGCTCTATGTTACGCTCATCTCCGAAGGCCCGTCTGCTCAGACTCAAATTGTGAGTCGACGTTATACGTAGGATTCCGACGAGTTTTATGATCTATATCCTCTAGTCGAAACGAGACTGTAAGTCGACTTGTGTGTTGGACTCCGATAGGCTTTATTCTACACTCCACGTCAACGTAGTGCCTTGACCTTCGGTGGAGATAATTTTTAATCCATGTTTTACAAACAGCTTAGATTCTTCGTTCAGAGCGATCTCAAAGTCTGTATGAATATCTATGATTACATGTAAATCAATCGTACAAACTATATATTCATAATTTACTGTCAAATTTCAATACAAAAATTTGTTAGATTTTGGTATGCAACCTGTGTCTGTATGTTCAAGTCTCTTAAGCTTTCTTCAAATTCATATTAGTGCTATCACGACAAATTGAATGAAAATACTTATTCGCTATGAAAGAAATGATCGATCAACGCCCTCTTTGTCAGATGATAGAGATTCTCATCTATATTCATTCATTCGTTTTAGACTCGGCGTAATTTCATTTATGAATGTAATTATTGGAGAACAACCTTTTTTATGAATTGTTCAATTTTGTAGCGGGTCATCGTTTCAGAAGAGAGGATGATGAGAGAAAACGCTGAAGTTGCAAGACATCGGAATAGTGTGATTTGATACAAGAAATGGGTAGAGTCAAACGAATAGAGCAGAATGCAATTGTTTGACTTCAGAAACTTCCAATTTATGCTCTACGCTAGTCTTGCATCAATAGGCTCAATTCTATATATTTCGATACCTTCGGTTCAGACCCGAAGTTGAAGTTGACGTTATGAGTACAGGACGCGTACATGTTCTTTTTGCAGAGGACCTAGCTGCATTAAAAAAAAAAAAATACCTAAGAATTGCAACACATATATCTAATATTTATATATATTTAATCATGAGCAGCAACTATAACCCTGCGTGCAAGTAACTCCGCTATTGCCGGTTCCAAGCCCAGATGAGACAGGAGGAGGGCTACACATTGCAGGCATATAGAATTATATCGGATTCTAACGAAACAATTCGTAGAATTTAATAAAATAACACATGCAACGTCTGTCCACAGAAATTTAAGGCTCACAGAAAAGTATGAGCATACGTGTATATTATAACATTATTTTCATTCATTCAAAATCATACTACCACATTTAACATTGCTGCTTCTTGAGGGATTCGGATGATACAAAATGCATCACCGTACATGCATTGCGATGTTTATAGCAACAATTGGCAGAACGTTGACAACTGAGCAAGCCTCGCAAGCGAGGATATAGGAAAACCCAATCGAGCGAGCGTAGCGAGCGAGCACAATTATTAGGTAGTCAAGCAAAATTGTACAAAAAGTGGTGATATCAACCCCAAAAAGCACCCCTGGTGCAAAAACCTTTCGCCAAGTACATTAATATGGTCACTACCCCCAAAAACATCCACCAACAAAAATTCCTCCCTAACAAAAGTGGTACTACAAAAATGTCTACTTACAAAAGGATTGAAATCAGATACAATTGCCAAGTACATGTCTTCTGTATAAAAAAAGTTTACAACAGAAGAACAGAAAACTGAATAGTCTTGAATTGTTCACTCGCTACGCTCGCTCACTCGATCGGATCTTGATAATTACAGGGAAAAAATCAGGAAAAAAAATTTAGGAAGTGGTACTTGGCGGGCCATTATAGCAATATGTATCTAACAAATGATACATAGACCTAAGTAAATACTCTTTTACTTACTCATAGCAATATGTATCGAACAAATGATACATAGACCTGCGTAAATACTCTTTTACTTACTCATAAATGGCCCGCAAGTACCACTTCCTAAATTTTTTTTCCTGATTTTTTCCCTGTAATTATCAAGATCCGATCGAGTGAGCGAGCGTAGCGAGTGAACAATTCAAGACTATTCAGTTTTCTGTTCTTCTGTTGTAAACTTTTTTTATACAGAAGACATGTACTTGGCAATTGTATCTGATTTCAATCCTTTTGTAAGTAGACATTTTTGTAGTACCACTTTTGTTAGGGAGGAATTTTTGTTGGTGGATGTTTTTGGGGGTAGTGACCATATTAATGTACTTGGCGAAAGGTTTTTGCACCAGGGGTGCTTTTTGGGGTTAATAGGATTACTTCAAGAGAAAGAACACTGATTTGAATCGGTATGATATTTGCGTTTTTATTCACAGCTTGATATAAATTAGATTTACATTAGTTTGATACGCTCAATAACGAGTTTTAATCACAGTATTCAATAAACTAGGTTCACATTGATTCGAGATGATCATTAAGTGATGATCTTTACTCTAATTTAAAGAATGACAAGCTCAACCGATAAATATTCTACTGGATTATAAAGAATGACATAAATCCGGGTGTAGCCCCGAACAATCAAATTTTACTAACAAACTTAATCCTACGTGGATATTTTCCTTGAACAAACTATATAATACAAGAGAGGAAAACGGGACAAGACTAGTGCTCTCCACGGCTACAACTACGTTCGCAATATACCCCGGAAGGCCAAGACAGATTATAGAATTGTTACACGCATAACTTAGTAATTAAATCCTCAGGGCGCCTACTGGCAGGCAACCCAGCCACACATGGCTCCCAGCACCGCGCCCCCGCCTCGCCTCGCCGAGGCCGGTAGCCACCGCACCGCGCGCACCCCCGCCTCTACGAGCTCGCCGACGCTCCGAGGCTCGCTGCCGCTGTACTTACGCGCGCCGCCACAACGCGGCGCAGCACCTAATTCGGCTCTGGCAACTCAGTCCCTACGACGCCGGACCTATATACCCCAGTGTTCGACAGCTCCGCACGACCATCTACAACCCGCACTCACGTGCACTTACCTGTATTCACAGTAGCAAAAGCTACTCGAATAAATAAACGTCGAATTCACTCCGATATTCTCGTATTTTCTTTTCGCTTGGCAAATGCGTCCGCATTCCGCCGATACACCCGACTCTCCGGCCGAACCCCACGACGCCACCGTAGCCGAGACCGACAAGCTTCTCCTGTTGGTCCATCGCCAGCTTGAGCTCATCAGGGAGCAAGAAGTGCTCTCGTGGCGCATTGGACTAAAGGTGATCGATCCCATCGATCAACCGCGCCAACATCCGCGGCGAAATACAAGGGTAGATCGGGAAGGAGAGATTACGCCAGGGCTCGTAATCGACCACAGCCAGACTCCGTACGCGCTTCCGAAGATCTCGCGGATTCCACGACCGAAGGTAAAAACCGTCACTACCGAGGCAACGAGACCAGGCGTAGAGAGGCGACGTACTCAACCGAAGCTGATACAGCCGCCGCAGCGCCTTCAGCAGTTGATCGGCACGCCGCCGAAGAACCCTCCTCCTACTCCCCCTACCCGTCCGCCTACCCGATCCCGTCCGATGTCCGACTCCCCCTTCCAACACCACAGAAGGCGATCCTTACCTCTCCTACCCGCAAACCCCGCCGTGCCTGATGGCATCCTAACTCCCCGTATCACCATTCTCCGACTCACTTATCTCCCATCCACTTCCTACTCCTCCAAACCTCCCAAATATATAAAAACAAACCACCACCTGACCACAAGGTGCCAGTTATTGATTGGGGAGCTCCTCCAGCTAAGGCCCCTCCCCATACCATCAGAATTAATAATATTTCACTACTAGGAGATCAAGAAAAGATAGTAGCTCAACTACAAAGAATAGGAGACTAACAAGGAGAGTATCGCACCTCCGGGTCATCGATCTTGACCAAACTCATAGGGATGATTCCTTGAGCCAAAATATTAATTACCAGCTGAATAACTCTCTTGGATGGGCCTTTACTCTGTCAATTTAGTCCGGTCAAAGTAGACATAAAAATAGTCATCAAATAACAAAAATTGGGGGGAAGCCGAATTTTGGTGGAGACCTTGGGTTCACCATCAGAAATAAAGTGTCAAAAATCCCCATCGATCCCATGTGTGCTAAAAAAATTATGAGGGGTCAAAGGTCAAAATTTCAGGTTTTTTGGATTTTTCTCAAAAATGGTAAGTTTTATCAAAAAAGTACTTCAGACCAAAGTTGTAGATCTTAAAATTATCTACAAAAATGGTCTTATGATTTTTTTTCTAGGAATTACCATTCCTGAGATATCGCGATTCTAAGAGTCACGTTTTATGTTATAAGCACACATTTCCACGCCACCTGTGAGGTAGTGTACTCGACGCGTATGTGTACCTCTACGTACCTAGCCCCCCCACTTTCGCAAAAATAAAAAACCAAATATGGATAATTATGAGCTATTTATGAGCTCTCGGAATATTCGAGTCCCGATTTTTGAGCTCAAACCCTGGAGCAGGAATTCACGTTTTTGAGTGGGGGGGCTGAAAACATAAGTAGTCGGCCCCCCCACCCCTTATAAATAATCGAATTAAAACAAAAAAAATACGAGAATTATGAGCTATTTATGAGCTTTCGAATCGTATTTTTATTTATTTCTAAGGGGTGGGGGGGCCGACTACTTACGTTTTCAGCCCCCCCACTCAAAAACGTGAATTCCTGCTCCAGGGTTCGAGCTCAAAAATCGGGACTCGAATATTCCGAGAGCTCATAAATAGCTCATAATTATCCATATTTGGTTTTTTATTTTTGCGAAAGTGGGGGGCTAGGTACGTAGAGGTCGTATGTGTGCATATCACATAGAACGTGATTCTTAGAATCGCGATATCTCAGGAATAGTGATTCCTAGAAAAAAAATCATGAGTACCATTTTTGTAGATAATTTTAAGATCTACAACTTTGGTCTGAAGTACTTTTTTGATAAAACTTATCATTTTTGAGAAAAATCCAAAAAACCTGAAATTTTGACCTTTGACCCCTCATAACTTTTTTAGCACACATGGGATCGATGGGGATTTTTGACACTTTATTTCTGATGGTGAACCCAAGGTCTCCACCAAAATTCGGCTTCCCCCCAATTTTTGTTATTTCAGATGTCTACTTTGACCGGACTAATTTACCTAAATGTACAACAGAAATCAGCGAAACATGGGTTTTGCAAATCGCCATGAAATAACCAGTTTTTGTGCTGCGTTATGAGATTCTACATTGCACTGAATATATAAACATTGAATACAGTCATTATTCTACATTAAATTGTTGAAATTTAATATCCCAACTATAGAAAATCACTTTATTCTGCGCCTATTGACACATTACTACTAGTCGTTTATCACTCGTACAACATTCATTTGGTGAATCCGAAGACCTCTTCTGACTTGAAAAATGTTGCATATGTAGCCTCAATACTCCCACTGACAGCATACGAAATCCTGTAAACTACCACATAATAACGATTTCATCGCAATATTACATTTATTATTTCAGAAGGATACGTATATACTATATTATATTCATTCAATGGGACGAGTTAGGTCAGGATAAGTGAGGTCAGTTTGTTAGGTTAGACATTTGTAAGCCACTGCCTCATGGAGAATCAAACTGCTGCAAAAATAGCCTTCCATAATAAGACTTGGTAAATACTTTTCATTACATATTACCGTCTGAGCTTTCTTGGTCTCAATCATTTTTGATGTATTGGATCGGACGACTCTCTGCATAGATTGATGTATTGACATCGATCGTCGCGTATATTCGGCATTTCTTCAGAAATGCGTCATCTGCTCGTTCGAAAACCGAGGACACTTCCCAAAAAACCAAATACTAATTAGATTGCGAGTGTTGTTCAATCGCAGCCTTCAAGAGATTAGCACGGGTTGCAGCTGTCTCAGCAAATCCGAACATGTCCAAATTAGATGAAAAACAAAGTTGTGAGCCCTAAGATTTGAAGAAAAAGAACATAATAAGAAGATATGAAACGGAAGAAGAAGCTGATGGTAAGTATTAAACCACGCTCTAAATAACCCTCCTACTTGCACAGACAAAAATTTGTGAACAAATAAACAACTAGAAGTTGCATTCTCAATGCGTGAATCTGCGTCTGCATCGTGTTCAATGATGTCGCAGTGAAATTGATTTTTTCAATGTGCCTACTGGCTTATGAGCGATACGTTCTTGTGACAGGTTTTTGGTAGCTCTGAAAAGTGCTGATTATTTTTGGCCGAATATTTTTATGCCGCTTATAATTATTATTATATTATCGTTGTTATTATATTATTGTTGTTATTATATCATTGTTATTATTATGATTACTATATTTCCGATTTTCAGACGTTGATGAAAGATTTTGTGCATCAACGAGGATGATACAACTCGTAAAAGCAATGGAAGCACAAGTATTCCCGACACCAAGAACACCTGATAAAAGTAATGTACTTGCCATTGCAATCGCCTATGGCTAATACACACTTACACCTGGTTTTAAATGGCTTTTCTGGAAAACAGACTTCCTTGACGTTCATGAAAACTGCTCTCGTCGGGACCAACTTTGAAGCGAGCGTACTCGATCATATCTCTGAAAATTGAGGCGCAGAGTTGATGAGTCACAAGCGATTGAATTTTGATCGCATCCTCCCGACTATTGATTTGCCGTTGCTCTTGCAACAAATAGGTGCTGTTATGGAGTTGTTTGATGAGGAGTTTGACTTGTCGGTGAAAATACACATCCAATGGTTGGCAGTAAGGTGTGCATCCAGGCGGAATTATTTGCAAGTTGCAAGAAGTTTCTCCAGATTCATCCTCGAATTTTGTAAACAAATTAGCATTCGATTGGCCACCCCAGCTGTCCAATATTAGAGCAAAATTCCTGCCTGCTACATATGGCTGCAAGATATTGATACTGTATCCATCAAACAAAGCTGTTGTCAGCTTCCCAGATTTTGAGCATGTCACGTATACATTCTGGTATTCGATGGTGAGTGCCTCTACCCGTTCGCCAACTCTCGGTCCAAATGCACCTTCAGGTTCTTGCAAGCAGATGAACACCTTCGGCAGCAACTTACCAGATGCAGTGATAGTATACTGGGCAGTATATGAGCGGATCCACGTCACTTCACTCAAAACAAAACCGTCAAGTCACGGATCTTTCCGCCATTCAAAATATCTTTAGTACTGTGGAAAAAAAAAAATACAACTTGAAGGATTTTAGAAAATTTTCAAAAATGGCGGAGTTAGAGCTATGTGAATTTTTGTGAACCGCTGTTGCACCGCTATGTTTGAAAATTCATATCTCCGAAAGTATTCACCGGAGCGGGCTGATCCTCGAATTATTTTGCTCGTAAAAGAATGCGCTTTCATAGAAAAAAATTTGTTCTAAAAAAAAAAATTCCTTTCAATTTTTTTTTAATTTCGCTTTCATTTCCGCGGGACTCACAGAAATTCATAAAGATAAATTTTTTTGGATACCCGAATCTTTCCCCTTCAATCCTAAAAAAAAAAATTCATGGAGAAAATACCTGGGCCGGAGAAAAAAAACAAAACGTTTTTTCGTGCGTCGCCGCGCGGTCGATCTTTTGCAATATTTTGGTGGCTCTGAGAAGTGCAAATGTTTTTAGCGATGATTCGCTCGATGACACTTATGAGTGCATAGTCCTCTTCTTGCAGTAAAACGCCTAAGGGCTGCTATAAAGGCTTCAGTGGTCAGCTCACTTACTAACTCCAAGTGTACCGCTTTGGTACTAAAGCAGGTGAATACTGCTATATAGGACTTCATTATGTGAATTCTTCCTCTTTTTCGGCTTTCCCTAGTTTGTATTGGGCCGGCGTAGTCTACTCCGCCGGTCGCAAAGTGTCGGACGAATCCCGTTATTCTAGCCTTCGGCAGATTAGCCATTATAGCCTCGGTTGTCTGTGGATTATATCGAAAACAATTTGTGCAGCTGCGGGTTATCCTTCTAGCTTCTCTGCGACCCGTAAGGGGCCAGTATTTCAGTCTCATAGAACATAGCAGTTGCTCTGGTCCACAGTGTAATAGACGCAAATGTTCTTCTCTCATGATAATTCTCGTGACGTGATGCTTTGAGGGTATAATTATTGGATGTTGTTGCTCCATAGATAATTCTGCGTGTTGTAGTCTTCCTCCAACACGGATGAGTCCTTTCTCATCCAAAAATGGACGAAGGGTCTTCAATTTACTCTTCTTATCTATATTACGTTGAGCTTTTATGTCTTTTAATTCCTGAAGGAAGGCTTCTTGTTGTACCAATTTTGCAATGGAAGTGTCTGCTTCTTCTAATTCCAGTACGGTGAGTATTCTATCTTGTCTTCCTTCCTTGAGCCCTTTTATAAACTTGTGGGCAATACGCAATGATTCTGCGTAACTTCTTGTATGAAGAAATTCTACTGAACACGTCTGTCAATGCGTTGACTGCTATCAAAACTGTAATAGGTTTGACAGGGGCTGGGTCGAAGTTCCGAATTTCAAAAGCTCCGAACGGTCATAATTTCGAAGTTATTTGAGTAGAAATGGAAATCCTCCGAAAATTGAAAATCCTCAAATTTGTGAAACAGAAAACTCAAATCTTCGATAGTAGTGAAACACAAAGGATCAAGTACCAGAAATAGTACTAGAGCGACTGAAAAAGTAGAGAATATAACTACAGCTACATAACAAAAAAACTTATTTCAATAATCAGAAAGCGTAAGGCTCCGATAAATAATAATTTTCGAAGGTCTAGTTAGCGATTGGTTAAGGTGTCTAAGAGAAAATGTTCCGCAAAAGGGATATCGATAGCACAAAATACATGAACTGTACTTCCAGAACAGTCGAATATTCGACGGCGTAAAGATCCGAACGGCCAAAATCCCGACAGCTCAAAGCTCCGACTGCTCAAAACTCCGACTGCTCAAAACTCCGACAGTCTGACGAGTAATTAAATAATTGATACCAAATTTTGGTCCTCTGAGTTACGGAAATTCTTTATTGATTCGCACGATCACATTTGAATTTGAAAATTGTTCTTTGTAGTTTCCAGTAATTTTGATCGTTCATTTCAATTATATATGTTATTGGTTCATTCACCGGCGTAAGTGGAAATTCAACGCATGAGTTGAACGGGAATCGATACGTTAGTTTTAAACAAGGTCAAAGAATGATAGACCTCGATAATTCGAGCGAAATAAATGCACAAAATTATTGTGAGGAAAATATACTTTGGAACTAGATGAAATGATTCATAAATATGACGGTCAGTCAAATAATGGAGGAGATTCTGTATAATAATCTGTTAGTGCATTTAAGAGGAACTAGTGTTAGAATTTTCTCTATTACCCTAGTACAGTCAATTCGAAAAAAAATCATGTCCTGTCATTTTCAGATGATTCGCAACCTTTGTCATTTGAAATTTTGTACTGGTATGCGTTGGAACTTGAAACTTATAAGTGGTTACTGAAAATGGTGATGTGGTTGAAAAACGGTTCGGATGTTTTGTTGGAAAGACTGAGGAGGTTTGAGGAGATTTCGGAAAAAATAATGCAGATATTTTTGTATACATGATTTTAATAGTACAATAGTTGTGCTGTCAAATAATCGCTCACAGTATCAGTGTATGCCGCAATAAATTGCGTGAATTGTACGCGACATTAGGGGCACCTCTTCATCCTCATTTCTGGCGAGGACTGAGGCACATCCAAGGCAAACACAATAGTGGCCGTACATAACAGAAATGTGGGACATAGATAGATAGATAGTCTTTATTATTATCCATGGCAATGTTGGACAAAGCCTACCTTGCATTTACAATGCGCTATGCAAGGTAGGCGAAGAAGCTTAACCTAACCTAACTTAAGACTAGGTAGAGAGAGAGAGGGGCGTACAGTAGTACAGAGCAAGCAGACAGGTTGTATATGTAAGTATATAAATATACCTACATATATAGAAACACCCGCATTTGCACGAGGGACAAGGGAAACCGCCGAAAAACCTTGTCCAGGTGTAGCCGGATCCAAGCTAAAACCACCGTGAGTCAAGTCTGCGCCTGAACGGCGTGACCTGTCTTACATTTTTGCAAGTTGCCGCTCAGGCCTTCCTTGACTCGCTTGGGGATTTGAACTCAGGTCCTCCCGCTCCATAGTCTCGAGTGCTTGCACTACGCTACTACTGTCGGTGGTGGCATCCCTCAGGTAAACGACACATTTCGGTGCTGAAAAATAGAAAATCATTAGCGCATGTTATAATGTCTTGAAGATATAAATTATGAAATGCATTGTAACTTCAATGTTTACGAGGCAAGAGTATCAACCTTCATATCTATGACCCAAATATAGTTGTAAAAATAAGGATGACGCGTGTTTGAATCTAATTGTTAACCATAGCTTGAACTAATATCTTGTACATGGAGTATTCTTGCTCGTTCGCGATACATTTTGACGCATGGGTTTCATTAGGACCCATCGATATAATGAATGTAATATGAGCAGTCGTCACTGGTATTTGTGAACTTGAAATAACAAAAATTGACATCAAAGTGTGCACATTCAACTTTAATTATCCACCGGGCACGTTCAACAGTCGTCCGCATCCACGCCTTGAAGGGCGCAGGCAAAAGCATACAGTTCTACCACAAGCATGGTGGACGCGTGCTCTCGGCTGCATTTCTGCATGCATACGACAGAAACCGGTGGACTAATAAAAAGCCTTACTGAAATATGTACTTGTGGTAAGTTGTGCTACACAAAAAAAAAAAAAGAACTTCCACGAATAACTATGTCAACGATTTGTTGACTGAAAGTTAATAGCAATGGTGTTAATACGTTATTATTGGAGGTAGGAGAGGAGATTAAGGGAGGGTGGGCCACCCGCCCACCCACTTCCCCCCCTTCCTCCAGGGGGTTATTTGGACTAAGTCCACTGCTCGAGTTCTTCTTCATCTCGACGTTTCGGGCGCTGAAATCTGTTCCCGTCCTCAGGATGGTAGTCTGGCGACTTCCCATGGCAGAGTGATCAAATTCCGTGCTCCCACCGGTATATATAGGTTCGTTGTCGGTGGCGCCAGCTATGACTGGTGGCGCCGCCTTGGCTTGCTCATGGCCTCCCTCACCTCAGCCCTATACAAAGGTAACCAGAGTTTGTTAAGTTCTATGCTGGGTTGACTTACAGCATTTGGTGTGACTGCTATGCAGGCTGACTCCTTCAATTTCCGTTTGATAGGATTGGATTCTTTCAACAATATCCGGGCATCATCCCATTGGAAGTGGTGTTCATTCTCCCAGGCGTGATCGGCCAATCTCGATTTCGATCGTTCGCCCATTTTAACGTTTTCCCGGTGTTCCTGGATGCGAATGTTTAATGGCCTTCCACTCAGGGAGCACGAAGAAAGGTGTGGCGCAAAGTCTTATGGATCGTGCGTTCCAGATCAGTACGACGCCGGAAGGCCTAAGGAAGGAACTAGAAATAGTGCGAAAAGCTCTACGAAATAACGGCTATCCAGATAGTGTCATCCAAAAAGCGCAGCAAGAAGCGCATCACCGAACTACCATCACACAAGGAATGAGGTCGGAACACTCTATGAACGTCGGCACCCCGAGGTTTGCCATGACGATCCCCTATATAGCGGGGACTGCGGAGAAGATCCGTCGCATATGCAGAGCACATGACATCGAGGTACGTTTCAAATCAACATCCACTTTGCGTGGTTTGTTGACAGAAACCAAGCCCCGACATACTGCGCAAGAAAGCAAGGAGTGTGTATATGGAATTCCATGCCAATGTGGGGATGTGTATATCGGCGAAACTGGAAGGCCATTAAACATTCGCATCCAGGAACACCGGGAAAACGTTAAAATGGGCGAACGATCGAAATCGAGATTGGCCGATCACGCCTGGGAGAATGAACACCACTTCCAATGGGATGATGCCCGGATATTGTTGAAGGAATCCAATCCTATCAAACGGAAATTGAAGGAGTCAGCCTGCATAGCAGTCACACCAAATGCTGTAAGTCAACCCAGCATAGAACTTAACAAACTCTGGTTACCTTTGTACAGGGATGAGGTGAGTGAGGCCATGAGCAAGCCAAGGCGGCGCCACCAGTCATAGCTGGCGCCACCGACAACGAACCTATATATACCGGTGGTAGCACGGAATTTGTTCACTCTACCATGGGAAGTCGCCAGACTACCATCCTGAGGACGGGAGCAGATTTCAGCGCCCGAAACGTCGAGACGAAGAAGAACTCGAGCAGTGGACTTAGTCCAAATAACCCCCTGGAGGAAGGGGTTGGGCGGGTGGCCTACCCCCCCCCCCCCCCTCCATCCCCCCTCCTACCTCCAATAATAACGTATGTCAACGATGATGAAAATTGGTCATACACATGTTCCAAGGCTCTTACAAACAATCAAGTTGGAAAATTTAAAGTTTCATTACACTATAACAAAAACTACAACCCGGGTAACAATTTTTAGTGGCAGCCATACGGCCGCTCTATGGCCAACCGACCTGCCAATGTGGCCGCCATGTGGGTTTTATCATGGCTAGTACCTGGCTAGTACCTGGCAACGACGACCAAACTATGTGGCTCCTTCATGGCAGCTAGCTGGTTAGACAGCGTAGCTTACTTATGGTTACGACCTGGCAGCGACATGGCGGGGCTTCCTCGCTGCCATGTGGATGCCAACTAGTTGCCAGGTAACAATCCGATATGGCAACCATATGGCCGCTATGTGGCCAGCCTACCTAACTATTGTTGAATGTGGCTGCTTATGTGGGTTGTAGTCGGTTATACATTGGCTTGTACCTGGCAACGACGACCAAACTATGTCGCTCCTTGATGGCAGCTAGCTGGATAAACAATATGGTTTACTCATGGTTTCGACCTGGCAGCAACATGGCGGCGCTTTCTCGCTGCCATGTGGAGACTAACTAGTTGCTGGGTAAAATCCAACGTGGCAACCATACGGCCGCCATATCGACTGTAGCCGATTTTATCTTGGCTTTTACCTGGCAACGATGACCAAACTATGTCGCTCCTTGATGGCAACTAGCTGGCTAAACGATATAGTTAATATATGGTTTTGACCCGGCAGCGACATGGCGGCGCCTACTCGTTGCTATCTAGCTGCTATGTAGCGGCCACCCTATTTTTGAATGAGCCCCGCTACCTGGGTTCTATAATACGTGCATTATGATTGGTCTATTTTTTAGTAATTAGTATTGTTATATTAGGTAAAATCACCCTTACATCATCAATTACATACGACCAACATCTAGTAGCCCATATGATAAAACACATCTCCTAAAATATAAGAACTTCGGTTGCTGCGTCAACAAGCATTATTGTAAAACAAATCAGTCTGTTTCTAGCTAGCTACTAGGTAACATGACCAGTAAGTGACCACCCACCAATGAATGACCGCTCAATTTTCAAATTTATATAAAATGACTAATTCTAATAGTAAGAGCATGAAATATTATTTCCTGCTTTGTTAAACTAATAATATTTCTTTTAAACATCGCAGAATTTATTTAATATCCTCAAATTATTAATAATCGCGCTTTAATTTCTCCGGTCCGGAGTGAAATCTCAAAAGCCTCATATTTTTATATAACGTAGTCGAAATAGATACTGCCGGAAAAGTGTATAATTCCAAGTTATTCTCGATTAAATCAATAAAATGTCTTCATCGTTGTCAAAATATATACTTTCTTTTCATTTTAATATGGTTAAATGGCATTCAATACACGTTTTATTTAAATTATTCGTAAAAAATTGACGGTCATTAACTGGAATGAAATTTGACCGGCCTGGTCTAGTGAATGACCGACCGTACATTCATCGGAAAGCGCTGTTATCGTCCGCGCCAGTGAATGACCGGCAACAATAGGTTACCGTCGTGAAGTTTATTCGTACCTGATCATGAAGAAAAAGAGTGCACGATCAAACTCAGCAAGTGAAAAATCATCAAAGAAAGATGAGTCAAAGAAGAAAAAGACGAAAAAAGTCTATAGCAGATTTCAGTACTCACCAGAAGCTCTCAAAGATGCAGTAAGAGAGGTTAGGAATCAGTCTCTCAGCATCAATAAAGCATCAAAGACTTACAACATTCCTAAAGGAATGTTAGTTAAGAAGTTAAATAATAATGAAGACTCTGTAGGAAAAATGGGTCCAAAGACAGTTCTAACTGAAGAAGAAGAACAGACAGTAGTAGATTGGATTATTCAAAAGGCTGAGATAGGATGTCCTATGCATCCGAGAGTTGTGAAATGTGCTATAAAAAGAGTTTTAGATTGTGCTCCTCGTAAAAATCCATTCAAAAATAATTTTCCAGGTGAAAAGTGGTTTAGATTATTTCTAAGTAGGCATCCTGAAGTCAAACTAAAAAATACAGAGGTTCTTTCAAAGAGTATAGCTTCAGTAACTGAAGAAAACATCAGAGATTGGTTCTCTTCACTTAAAGCTCATTTGGAGAAACAGAATGTAGCTGACATTTTACAAGACCCTTCAAGAATATATAATATGGATGAGACAGCAGTGCAGCTTTGCCCAAAAACAGGAAAGCTATTAGCAAAGTCAAATAAAAAAAATAACTATTATATCTCTCCTGGTCAGGAGAAAGAAAGTATAACAGTCCTCTGTAGTTATGGAGCTAATGGAAGATCAGTACGTCCTATGATAGTTTATCCATTGTAACATTGCATGTTGCAGCAGACTCCTTACCCCTTGAACGACCTTAGCGGAATGTATGAAAAAGAGTGAATGAGTAGAGTGACCCCGAGGTCTGACCATAATTCCGAGAGGCGACCGTGACCGACTAAAAACTATAGAGCATATTATTTATTCTTTTGTTTTGTTTTACGACTTTTCTCTGACATGTGGGAGCCGAGACCTACCCGACGACCAAAAACTGAGACCAATACGCCACTCAACAGACACGAGAGACTGCATAACGAGCGTTTGGATCCTTTTGACGAGCACCAACGAGAGAGAGAGCACGGGGGAGTGCCGAGGGCACTCTACAACGCGGGATATCGGTGGTGGAAGAGATTCCCACCACCAAGAAGAGCCTGCAACCCGTGTTCCTCCGAATAATAATCACCGTAGCGAATTTCAAAATTTCGCGCGTTGCGACAATAGGTCGCCATACTAAAGGATCCTGCGCTCGATACGAAAAATCAATATTCGACCGAGTAATGAGGGCGCTGAGTACCGGCGCCATGCGGTCTACTCACTCTGCGTTAGACTAGCGTTCCAACGACTAGGCTGTTGATTTACGTCTGCGTAATTTTGTTGTCTGTTTTGCGAAATACCGGAGAATTCTTCCCGTTTACGCCCCGTGGGCCAGTAGATTGAGTGTGAGTGGTACGTGGAGGCTAATTATGAATTACGGGAGGGAAAAAGTCCTCTTCGTCAGGTGGCTGGAAGACGGTAAGCGTTAGCCATTCTTACTCATAATAATTCGAATTCGGCAACGGCCGTCTGCCATCTTGCCTTAATTCAGCCACGAGGCTCTTTAGTATATTTGAGATTCGAATTAAGCCGATCTCCGAAGGGTAGGCCGTCACCAGTGTCCCATTGCACCTGATTTAGAGTTCGAGTCGATAATTATTGGAAATTATTTTGTGATCTAGAGTAAGCCGGGTCGATACTCGTCGCACCTGAGTGCGACAGAGAAAGCTAGTCGGTCACTGTCGCTCTCTCTTCCTCCTGCGGGGAGAGACGAAGCTCGAGGCTTAGCCGAGAGCCTCTATTTATTTCGGGTTCGAGTTAATTTTTCATATTTGTTTTTCGGGCAATTATTTAAATTATTGATTGCGTTAGGCGCAGAGTTAGGTTAAGTTAGTTTTAGTAAAAATTGTAAATGATAATTTATTCCGGCAGTCCATTAGAATTTTGGTTGTCTTATTTATTGTTTCGCGTCAAAGACTGCCTTTCGTTAGTTGTAAGATTGTTGTTAATTATTTGTAAATTTATTTTCCTCTTGGAAGTAATTAGTGTTTTAGCTAATTTATTGTCACACGAGGACCAGATTTGTCGAGTTCTTTCTTTTTGATTCATCTTTCCTTGTTATTGCTCTCCTACGTGGAAGCCAGTAGTTTATTTAGTATTGTAAAACTCGCTAATCGCGGCCAGGTCGCCTTTACACGACCTGTAGCCGTTTTATACCCGCGGGGAAGTACCCCCGGGTACACGATTTGTTATTTATATTTTTCATATTTCGTTTATTGAATAAATTCTATTTTTCATTATTAAATTCAAAACTTCGAGTCGTTAATTAACGCCCAGCTAATCCTTCATTTAATCCTGACCCCTCTCCGCGGTACTGTTGCTAGCCGACGCTTCAGTATAGTTTGTTTAGATTTGGTTTAGATTTTTTTGAAATAGGCGGTTAGCCGCCAGGCGCCCAACATCTTGTTTAATTTCCAGGTTGTAGCTAATTGTCGACTGGGTTGACCTCGGATGCTGGCTATCCGGTCCAGATCCGAGGATCGATAAAAATCCACGTCACACCATATAAAAGATTTCCTCCCAAGGATGTAGCTGCATCAGTGCCAGAGGATTATGTCATAGCACACAGCCCAAAAGGCTGGATGTCAGCTGAAGCTTTCCATCAGTTCATAGAGCATGGATTTTATAAACAACTTGTAGAAGATAAAGTGAAATTTCCTGTTTTGTTACTATTAGATGGCCACTCTTCACATATGAGTATGCCATTGAGTACCTTCTGCGTAGAAAAACAAATTATTCTGTATTGTTTATATCCAAACGCAACACACTTGATTCAGCCTTGTGATGTTGCAATCTTTAGACCGTTAAAAAAAAGCTGGCAAAAGAAAGTTGCTTTACATGGACAAATTTCTAATTCAGTAATCACTAAAGAAACATTTGCACCTCTGTTTAATTAAGCCTTCACAGAAGCTAGTGATCCTTCTCTTATAAAAAAAGCTTTTGAATGTTGTGGTCTGTACCCTTTTAACCCAGATGCACCTAATTATAGTAAATGTATATCCACAAGGAGAAGAGAGATAAGAAAGAAAGAATTGGATTTAGTAGAAGAGAATTCGCATGAAAAAATTGATTCATCTGCACTTTTACTGAACAATTTAGAAGACAGTATACCTAAACATGTCTTGAGTATGTTCAGAATAGCTCATGAGAAGAATGCAGAGCCTGAAAGTGAAATAATTCTATATGGTGTATGGAAAAAGCTCAAGACTTCAACAGATGGTATTATTGAGAGTAATTCTGAGCAGACTTCATCAGGTAGTCTTGATAATAATCAAAGTGAACGAGTTCCATCAATACCAACAGATCAAGGAGATGAAGTTATTCCTTTTACTGATACTTCAGATAATATTATTGTAGAGGATTTTGCTTCAATCGTTTCATGTAAGTAATTTATACAATTTAATCTAAAATTTGTTTCTGCACTTTTCTTATAATAGTCAATTTTATCAATCAATTTTTCAAATTCACAGATCACGACTTAGAAGTTATAGTCTGTGACGACGATTTGTCCAATCTTGTACATGAAGTGCACTTACAAAAAGAAACAATATCACAGGAATGCTCCTCACATGATGACAACCCTGTAAATAAAATATCACTCACTGCTAGTACTCCTGGATCTACTCAGATAGATTTGGTACTACAAGAACAAGAAGATACTTTCACCAATACTCTTCAACTAGCAGGTATTTATCTCCTTACAATATTATATTTCATTCATCTGAATATTTTCAAACGATAGCATTTATTTGTAGAAGAAAAAGAAGAAACAACTCCATCGAGTCTTATTTTTAATCAGGATGAGTCAACCGAAGAAGCCCCTTTAGCCTTAGAAGTACTTGATCAAAGTACAAATAATACTGATCAATTCCAAATGAATAATCAGAATAAGTCTTCACGAGAAGCTCCTTCAGCCTTGGAAGTACCCAATCTAAGTACAAATAATAATGATCAATTCCAAACGGATAATCAGAATAAGTCTTCAGAAGAAGCTCCTTCAGCCTTGGAAGTACCCAATCTAAGTACAAATAATACTGATCAATTCCAAACGAATAATCAGAATAAGTCTTCAGAAGAAGTTCCTTCAGCCTTGGAAGTACTTAATCTAAGTACAGATAATAGTAATCAATCTCAAACAAGTAATATAAATCTTGATTCACAAAGCATCCCTGTCAATGAGAGTGAAAACTCCAAAACTGACCTTAATAGTCTTTGGAGAAAAGAATTACATTTTCCTGAAATAAGGGCAAAGAAGAAAGCTAAGAGTCGGAAGCCAATGATTTTAGCAATAACATCTGAAGAATGGCAAAAGCAGCAGAATGAAAAAATTAAAAAACAGGAGGAACTGCAAAGATTGAAAGAATTGAGAAAGTATGAGAGAGAAATGAAGAAGAAAATTAAGCAGGAAGAAGATGAAATGAAAAAGCAAGAAAGACTGAAAATAAAGAACCAACAAGAAATATTGAAGCAAGAGACTGAAGCTAAAATGCAGTTACTACTTAAGAAGAAAGCTGAAAGTTTAAATTTAAGCAGCTATGAATTGCCAAAGAAAAGGAAAGTCTTAAAGAATATTACCAATGATAATCCAGTAGGAGCAAGTGTTCTGTAACTTAGATGTATATTCTCATAGTTAGTTTATTTTTCGTTTTAATGAAGAGAGAAAAAATGAAACTCTCATGTTCTTGAAAATTCAATGAGTTTATAAAGTTTTCAAATTATTTATTTGAGCATTCAGTATTGGTTTTATTATGAAAAGTTAATTAGTTTTACTATTTAATTATAAGAAAATGTATCCTTATAATGTACTTAGACCGTTGTTGTAAGTTCATTTTTAATGAAAAGTTACATTGTTTTTTGAGTTCCTGTAATTCTATAGCGAAAATTTAATTGTTCTGAGTTTTTTTTTTTGAGATTAAAGAGACTAATTTATAGATCATTTATTGTCAGAGAGAAAATACTTGTGCTATCTCGTTTCTTGTTTATCAAATTCTAATAAAATAAACAATTCAACATACTATAGTTGCATTACATTCATTAGTTTTTCTTCCCGGTCATTCACTAGCACATACCCGGTCATTCAGTGGATTTGGGTGGTCATTTACTAGGCTTTCAAGGTGGATCACATAATTATTTGTTAATATAAATTTCTATGATATAATTGATCCATTCTACCTATTGAAAATGAAAGTTTATTTAATCCTGAGATGAATTCCACAATATTTTGTTTAAATATTTTGAAAAGTACCGATATTCTCATCAATAAATCTAGCCATTCAACAGTTCGGTCATTCACTGGTCATGTTACCCTAGTGCAGACCTGTATTTCAGAATACATAATATTTTGCCCAATTCATATAATTTCTCCAGATTCACTTTATTTCCCTCGGGAACCCACATTAAATAACTTAAAAACATAACGAAATATAAAATCGTTACACTGGTGTCAGAATCGGGATCTTACCGAGATCGATAGAGTGAATTTTTGATTAATCGTGATTGTGAAAAGAATATAAAAAATAAAAGAAATGTCTCGTCGCCGAGCTACACCCTCTGACGAACCCCAAACAGCTGGTAACCAGCTTACTCCACCACCTCAAGTCGACCTGATGGAGCGACTTTTTCAAGCCATGGCCGCACAACAACAGGCCAATTTAATTGCCCAAAGAGAAGAAAGAGAAGCTAATTTAATAGCACAAAGAGAGGAACGAGAAGAACGCCGAGCCGAACGCAAAGCAAATTTGATGGCTCAACGAGAACGCGAAGAACGCGAAACCTTAAGACTGAGGGAAGAACGAGAGGCAAATCTGTTAGCCCAACGCGAGCGCGAGGAGCGCGAAATTCTTCGACTTCGTGAGGAGAGAGAAGCCAACCTGACAGCCCAGCGAGCAGATCGTGAGGCAAATTTGGCAGCCCAACAGGCTACCCTTTCCCTCCTAATGAGACGCCTGGAACCCCAGCCCGATACTTCCCATACCTCAACCCCTAGACGATTCCCAGTAAGGATAGAAGAAATGATAGAACCCCAAAACATACGGTCTGTCCAAAATTATGGGGAAGAAGAACCTTCCCCTACTATTCGTAGACCTCGTACGGGTGGAGCGGCAATTTTCACGCCGCACACCCGTACTGTAATGCAAAGCGACCGAATTGCAGAAACAATTCGGGACGCACGAAATAATAACCTCAATAGCGGAGACCAAAACTTAGAAAATAACGAAATTCCTCTTAATTCATCTCGCGCCGGGAGTAGTCGCGATAAACAGATTAACGACACTACAATAAATATTTGTAAAGAAAGTTGTGCTGAGTCAACAAAAAATCATTTAAAAGCAAGCTTCTTTGACGGGTCAATTCCTTGGGCCGATTATGAGCGCCAATTTGAAATTATAGCCGAAATAAACTCCTGGTCCCCCGTAGTTAAGGCTGGAAATCTTGCTGGCTGTTCAAGAGGTCCTGCCTTAGCTGTTCTTTCTTCACTTTCGAATTCCGATATTAAAAACTATGATAGACTCAGCACAGCCTTACGACTGAGATTCGGTAACCAACTTATATCAAAATTGTCTTTGACTCAATTAGACCTTAAAAGACAGGCGAAGGACGAGGGTCTTGCCTCGCTCGGAGTTGAAATAGAGAGATTGGCTAGAATAGCCTTACCCAATTGTGATAAACCAACTAGAGACATGCTAGCTTGTAATAAATTTATAAACGCCATAACGAATCCAGAGTTGAGACATACTCTTAGCTTGACAGGACCTTCTTCTGTCCAAGAAGCGGTCATTAAGGGTCTAGAAATTGAGGCGTTGACTAACCACCATTTGGGAATAGGAAAGATAAGACGAGTCGAGACTGAAAAGACCGCGAATACATTAACAAAGACAAACGAAATAAATAGACATACTTCAAATTCGAATAACAACGTCAGAAAAACTACTCCCTGGCAGCAAAATAACCCTAGAACTAATAATTATAATAGAAATAATAACAATAATTATAATAAGGGACAAAATTACGGAGACAGACCCCCGCCCATATGTAAATTTTGTCACAAGATAGGACATTTCACAGAAAGATGCTTCTCATTAGAGAAAAGAAATAGCGAAAATAATAATAACTTCTCTAACCAACAAACTTCTTGGAGGAAAGATCATATTTCAGAAAGAGAGACAGAAAAAAGAACTCCGGAAAGTCAACCAGGTTCTTCTAACCAAAAAAACTAATCATCGATGATTTTGAGGGGCAGAAATCATCTAGTGTCAGACCCAAAGAGAGCCCTATTTTAACTCAATTCCTTTTAAGAAACTTAAGACAAGCAGGTTTATATGCGCGAGAAACTGTCAACGGAATAAACTGCCTCTGGGTCATAGACACTGGGGCAGAAGTGACAGTGGTCCGCTCGGATCTCCTTAAATCTATTAACCCTTCTCAACCATATACTTCTCTTCGTACTGCTACAGGAGAAATAACTCCAGTTTTAAAAGAAGTTTTAGTACAGATTAATGTGATAGGGTGTATCGAGTCTTCACATAAAGTTTACGTAGCAGACATTGAGGATGAAGGGATTTTAGGAATTGACTTTCCTTCAACACATAATTGTGTAATTTCCACAGAAGGGAACTTATTAATATCGGGTCGACACAAGATAGCTCTCTTAACTAATAGGAAAAAAACTTTTCAATTCCCTCAGATTCAAGTTATAGACATTTCTAGGGAAGAAGTAGACCCTTTGCCTGATCATTTACAGAATTTATTCAAAAAATCTTCTTTGACTTTAGATCTGATTCAAGAAGATAAATTTAAAACTTTAATAGAAGAATTTCAAGACGCTTTTGCTAAGAATAGCAATGATAAAGAAAGAAGCAGTTTGATAACTCATACCATTGACGTAGGAGATAACCCCCCAATCAAACAAGCGGCTAGGAGATTGCCCTTGAATGGTAGAGAAGAAGTAGAGAAAATGGTAAATGAAATGCTCGCCATCAACGTAATAGAACCATCTTCAAGTCCTTGGGCTTCACCAATAGTTCTCGTCAAAAAGAAGGATGGAACAAAAAGATTTTGTATTGATTACAGGAGGTTAAATGACATAACCAAAAAAGATTCATACCCCTTGCCAAGGATTGAAGAAACCCTCGATTTAATAGCTGGAGCAGAATGGTTCAGTACTATAGATTTACAGAGTGGTTATTGGCAAGTAGAAATGCATGAGGCAGATAAGGAAAAAACAGCTTTTGTAACCGGTTTAGGAGGATTATGGCATTTTAAGGTTATGCCCTTCGGGTTGTGCAACGCTCCTGCCACTTTTGAGAGAACGATGGAAACCATCGTAAAGGAAATAATAGGAAAAAAATGCCTGGTGTACTTGGACGATATAATCATTTTTGGAAAAACGTTTGATAAACATTTAGAGAATCTTACTGACGTCTTTTCTCGTCTTAAACAAGCAGGACTCAAGATGAGTCCAAAGAAATGTCATCTCTTACAAAAAGAAGTTCACTTCCTTGGACATATAGTCTCCGCAGAAGGAGTGAAGACAGATCCTGAAAAAATAGAAAAAGTATCAAATTGGCCCCTTCCGGTAGATAAGGAAGGTATTCAAAGTTTTATAGGGCTTTGTACTTATTATCGTCGCTTTGTAAAAGGATTTGCTACCATAGCAAGACCTCTTCATCATTTAACCGGGAACAAAGTTCAATTTGATTGGTCCAAAGATTGCGAAGAAGCTTTCATTAAATTAAAATCTCATTTAACATCATCTCCTATTCTTGCCTATCCCCAAGTAGAACATCCTTTTATATTAGACTCAGACGCTTCTCTTTTTGGAATAGGTGGAGTCTCATCTCAAATACATGATGGAAATGAAAGAGTAGTTAGTTATTACAGTCGAGTCCTTAGTAAAACAGAAAGGAATTGTTGTGTAACTCGTAGAGAATTGTTAGCCGTAGTGAAAACAGTAACTCATTTCCATCATTATTTATACGGGAGAAGATTTTTGCTTAGGACAGATCATGCTTCTCTTAAATGGTTACTCTCTTTTAAATCTCCGGAAGGACAGGTAGCTAGATGTATAGAGAGGCTGGGCCAATATGGTTTTGAAATCCAACATCGTGCTGGACAGGCACATGGTAACGCAGACGCCCTTTCTAGAAGACCATGCGAAGGACCTACAGAATGTAAACAGTGCACCAGATTAAATAAACAACAAGGCGAATCGTTTAGAATCCGATCGATTACTTTCGACGGAGACCTGAAGCCATGGAAAAAGGCTCAACAAGAAGACGAAGTTCTATTACAAATAAAGGCTTGGAAAGAGTCTAAGTTACGCCCAGAGTGGCAAGATGTGTCCGCTAAAAATCAAGATTTGAAAATCTATTGGACTCAATGGGATTCCTTATTTTTAATGAATGGTTTACTATACCGAAAATGGGAATCCCCAGAAATGAAAGAAATAAGATAGCAGCTACTAGTACCAAAAGAGAAAATACAAGAGATCCTTCAACATTATCATGATTCTCCTTCAGGAGGACATTTCGCTTCTAATAAAACCCTGGGTCGGATTAGAGAACGATTTTTCTGGGCTCGTTGTAGGTTAGACGTAGATAATTGGTGTAGGTTATGTAAAATTTGTATAGCAAAAAAGGGTCCACGCAACAAGGGTTGAAGTCCCATGCAAATATACAACGTCGGAGCACCCTTTGAGAGAGTGGCTATGGATGTACTCGGGCCGCTACCGATTTCAAGATCTGGAAATAGATATGCTTTAGTCATTGCTGATTATTTTACTAAATGGCCCGAGGTCATTCCTATACCCAATCAGGAGGCGAAGACCGTTGCTCAAACTTTCGTAAGAGATTTTGTTTGTAGATATGGGACTCCCCTTGAATTACACACAGATCAGGGTCGTAACTTCGAGTCACTATTAATGGAAGAAATATCTAAAGTTTTAGGAATTAGAAAAACTCATACAACTCCCCTTCATCCTCAGTCTGACGGAATGGTAGAACGTTTAAACCGAACTCTTCTAGGTTATCTAGCTTCTTTCATTGATAAAAGTCAACGAGATTGGGACGAATGGATCCCTTTTTTTCTTCTTTCATATAGATCGGCTGTACAAGAGACAACAAAACAGTCTCCAGCCTCTATGTTAATGGGTAGGGATCTTCGATTACCATCAGACTTAGATAAAGGACCCGTTCCTTCG
The DNA here is from genome assembly GCA_914767705.2 of Tenthredo notha. Lineage (NCBI taxonomy): Eukaryota > Metazoa > Arthropoda > Insecta > Hymenoptera > Tenthredinidae > Tenthredo > Tenthredo notha. Next base: position 2,190,147 of record OU611907.1, on the reverse strand, counting down.
CCAGATACTCTCCAAAATGATTTCGTTTCTACTCTAAGGGATAGATTAGAATACATACATAATTTCGCAAGAGATAGGATACAGTTTATGTCAGACAGAACAAAAGCTCGTTACGATATTAGAGCAAGGGACCTCGAATTCAAAACAGGGGATTTAGTATGGCTTTTCCAACCAAGGCGAGAAAAAGGACGATGTCCTAAATTACAATCTAATTGGGAGGGTCCATACGCAGTAATTGATCGAATAAATAGCGTGGTATATAGAATACAACGTTCTACACGAACAAAACCAAAGGTGGTTCATTTGGACCGCCTGGCCCGTTATGAATCAAAAACACTTACTAATAGTGATAAAATCAAAAATATTCGATCTTTAAATATAAATAAAAGTCAATCTATAGATAATGACTTTTCCCTACAAAGGGATGACCAAACTTTTTCATTGGATTCTTCCAGGTGGTCCAAGAAACTACCTTATGGAATTAAACCGAGAAGTGATAGACCGCTGACAATAATAATAGAAGGAAATATTGGATGTGGTAAAACGACGTTTACTAAAAGATTTTTAAATGATAAAAACATTCTTACACTATTGGAACCGTTAGATGAATATCGTAACGTAGCCGGCGCAAACCTACTGGAGAAGATGTATAAAGATCCCCGTAAATATGCGTATCATTTTCAACATCACGCGGCTATGACAATGCGAAGTAGACACTTGATTCAGACCGCGTTACCTAATAAAATTATAGAAAGGTCAATTTTTAGTTGTAATTGCTTTATTGAGACACGTAGGAGAATGGGAGATTTTGAAAACCTTGAAGCTCATCTTTCAATGGAAAACGTTAGGGTTTTGGTTAGCGAGTCCCCTGCCTTTGAAGTTGACTTGATCGTTTATTTGAGGTTATCTCCAGAAGAATCATTTTCGCGAATAAATTCACGCGCTCGTTCCGAGGAAGACGGTATTCCTTCAGATTATTTAAAAGTTCTTCACGAGGTTCACGAAGATTGGTTAGTTAGAAAGAAATTTTCGACTCTTCCAGCACCAGTCTTAATCTTAGACGCCGAAGCTTCCGCAGACGACGTCTATATGAATTTTTGTGAGGTTATGAAGCCATACGATTTTTAGATTATGTTCCGAGACAACTCGGAATGATTCGGGTTGGCTCGGAATGATTCGAGTGGAGTCGGAATAGTTCGAATAGAGTCGGAATAGTTCGGATTTCATTGATCTAGATCGAATTAATATGAGAATCAATAAGACGAATAAAATACAGAGAAACAAATAAAAATTGTTTAAACGAATATTTATTATAAATCATATAAAAAAAAAAAAATTCGATAACGATTTCAATAACGATTATTAGTAAGTTTTTCTACAACATGTTTAGTTAAAATTTTCATTTTTTCGCACTCCGGACATTCGAGGCCTTCCATCCTTTCCAATAGAGGAGTTTTACACATGAAGCAAGAAGCAAATCCTCCTCGAACGTCGAGATTATCAACAAAGCTACGATGCAATTGCACTATTCCTATAGTGTTTTCCATCGGGGTTCTGATACAAATAACAAAATAACATTGATTATTTTGATAATTAAAAAAAAAATGATAATTAATATGATCATGATTGATTTACTTACTTCAATAAATAGCAGTTGATGCAAACAAATAGTTCGGAGTCGGTCACTTTTACAGCCGACCCTTTAGCGCACTTGACCCGTCCCCATTCGGTATTGAACCACGATTTGATTCCTTCAATATTAGTTTCCGGGATTCCATTCCACCCAAACTGAAAAATAATGATCCCTACTCGAACTGCATCTTCGTTTAAGGACGACATGATTACGAATGACGCTATCTTTAGCTTCTTCTTCTTCGTAGCATTTATTAACAAAAGATAATTTGTTTTAGAAGAATTTCTATTGGTTTTCGGAGAAATCTTCGTTTGGAAACTAAGCAACATTTTTATGATAGGACTCTGATTGGTCCTCACAAGAGTCTTTATTTGTTTAAACAAACTTTGTTTTATTAAAAGAGCTGCTATAGGCCGTTTGAAAGTTATTCATTTATTTCAATGTTCATTCCCGCCGAAAAAACGTCACTAAAAGTAACGATAGATGTCGCTTCGGTATACTTTAAAAATTCGATTTTACCGCCATAATAAGGGATCCGAGCGGAAAATTTCAAGATTTAGGTTATGTTTTTAGTTTACAAACATTAACCCAAGTTTTTCAGCTCCCGAAATTCCGATAGTAGGATTTCCTTAGTAAGCAATGAAGGAACGATATTGCGAGATGAAAAGAAGGAAGCCTAACTCATCTCATCCTGACCTATTAATCCGGTTTCCCAATTCTCTCCAGATAAGATCGTTCCAATTTATATTTATAACAATTATAATAACATAATAATTTAATTAGTCTATAGATTTTATTTAAAATTTTGAAATCATTCATTTAATATTACATTTCAACTTATTATCATGAGTATATATAATTTAAAAGGAAAAGAAGGAATCTATAATTTAAAAGAGTTTTAAGAAACTCTTCAATATGACCTTATTATTTCAAGCGACTAACATTTGTCCTCCTATCTAGGTCGTTATTTGATTTATTCAAAGATGCTTGGAGTTGGACCTCTTTGGGCTTAAAATCAGACTTCACTTTGATGGAATCTTCACGTCCTCTTGTCCTTGGTCCTGTCGTCCCTCCAACCACTTCCTGTTCCAGTACCCAGGACTCTCACCATAGAATTCTTCATCTGTTTCCTGATTCCTGTTTCCTGATTCCTGTTTCCTGATTCTTCGACTCAAGATTCGAAGAAAATTTTTATACGCCATACAATTCACTTTGATTCAATGAGTTTAGACTATCTTTTCAAGGTTTTCTGCGGTTTCCCTTGGGATTGAGACAAATGTCAGATAGAATTTGGGAAACATTTTGATTTATTGAGCCACAGCTCCAACGTCCCAAATAACACACATATTTGTTAATGCTTATGATGATTTTACACACTTTTGGTCTTTGTTATACTGTTGAGAATTGTTACTCAACATTCCAGAATATTTCGTAAATAGGCTACTTGTAATAATTACTTGTAATAATTAAGCAAGGCGTGACCTGGAATGCGACAAAGCGCAGCGCATGCAGGTTACGCCAACTTACACGTAAGCATAATAACGTAATGAATTAGGCTAAGGACCGAGCCGCGCTTCAGTCTTGAGCAGATTCCAGAGAAGAAGCGAAGAGTATCTCTTCGAATACTCAGGCTCGAAGGGGGGCAAGTGCTCCAAAACCCATCTCTTGTAACTTATATTTATACTAAATAAAATCTACTTTTCGTTGCTATCTTGCACTTAGAGTGATTCTTTAATCACCTCTGGGAACAACCCGATCAACTCCCAAATCCCTGAGTAACGGGGGTTGAATATTACAACATTGGTGGCAGCGGTGGGATATCTGCTGGACAAAGTTGATAGGGGTTTGCAACTAGTTCGCGACGTCACATGCGTCGGGCCGGCACGAAAGCGCCGAGGTCTGATAGACGGTTTAGGCTCCATAGCGAAATCCTTGTTCGGGACTATGGATGCAGCAGACGCGGCTAGGATAGATCAGGAGATCGACGATCTTCGGGATGATCAAGCGAACCTAAAATCAGCTATGAGCAAGCAAATACAAATCGTATCTTCCACGCTAGGAGTTTTTAACAATACCATGAGGTTAGTGGAAGAGAACGAACAAACCTTGCTCGAAATAACGTCGTTTTTAGCGTCCAGGTCGATCGGACCGTCGTTTTAAACATCAACGTCGTTCGGGCCGTCGTTTTCGACGTTAACGTCATTCGGGTCGTCGTTTTCGACGTCAAGGTCGACCGGACCGTCGTTTTCAGCGTCCAGGTCACCCGGACCGTCGTTTTCAACGTTCAGGTCGGAAAAGACGGTCCGGTTGACCCGGACGCTGAGAACGAGGGTCTGGTCGGCCTTGACGTCGAAAACGACGACCCGAATGACGTTGAAGTTTAAAGCGACGGTCCGGTTGACCTGGACGCTGAAAACGACGGCTCGGTCGAACTGCGCGTCGAAATCGGTGGTCCGATCGACCTAGACGCTGAAAACGACGATCCGGTCGAACTGTATATTGAAATCGACGGTCCGGTTGACCTGAACGTCGAAAACGATTGTACGATCGACCTAGACCTTAAAAACAACAGCCCGGTCGAATTGCACGTCGAGAACGACGGTCCGGTTGACCTGTACGTCGAACACGATGGTCCGGTCGACCTGGACACTGGAAACGACGGTCCGGTCGACCTGGACATCGAAAGCAAGGCTGCGGTCGACCTGCGATGAAAAAATGTCGGCCCGTTGAACCTGTCCACGAGTAGAAACGCCGAGGCAACAAAGTACGGGCACCCAAGTACCGGCACGGCACTGACTGTATGACGTGCGAGCTCTACGATAGGCTAACTTGAACCTGCTCTATCTGGCAAACTATGATAGCCTCGAAGTTTTCGCTAAGGAAATTTAATTTTCATTTTTCGTAAGGAATCTGACTGTGCAAGGACGGGCGGTTGATCCGAATCACCGTGTATAATTATAGCTTAAGAGTTTATAAGCTCTAATGAAGATGGTCTCAAGTCGCAGCTGTAACTATAATTAACATGTAAGGAATGGTTCCCATAGACAAGTCAGGTAGCTGCCAGGTTTGAACCTACCTGAGGGGCTTAAATACTTTGTGATTGGAAGAATGGACTATCATCGTTTTCATTCCACCTTAAGCATAGCTCACACAGTATTTATTGAAAACGACTGCTGTGGCGTATTTCACCGAGTAAGCGATATGAGTCGCTTGACACGTGAGTTTATTGTAATTATGGTAGGCTGGCGACGGGTAGGTGTAGCCAAGCTAACGTTACTTTACTTGCGAGCGTTGCCGCCCATCTACCGGTATGGCGAGGTACTAGGTAGGTAGCGACGCAATATATGGACCAGGTAAATGCCAGGCTACTTGCAGACATAGCTATGCCAGCTCGTCACCACCTAAAAACTATATTGCGATGCCAGGTGATTACCATGAAAAATCGACATGAATTTTGAATCTTGCTGTGCCATCTACTGCACTTATGCTCTCGGTCGCACGATGACGTAGTAACTAGATAGCAGCCACCCCATTTTCGGACTTATGTTAGCATGACTCGGTGGCAACCAGGTATGTACAATAAATATGGTGATTATAGGTTTGGCATGTTATCCCTAGTTAGCAGATATGTTATTTGATACTGTAACCATGTCGCTCCTATGAACACGCTGTCAGATGATTGTCACCAACAGTGCTCATCATTTTTACAAATGTATAATCCCGTAATTATCAGAAACCAGTGTTCCAGGCTTCTAATCAACTCCAGATAATTGAAGCTACAGTAATATTTTGATTTTCGTTTTTTAAGATTTCCATTTCCTTTGAGAAAATTCCCGCGAATCAGCCTTCTATATGATATATATTGTAACGGTTCGGCTAGCTACTTATAGAGAAAAGGACAGGCGTATGATCCAGTCATAACCGGATCATCCCCACCACCGCACCATCGTTTGAATAATCGAATTGGCAACGTCGGTTGACTACTGTAAGGATATATATAAGCTGGTGAGGAGAGGCCTCATCAGCGATACGGTGCAAAGAGCTCGTAGATGTCTCATTTGTTGTTGAATCAGTAGAGTCAAATAGAGTCTAGATATTTAAAATTTAGAGAGATTTACTAAAATTGAAATCTGTTCGAACAAATAAATTTAAAAGTCTATTGCTGCGGATATCCGAGAATAGCACTAATTTAAAACTTAGAGGCAACGACTATAACTGCGTTAGCACTTGATTATTCAAATAAATCGGAAAATATTATATAAGAAAAAACACAGAAAAGACCAATAGGTTAATTTAGAAGTAAGTAGATGTAATTGTATGCACTTTTGTATAATTCATTTATAAATCAAGAAAAATCACAAAATTTAGTAAAACTCATTGTTAAAATCAAATTCCGACTCGTTTCTTCGTGCGACATTTCCTAAACTCAAATCGTTGAAACTAAAGCACGCTACAACAGCCGAGACAGGTTAATATCAGGGAACAGCTTTGAAGAGCAATCTTCCGAGTCTGGTATACAGTCTTGGGTGCAAACCCCGGATCTGAGTGCAGGAATTAGTTGAACATAGGAAAGAGTAGGAGTCAGGCTTATGCGAGAGCATTGGTTCTGAATAGACGGTGGCTTTGTTAATTCTGAGTCCACAAATAAAAGAACGGCTCTGTTAACTCCGAGTCCGTAGATAGCCAGGAAATAAAATCTAGATCAGGAGGCTTTTTGTGGCAGAACCAACTTTTCCTCTCCAATCTAGTTGTGAAGTGCCCAAATTCTCGAAATTTCAGATCTAATCATCTAAGAGCAAAGAACTCACATAACGTCGGTGTATTCCTCTGTAATTTAACTACCCGGAATACCCCGAAACGTTACAATATGCTTCGGTGAAAGTTGGGATAAGCACGAATCTCTTATATATTCTATTTAGTAAATGTAAATATCCTTAATATCGCCAGACGGTCCCCAATAGTAGTTAGCCCAGGGGCTCGATTCCATAACTTTATCACTGCTATCACTGACGATAAATAGATCTATCTATCTATTGATTGGCAATAAATGGATAGATCTAACTATTTATTGCCAGTGATAGCAGTGATAAAGTTATGGAATCGAGCCCCAGCTGCCGCCATAGACTATCCGCCAATAGTAATTAGTCTGTTGAAGTTAGACAAATGTCGAACGAGGTCGGAAACTGAATGTTACTTGAAGATCTGTCTATTATAACCTCGACAGTCGACTAGCCAAGTTTCAACTTTAATGAATCGTCCATGTAGTGTATAGTGGGTTAATAAAACAAAAATAATGTTTTGCGTATAGTTAAAAGTAGTATTTATTAGGATTAGCAAAAAACTAAGTGATAACGACGATTGGCTCGTCGTTGTTGCCGTGGTTTTCCGGGGGTGATGCCGTTATTTCGGCTGCAGCTTTGGCGTTCCGGGATTTTCTTTCTTCGCCGCGATCCCGGGCGCCGATCAGAAAGTGGCCGACAATCCCCAGGATCTCTTTTTCAGCGAGGCCCTGGTATCTTTCCAAGACTGCGCCTATAAAATTAAACGAATATAATATGTGTTGGCTACTTCGCTCATGGCTGGTTTCACCAACAGCAAACAACTTTTTATTCGTCGATTAACTTCATTCACTGATTTAGGAATTGCATTTTCACATCGAAAATGTCCTTTTTTTTTCAAATTAAGTTATTCTATGGATAAAAATAACTTTTTATAACATATCTTATACTATATGATAAATCTATGTTTTTAACATAAAAATGCAATTCCTAAATCAGTGAATAAAGTTAATCGACGAATAAAAGTTATTTGTCGTTGGTGAAAATAGCCATTAGTGGTATAAACCTTCCGCAAAGAAGACGAAGAAGAAAAATTTAATGTGTCGCAAAATCGTACCGATAGTGACACCATTAATCATTATTATGAATGTTTAACAAACAAGAGTGTAACGAAGACAAAACAATCTCGTAAAGTGACATCGAATAAGCATGTGGGCTCAATAATTAACAATAGTGTGAGCGGTCTAAGGAACAGCTGAGCAAAATTGGCGAAAAAGTATCATGGCACATGGGTTTGATAAACGAAAGTGACTGAAAGATAGCATCGACTAAAAAAATGTCCAACAACCAGCTGAGCACGTGGCTTCGATTCAACTTAATTTTTCCCACTGCAATCACAGTATCATAGGTAAGCTGCAATGATTTCATATAAAATCAGTTTGGTATTCAAGTTAATAATAGTTTGGATTGTCAATGGAATTTATGTAACCAAGATTATTTGAGAAATCCTCACTGTTTTAATATTCACAGATTATTATCAAACCAACTTCCTTCCTGGAAACTGATTTTTTCAAAGGCTACTAGCAAACTCTACTGAATTATGGAGGGACTCCGCGTTTCCTCAAACAAGAAGGAACTACACTGATTGCAAACTAATCATTCCTGTTAACCGCATGGTGGACCCTAGGTCCACAGATAGGCTACCCAGATTAAAAAAGTCTATTTATAGAGCCTATTTCAATTTCAATGGTCTCTGTGCAATCTCCACAGCTAGTCATATAAAAAGAATTGTTGTAGCCCTAGTTGTCCTTTGATAATATGGAAAAATCATGTTCGAGCTAGGTCGTTTCTATTTAATTCAAAATTGAGGTCTCACAGATCTATGATTCAAAGATTATGTAATATGTTGGTTGAATTAAGAATGAGTTTCAAGTTAATTTGTTTCAGTATCCAAAATCACACTTGCACATGATCGCTCTGTAAATTTGGAGCGCAGAAAAGTTTTTTTTCGGCCCCTTACGCCCCTGACCACTATACTGCACCGCCATATTATTGGCGAACAGCTTTTTCATCAAGTCAAAGATGAACTCCTTGACGCCTCTGCCCCCACAAGTTTTTAGTAAGTATTGCACCTTGAAGAAAAAAATATAAATATACAATATGGTACAGACAGGCAATGAGACCGAAGTAACACCGCTAGCGGAGTATAAGACTATGGCCCGCGCGAATTATATCATAGATCTTTCGTTGTCGACCGATTTTCGTACTCTTGTCATTGACTCACTGTCTTATTTTTCTCTAGTAACTCTGATACGTTACAACATATTAGAGAGAAGATATCTCAGTATCCATGCTGAGGTAAGGCGTCGGGGTAGTTTTTTCTACTATCATTTTGAGGATAGTAGAGCAGAATATCTGTGGTGACTTTTGGCTTCTTTATTCGGCTTGCATAACAGTCCTTTTCAGGATAGTTATCGAGCTTTTCATTGGACGCAGTACCGGGGTAGCTGCTTCTACGGTATAGGTTGCTTGCAGATTTTGGTTTGATTTCACCTTTACGAAAGGTGGTACTTCAAATTGACATAAAAAAAATTCTTTGAAAATGCGGTGCTACGTGTGTAATGTACAGTTGAATGCACGTCAGTTGGCATTTATGAATGGTATTGAAAATATCAATAAAAGACAAATTGCAATCACTAGAAGAGATGAACGTAATCATCCACCTCTAGTCCTAGATGACAACTCTAGAATATGTGTTAATTGTAATCGATTAATAGTCGCTGAGATTGATTTAATGGATGCAGATCCAGCCTGTATGCGACTAAACGTTGTTACGCAAACAGCATCTCAGACTTGCATTATTTGCAATGCGCAAAATGACATCCACAGGTTATCTTTAGAATGTAGGGTTCAGGTTTTTATAAAGAGAAACATCTTTATGCCGGATGATGTACGTAGTTGTGGATGTCATCTGAATGACAGTGGGGTTTTCTTCGACCCACTAATGCTTGGCTTGCAATGTATTAACAGACCTTATGTCATTAGAGGCCAGCAATTACAAGTGTTTCTTCAAGGAATGAGAAACGTGGTATTGGAAAGGACTAAAGGAATTGACTACGATAACTTAACTAATGATGATTTTAAATGCTTATCACCAATCAATAAACAACAGTTTGAAGAACTTTTAACTTTTTGTGATTCAGTACTCCAAAACAGAAAATCGAGACATATTCACCGGAAAGATTTATCAATTTTTTTGTGTAAGATGAGGCAGGGATTGAGTGATGATTTCTTGAAAATTATTTTTGATCAGTCTAGCAGACAAAATGTCAGTTCAATCATTGATTATGTCAAAACATTATTAGCACAAAGATTTGTTCCAGAAAATATCGGGTTTGATGCCATAACTAGGCAGCAGTTTGTAGAAAAGCATGTCACAGACTTTGCAAATGAGCTCTACAATCCTGATCCTGCAGAGGGAAAGCAATAGCTATAATTGACAGTACATATTCCGACATACACAAAAGTTGTAACTTTTTGTAACACCTGCATGGGAAGTTCGACTTCGCGCCCCGTAAAAAGTGCGCGAAGCGGCCGATTCGCCAACAAATCCAAAACTGTTAGGTAATGTCGTAAAACTGTTAGGTAATATTTATTACCAAACGCTAATCCGAGCAAAACGAGCGTAACTAACGCCATTGAACGAAACAAGTGGTGGCTACAATCACTGTCTGCAACATTCAGGTTGGGGCATCGTCACTGTTCGTCACCGCGTGTTGTGTACACGAAGTGCGAACTTCCATGCAGTGTTACAAAAAATAGTATACGACACACGTGCGCGTACGTGATCCTCACACTCGTGTTTTTGTCACCCTCGCTTCGCTCGGGCGACAAGCTACACTCGTGTGAGAATCACGTACTTCGCGCACTCGTATCGTAATCTACTATTCGTGTATTGCGACAGTCCTACTCTATTCACAAAAATAGACATCTATTGAAACCAACCCTCATAGTAGCCCCAGATGGCTTTATTCTCACGATTTTTGGACCTTATTTTTCTGACGCTCGTAATAATGATGCTGAAGTTCTTCGCGAAGAATTTGAAAGAGATGCTGTTGGTTTAGCAAACTGGTTCCAGGACGGTGATATTGTATTGGTAGATAGGGGTTATCGCGATGCTGTACCCATATTGCAGCACCTTGGTATTGACCATAGGATGCCTGTACTGATTCAACCTGGACAAAGGCAGCTCCCTACACCAGATGCAAACGACACACGAATGGTAACTAAAAATCGTTGGGTAGTAGAAGCACGAAATGGACATATCAGATCTATTTTCAAGTTTTTAGCGCAAATAATAAACATGCAACATGCAAAGAACCTAAATATTTTCTATCGCATAGCTGGAGCTATCATAAACAGGTATCACCCTGTTATTACTATGCAAGATGCCGATGTTCAATATGCGAGAGAAATGGTTCGAAGGTCAAGGATGCCTAATGTTGTGCAAGCAAGAGTAGAAGTCGATAATCTAACGCGGAGAAATGCACAGTGGGCTCGACTTAATAATGACGGCGTTGTCGATTTTCCTATACTCGACTTAAACTACCTTAGAGATCTGACTGTAGGAACCTACCAGATAAAGCTTTCTCCGTCTTACGTTCAAGACAAGCTAGTGAGAGATAATGATGACGAGTTCCAACTTGATCGAAATATTAATAACGCTGGATTCTTGCGGGTGCGTATCTTTTCGAGGTTTCGTAATGCAACTAGGCATCAACTTTTGATATCATACGTAGGTCAAAATGCAGACAATGCAGATGACGAAGATGATGGAGAACTGATTTTAGGCTATTATTGTACCTGTCAAAGTGGAGCGCGTACTCTAGGTACATGCGCGCACGTTGCCAGTGTGTTGTGGTTCTTAGGATACGCACGGCATCATGACAACATCAGGTATCCCGATGAATCCTTACTCAATACCACATTGGATGGTGCAAATCGAAATGCTCAGAATGTTGGAGTAGAAATACTTAATGACTAATTCATTTACCCGACAAGAAACTGGAGGAATCTGTGAGCAAATGTACTCATTTACACCTGAGAACACACTCGTTTGAACACATAAGTCACTTGCTTGAAATCTTTCATAATATAGAATGAATATATGTTCGCTACAGCCGTACAGAGATACCTAACTGCAAGTCTTATACTCCGCTAGCGGTGTTACTTCGGTCTCATTGCCTGTCTGCGTATTTAGACAATCTTTTTGCCCTTCGCTTAAGGGCGTTGACTAGGCCTCGCCGAGCGCGCGTAAATAGACTCTCGGCATTTACCTTCTCATTTCCTCATTTTTCAAGATAACAGAGTTTTCGATGAAAATTCTTACAGATAAATGATGTATCCGTGTCATGTCTTTGGCCGAATTTGCGATTTCACTTCAAGCTTCGCAAAAAATGATCTTGAAAGTAAGCCATCTTCGCGCTGATGTACAACGAGTAACGATTTTTTTTTAAATATTCGGCCAAAGACATAACATAGCTACATCCTTTACCTTCAAATCAAGATCATGATCGATACTATCGGATCAATGACTGAGGAGTAATCAGGAAAATCCTGAAGCATTGAAATGACGATTTTTGGCGCAAAAATTCGGCAATTTCTAGCGTAGCCGCGCTGGGTGGTAGCAACACGAACTACAGGCATCGTAGGGGTAAATACAGACTTCTCCTTTTGCGAATTTAAATCTTCTGACTCGCATAATTGTGGGTGCTACAGTTTTTCGATTTACTTCGTGTTTTTCAATTATAAAGTTCTAGTTTTTTAGTGCCAATATGGTTAAGGCGAGAAAGTGTCTGTCATTGTTGGCGAAGAAGAAGAAAACACTCGGAGTTCATAATTTGGCTGAATATCGAGAAAAAATGAGGTAAATTAATCGAATCACGTACGATTGGAGTAGAGTCCTCAGAGTTTAAAATCAAATAGCTTGAGTACGAAGCATCGGAGAAGTCTGATCTAAAGAGTACTTCAAAGAGCAGAGGGTTCTGTTCAGAATGACAGAATAATATAATTTTTAGGTATCCGATGTAGGTCATAAATAATAATTATTTGATATTGCGACGTCTATTACGCGGCCAGCTTGCATAGATCGTCGATAAAGTTAATAAAGATAATCGAAATCCCCATTTGCCTACTTAGAGGAGCTTTCAATAAATTATATATTTACATATTATTTTTTTTGCGTAGATATTATTGTGTTTGTTCATTTAATCGTCAAATACAAAGGCATAATTAGTCAAATAGAGTGTATCTGCTACTCTTACAGCTGCTAGAGATTAGAAATAGTGTGTATAATTGTGCCTCGTTACATTAGAATGACCACGAACATGCATGTTGAGATTGAGACTTGTCAGCACTCACATATCTAAGGTGCAAGTCGTATAAACGATATTATTATTGGAAAACGGTTACATACAAACTTGCAACGCGGCGCGAACAAAATATGAATCCTGGGGTTATTCACTCTTACTATTAGTGTATGAATGATTGCAATCGAAATCTATTCCTTGATTAATTTTAGAATGATTATAATGACTTCAGTCATTGAATGATATCATTGATTTTAGTCCGGTCAAAGTAGACATCTGAAATAACAAAAATTGGGGGGAAGCCGAATTTTGGTGGAGACCTTGGGTTCACCATCAGAAATAAAGTGTCAAAAATCCCCATCGATCCCATGTGTGCTAAAAAAGTTATGAGGGGTCAAAGGTCAAAATTTCAGGTTTTTTGGATTTTTCTCAAAAATGATAAGTTTTATCAAAAAAGTACTTCAGACCAAAGTTGTAGATCTTAAAATTATCTACAAAAATGGTACTCATGATTTTTTTTCTAGGAATCACTATTCCTGAGATATCGCGATTCTAAGAATCACGTTCTATGTGATATGCACACATACGACCTCTACGTACCTAGCCCCCCACTTTCGCAAAAATAAAAAACCAAATATGGATAATTATGAGCTATTTATGAGCTCTCGGAATATTCGAGTCCCGATTTTTGAGCTCGAACCCTGGAGCAGGAATTCACGTTTTTGAGTGGGGGGGCTGAAAACGTAAGTAGTCGGCCCCCCCACCCCTTAGAAATAAATAAAAATACGATTCGAAAGCTCATAAATAGCTCATAATTCTCGTATTTTTTTTGTTTTAATTCGATTATTTATAAGGGGTGGGGGGGCCGACTACTTATGTTTTCAGCCCCCCCACTCAAAAACGTGAATTCCTGCTCCAGGGTTTGAGCTCAAAAATCGGGACTCGAATATTCCGAGAGCTCATAAATAGCTCATAATTATCCATATTTGGTTTTTTATTTTTGCGAAAGTGGGGGGGCTAGGTACGTAGAGGTACACATACGCGTCGAGTACACTACCTCACAGGTGGCGTGGAAATGTGTGCTTATAACATAAAACGTGACTCTTAGAATCGCGATATCTCAGGAATGGTAATTCCTAGAAAAAAAATCATAAGACCATTTTTGTAGATAATTTTAAGATCTACAACTTTGGTCTGAAGTACTTTTTTGATAAAACTTACCATTTTTGAGAAAAATCCAAAAAACCTGAAATTTTGACCTTTGACCCCTCATAATTTTTTTAGCACACATGGGATCGATGGGGATTTTTGACACTTTATTTCTGATGGTGAACCCAAGGTCTCCACCAAAATTCGGCTTCCCCCCAATTTTTGTTATTTGATGACTATTTTTATGTCTACTTTGACCGGACTATTTCGTATAATATCACGAAATGATTTCAGAAATGCATCGCAAAGGTAGTGATTTCACGTGATTTTTGAATTCTAATGATTTCTTATTATTTCGCGTGTCTAATGGTACACGGAAAATAAATTGCGACGCTATTTACTCCAAGATTGGGTTAAATTTACTGTCGTTAAAAATACTCCAAAAATAGTAAAAATTATTCCATATGCCGCGAATGTTACTGCATTGATAAGTTGGATTTACTCCAATGATGCTAATTTAACCTCAACTTGGTGTTGTCATTTTATCACTCCATTCTGTAGTTAACTTAACTCCATTTGTTGTTGCAATGACAGCAATTTATTTTCCGTGTATGAGGACGTAAGCGCCATTATACGACTTTTTGCTTTTCGTAACGGCATAAGGTCATATATTTTTTTTTTATGCGAAAAACAAAGATTTTCTGAGTGAATAGCCCCTCGATATAAATCGTCAATTCATACTCTAAATCTTCTATGATGGACATTATTCCGAAAATCTTCAAAAGTATCTATCGCTGACCTACTGTGTCGTATGTTATTTTTTGCATTTTTCGGCATCTATCAATCTGCGGTCTTCCGGAGCCTGATCATATTGTTCACCAATTATTTATGTGAATAATTTTCCTTCTATTTCGTATCCTGTATAGAATTGCTGTGAGCCAACAAAACGATGGAGAAATTATTCGAGAAGTATTAACTTCAGAAGACCCCGTAACTGATGACGTTACTGAGTTCAATGAGGTTGTACTTCCCGATGAATTTCAAGATACCGATTTGTTCTGCTCAGAAACAATTCCTGATTCTCCGATGCAATCTACGAGTGACGAACGCGAGATTCACTTCGAAGTCGATGACAGGGAATTCGTGAGTATCCAGCCCGCGATCGAAAGTGATGTTGTCGAAGACCGTAAATTGCATTTTGAAAAAGATCTCGGAACTGAAGCCGAGCCCAATTCTCCATTGGAGTTGACTGGTAGAAGGATAATAGATATCAGTCATTTTCTGAATAGTATCATGGATATAGGTTACCACGCCCCTTTTTCTTGTAGTTTTGCCGACATGCATCCTATATCCGAGAGCCGGACAGGATTCATTACAGTCATCACCTTTCAATGTAAAATCTGTAATTTAGTCAAATCAATAACTTCCGAAAAATCGACCTCAGGACCCTCTAGCGTCAATGCAGCTTTAGTTTCCGGAATTATGTCCACAGGTGGTGGCTTTTCTCAGCTCGCGGAAATCAGTGCCTCGATAGATATGCCCTGTATGGCCTCAGATACGTGGGGAAAATATCATAAAATAGTTAGCGACGCGTATCACGATATTTCAAGGGAACAGATGCTAGAGTCAGGTAGAGAAGAAGCTAGGTTGGCCCGTGAGGTGGGTGACGTCGACGAGGATGGGTACCCTTGCATAGCGGTTGTCGCAGATGGGTCTTGGGCAAAAAGATCGTATAGGACCAAATATGATTCACTTTCGGGTGTAGCAGCAATTGTGGGATTCAAAACCAAAAAAGTTTTATTCACACGGAAAAAAATACTTGAGGCTCAATAGCAATACCATTATTGCTGAATATTTATTGCCAGTCTAACGAGAAATCTTATTACTTACTCAATACCATATCGATTCTCTGATTAATAGGTATTGTTAAGAAAGCCAGACAAATATAACTGAAAGAATCTAGGTAATTCGACTATTCGTTTCGAAACCGTAGATATACTCTGTTGAGCTGTGCTTTCCAGCTGGCGATATTCTCTAATCTTCAATAAACATTTCACGGCACTTACAAAATGATTCTGTAATGAAGCAATATCGAGATCGCAGAGACAGCGAATTCGCAGTCATCCTGCTACTGCTAATACTGTTTTGGTGTAATAGCAATACAAGTCTCGAGTTTTTAGAAAATTGCACAGCCATATATGCACTAAATGCGTTGTGTAGAAGCTACGCGACCCCGTAGTCTTAACGTAGCAATGCTAGTATTGCTGGCGGGCCAATACTGCATTGCAGGGCCTACAAAGCGTCAGGCTGGTTCTTGCTTACCCCATGCTTTCTTCGGTGCCACAAGCCAACGCCAATCCCTCATTTCTATTCTATTCGTGAGTGCATCCAATTCGCTCAACATGGATCAATTTGTGCAAGCCCAGTTGAAAAGTTGGAATTTAGAAAACTACATTCCTGTATTTGAAGGTAAGTGAAGTTTTCGAAATAATAATAAGGTCTGATCCTCTCACCGATGATAAGCCGACATTTATATCTTTGTAACTGACTCCGTAATTCTTTTTCCTCTGTTAGAGAACCTCTGATGATTTATGGCTAAGAATAGGTAGTACAAGAAAATGATATTTGTTTAGTAAATATTGAAGTTAGAAGTTGTGTAATTTATATATCAATATCGAAATAACTGTTAACGAAATAACGAAAGAATTGTGCAAGCCACAAGCTATTCTAAATATATCGGGTTCAGACCTAGACAAATAATTTCTTTGGTGGCTCTCAGTGTGTTCCGATGAAAAAAGCTCTTGATTTGTTGTGAAGGCAATTAAAAAAATAGGAGTCCTGAAGTTTCAAAATTGAAGTGCTGAAAACGCTATAATTTGGCAACGGCTGCTAATTTTACGAAACAAATTATTGTATAAGGAGTAGACTGTGTCAAAATAATTTTTTTTTTTTTTTCGATTAAACATATCTACAAAATTTCTTCAATATGAAAAAAAAATTCTCCTAAAGTTTGAGCTCAATATCTCTAAAATTGAGCTGGCGCAAAGGGGGGTCCCCTTTCCCATCTAAAATACATGCGGGAAAAAAAATTTTTTTCTTAGTTTTAGAATAACTACATGAATAAAATTTTTTTTTTAATTTTGTTACACATTATCTTATAGGAAATTTAATTCTCTACAAAATTGTTCCTATGCATTTTTTCTCTAAACTCAACATTTTTCGTAATGTAATGTTTTTCGTAACAATGTAAAAACCATCTCTAGTCTCTATTTTCGCATGAAACGAACATTTTTTTGGACGTATGTGTTCGGTAATTGAATTTGAATTCGCGCAGCGTTGGCCTTTTTTGCGTTTTTGACGCCTGGGCTCGGATGATAATCGAGATGTGTCACATTGTAACAAAAGGAGGTGGGCTACTAGGGATGGGCCTTAACAAAGTAGGGACTAGTATTTCTACTTCCACTTAGTGTTCTGATTTTCTTTGTCAAATTTAGAACTATTTTTCATGTTTACTTGATCCATTTTTTCAATTCAAGTACCTCATAAATATTCATAATCCAGTGAGAATGAAATCAACAATTGTGCTATACCCGCACGGAAATATATATATGCGAAAAATATATGCGACATATTTGTTTTTTGCGCTAACATATAAGTAGTAACATTCATTTTTATAAGTTTGATATAAATGTCAACATAAATGTTGCGGCATGTATGTCGACATAGATGTCGACATAGATGTCAACACTATGAAAAACTCATCAAACATATATGTATTATGCGTACATATATGTTAAACTATATGCGACATTTTTGTATTTTGCGTACATATATGTTATATATGCGACATATATGTTGCATATATTTTTCGCATATATATATTTCCGTGCGGGTAGTGAGTGCCGGGAATGAGTTCCATGTATTGTCAAGCATTGGGTTGATCAATTTGACGATTTTTTGTAATATATATTTCAAGGTTTAATTGTTTTGGTCTTCATGATTCATAACTAGATTATTGGTTTTTATCATACAATTTCAGAAAATGAGGTTGACGAAGAAGCGTTTAAATGTTTGACAAAAGAAATGATCAAGTCTTTGATACCTAAAGCAGGTCCTCAAGCTAAATTTATTAAGTATTGGGCTGCTGAATTCGACAAGGTAGATCGCGTAGCATCCTCGAAAACTAACGATAAAGGCTCCCTCGATCAGTCTTCCGACTTTCAGTATCTTCAAGATGTAAGAATTTGTCTCATTATTATTATTATTTTGAACGAATATTTCAAAAAAGAGAACTGCATAAAGGGGTGAAACGGGACATCAGGTACTAATTTACTTGCTGGAACAATCCAAGACACGATTGATCTGTTAAATTTTAAAAGCTCGTGGCCTCAAAGAAAATATCTGATTTGAAAAAAAAAGATTATGTTTTTGAAATTAACATCCTTTCTCCCTCATCCTGAAATGTATTTATCGTAATTATAAGTCCCGAGTAATTACATAGGATTTAAATGCAAGTGTAAGTATTCCGTCTTATTGTTAGTCGAGCCAATTATTGGTACCAGTAATCTGGAATCAATTTCGACATTTTATTTGTCCTCTGATTATCGAATTTCTATTTTCCGTTGGATCACGCAGGTTCTTTGTAACGTCAGTCAAATTTCTGATTTTGCAAATCTCAATGCAACGATCCCAGATTTCGTGCCGGGGGATAAGATTATCGAAGAAAGTTTAGGTAAATATTCTGTTCATTTGACTCATATTTCACTCAGTTACTTAAATGCCAATATGTAAGTCTTCCTCCAATGTTTTATGTAATAGCAAGCACTAGCAGTGCACTTGACTCGGACGTAGCGCAGGTAGCATGTAGCTCTCTGTTCGAAAACACAACAGGGCCTCCATCAACCGCTTCTACAAGTTCCATAAATTTCTCATCTATTTCTAATGTCACCGATATTGATGGTATACTGCGCCTAACGCCTGAAGGAATTGCTGTGATACGCAATTATGATAGAACTCGTCAACTTTCTCCTCAAAATCGGTTACAGCTTGCCGGCGCTATTGTAGCAGCAGAGCTCAAAGGGTCGCCAGAATTCAAGTAATATATTTATTGCAAACTTACAAGTGAATACCAATTGCACAGAGTGTACAGACGATTCCTGTACCCTTTATAGTTGCTGAAAATTGTGTAAATATAGCTAATACCCGGATGAATCATGATTGCTTCATTTCAGATTGACTTCAGAAAGATTAATGAATCTAGCAGACCTAATTAAGCAGAGGTTCCCAACAGAAAAGTCCGAGTCTTACTATATACCTTACAGATTAGATAAAGTAACGCACAAGAAAATTCTGGCGAAGGGCAAGCTTTATGATAAATATGTACACTACCGAGGTTTATTACGACGTAATGGGGCAATAGACACGAATCCGAGTCGTAAACGAAAAAATATCGAGTGTTCGAGACCACTAGTTCTCGCATTTCGAGAAGACCTTCACCGATCATTGTCAGGTGGTTATAATAAGATTATATATGGCCTTCAAGATTTCTGCATCTGCAAAAATGAACTTTGGCCAGCTGTAGCTTCCAAACAATCCATCCGAGAGCAAAATTCTACTAGGGTTTTTTCTTTCTCTTTCGATTATCTAGTGGCGGTATTTTGCTTTTTTCAAACTTTTTATTTCAATTTTCTTTTTTTTCTCGATTTTTTGTCTTATCTTTTTTTTATAAGACCGACGGAAAGTCTGTTTTTCGTCAAACTGATTTCCTTATACTATGTTTTTTTTTTTATAAAAAAGGTTATATCTGGGAAAACTGGGAAAAATCGAAGTTTGCGTGGGTCTCTGAAAAAAAAAAAACTAAAAAATACCGCCACTAGATAATCGAACAACGAAGAAAAAATCGCAGTAGAATTTTGCTCTCAGATGGATCGTTTGGAAGCTACAGCTTGCCAAAGTTCATTTTTGCAGATGCAGAAATCTTGAAGGTCATGATTATATTGACACAAAGTCATGATCGAACTTAAAAAAGTCATCAGTATGCGAAAATGTCGACTATTTCTATTTACTTAGACAATACTGAAGACCACAGAGATAAACTACAGTGGTTGAAAAACTGTATTGAACCGTGGTCAACCGTGGAAGGGTATTGGAAATTGACATCCAAGCCAAGGATTGACGAGCTTTCTGCTACCCCCGACTACACATCTGTGGAGTACTTTTCCACCTTCAGAGCACTAAAACAGCCTCTGGGTCACACTTTGGTAAGAATCTTTCTTAACACAAGCATAACTGGTCAATTGAGAGAGCAGGATTTCATATGCCTCAAAACATATACCTTAAACATTTTTGTAATGCAGTTAAGCATAGACTTCGCCCAAATTTACCCGGACAAGACACTGGCACTATATAGTGAATGGGAAACGTTCCAGAAGGAAATATTATCCTATTGCCACCAGAAGAAAGCGAATGATACGCAAATTAAAAATCTGCTTTCCTTGATCCCAGCTGTATCGGAGAGTGAAACTGCAGATGAAGCAAGTGGTGAAGCTTCATCGCTCGGTATGACAGCCACAAAATATTAATTCACCTTTTTAACATTATTGACCCATCAATCCGTAACTCACATAATATGTAATTTGGGAAATCTAGCGGTAACTTGTTGGAGAAAATTTGTTTCCAATTGAGAATGTTTGAGTGTCCGCGAATAATTTCTGGAGTCGCAAGCTTTTTTCACAATACCTACTTCTAAAAAATTTTCATACATTTTCATCAAGAGTCTAATCGAGGAAATACATCTTCTTATAGACATTATATGCCACAATGCGTACATACTTTTTTGCACTTCCAAGATTCATTCTTTGGGCTATATTTATTTTGAATCATTCAATTACAGTAATTCCGCCTGCGATCGCATTAAGGATTCTACCATTGCTATTACCATGTATGACCATCAAGGTTGCAAAAAAACGAGCCTGGAGACCAAGCAAAGTTGAAATTCAAAGCGGTTTTCTATTACATGTACCAGTAAGTTGACATCAACTCACAGTTATATCCACAATTACCAAAAATTTGCAATGCTTTGTTGAAAAATACTTTTTTCAACTTCATATCGGTATTACGTTCATTGCGTCATCATTCATGTTATTACTTATGTTCATACCAGTCGAACCATACATATTGTGTAACTTTCAAGTACGGATGTATACGAATACGTTCCGGAATTGTGATATTGAATTGAATTTTTTTCCTTTCATTGGACTCTAGTATTTCTCTCTTTGAAAAAATTGCATAAGGCTTCAATTTGTTACAAAAATACTATTTTTCTTTTTGTAGAGCCTAAGCCACCTTGACACCGAACTTGCCGCAAGAAAACGGAAACTTTTGGAACACGGCCTCACGGAGCAACCACTCGCAGTAATAGTTGGCGAGTCACTACTGACTAATTATGAGTGCTACGTGTGCATCAACGAATTCAAATACAAAGTGCAGTCGCTGCTGGACGCGATAGACATTACTTTTAAAAGTTTTTATGCGCTTCAACTCCAATATCCCAAAGAAGCTGAGTTAACATGGTTGTTGCTCCAAAAGAGGGTATATGATATAGCTGGCGAGTGCGATAAAATAATCCCAAGCGTTAGCACCTTGATCGCAGATTTAAGGAGCTGTTGACGAGCCTATCCAATATAATATAAAATATTTGTATTGAACTTTTATCTGTGCCTATTTTATAAGTATAATTAATATTAGCTTTTGATACATACTCTTTATAGTACAACATGCCTACTTGTTTCATTTGCCGAAAAATGTATCCAGATCTCGGATCAATATGGGTACATTTCAAATTAGTACATTTTCTGTCCGCGGGTAGTCAATTTCGATGTGGTGAATCACCGTGCCGTCGATTTTTCGGCAGTATAAAGTCTTACCGTAGACACTGGTTTTTGGAACATGACCAACAGAAACTTGAACCACAAAAGCAGGAAAATAATTTAACTACAGATCGCGAAAGCCAGGAAAGTCAGAATTTACATAATCAGGATAATGAAGTTAATATCCATCCTGCTGCAGAAGCTGAAACTTCACCATCAAATTATGTTAGCTTTGAAAAATTGATTCAACAAAATTCATTGCAAATGGTCGCGAAACTATACAACTATTCAACTTTTTCGAGAAGTCATGTACAATTTGTTGTGGAGGCTGCTCAGTCTTTTTTAACTGGAGGCCTCAACGTTATCCATGAACATGTTGAAACTCGATTGCGTGAACTTGGCGAATCCTCTGAAAACTTGAGCGAAACGTCCGACATGTTTTCTGCCTTGAAAAAAGCTTTTAGTGGTCTAGAAACTGAATACCAACGTTTCAAACGCTTTGAAGAAACCGGAAATCTTATTCTGCCAATCGAGGTTATCATAGGTCAAAGATTTGAAAAGATAACATCCACATCCGATGGACACACTCAAATGGCACCCGTTAATGTAAAAGCCCATTTCATTCCACTACGAAATGTTCTCAAGAAAGTATTTGAAATGCCAAATGTATACCAAGCTGTTACTGCATACGTACAAAAATTAGGGGATGAAACCGACGTCATTTCAAACTTTATTCAAGGGAGTCTCTGGAAAAGCAAGATTCATGGTTATACAGGAAAACAAGTTTTACCGCTATTTTTGTTTTTTGACGATTACGAAACAGGAAATGCTCTAGGCAGCCACGCTGGTATTCATAAACTGGGTGCAACCTATGTATCAATACCTTGCTTTCCGCCGGAATTCCAATCGAATCTCAGTTCCATTTATCCCGCTCTACTATTCTTTACTGAAGATCGAAAAGAGTTCGGAAATGCAGCTGTATTTCAAAAACTGATCGCCGAACTTCTATATTTACAAGAAGAAGGTATTTTAATAAAACATTCAGAAGGTACTGCAAGGCTTTATTTCAAGCTGGGATTAGTAGTAGGGCATAATCTGCTATTGCACTCTATTCTTGGTTTTATCGAAAATTTCAACGGAAATTACTCATGTCGATTCTGTAAGATGAATAAGCGAGAGAGAGCCGAAAGTTGCACGGAAAATGCAACACTGCTCCGAAATGTACGTTCATACGATAATGACCTATTGCTCGGGGACTGTAGTATGACTGGTATTAAAGAGAAGTGCGTATTTCACTCGCTACCCGGGTTTCATGTGACTACAAATTTGGCTGTAGATATAATGCATGACGAGCTCGAAGGAGTTTGTCAAGTAGATATGGTTGAAATCATAAAATACTTCACAGAAGATGTACGCATCTTCACGCTAGAAGACCTTAATCATCGTATCGCCTCTCATGATTATGGTTCGGTTGATAGTAGCAATATCCCACCTCAAATTCCAGCGCATCATCTCAAAAGAAATCACATTTCAATGTCCGCCGCAGAAATGTTAACATTTGTGACGCACTTCGGTGTTATGATTGGTGATTTAGTACCCGAAGACAATCCTATATGGAAGTTTTATACTATTCTTCGGCAGTTAATCTCACTTCTAATGTCGAAAATAATACAGAAAGATTGCTGCATTCTGCTTGAGACTCTGATTGCAGAACATAATTGTTTATTTATAGCGTTATTCAAAAAGAATTTAAAACCGAAAGCACACCACATGATACATTATCCTAACATTATGAAATCATGTGGTCCTCTAGTTCATTTATGGAGTATGCGTTTCGAATCGAAACACAGGGACTCGAAATTGAGTGCAGCTGTATCTACTTCTCGGAAAAATATTTGTGCAACTTTAGCATTGAAAGGGCAGCTGAAATTGGCGTATCAATTTATTGCTAATGAAGGGTTCACAGAAATATTGTCGATAGGTCCTGGATATTCTGTTCCGTTAACTGAACTACCTGTTGTAATAGACGAAGATATCCTCCCCTTTGCAGAATCGTCGGTATTTATCGTAAACTGGATACAGAAACATGGGACAAAATACAAGCCTGGTATGGTTATTGTAACATCCGATGACGAGGGGGTCCCTTGCTTCGGGCTTATTAAATATATAGTGGTAGAAAAATCAAAAATTTTCTTCATTTTCCAGGAATTGTCTGTCCTGGCATTTCAGTCACATTTTCAAGCGTTCGAAGTTTTGTTTACCCGATCGTATAAAATTATTGAATGGGATGAGTTATTAAATCCAATGCCGGTTACCTTAGTCAAAGAGCATGGTACAAACTTCGTAGTCCTTCGAAGTCGATTGTAATAAATAACTATATTCTGATGAATTAAGAAAATAAAATTTTGTTCCCACAAGTGATGCATCATTAGTATTACCTGATATTATACTGTGATAGCTATCCCAGGTAGCAATTTCGGAAGTAATGTAACAAGGATGTAACGGCTATGATGAAATGTCCGCACATTCAGAGATCAGCTACAAATCTGGTATTTTGACGTCTCAGTGATATCCCTGCGATGTCAAAGTACCAGATATGTAGCTGATCTCTGAATGTGCAGACATTTCATCATAGCCGGTACATCCTTGTTACATTACTTCTGAAATTGCTACCTGGGATGGTTATTCATCCTAGTTATACCAACACTGCTATAGCAATAATACTGATGGAGGAAGCTGCAGTACTGCAGATATAGCTAGAGCACTAGTATTAGTATAGCTACGGCAATAATACTAGTATAGCTATAACGACAATACTAGTATAGCTATAACGACAATACTAGTATAGCTATAACGACAATACTAGTATAGCTATAACGACAATACTAGTATAGCTATAACGACAATACTAGTATAGCTAGTACGACAATACTGGTATAGGTAGAGTAATAATACTTGTATTCAGGGAACACCCATATCAGTCGTGATGTTGCAGCTATACTGGTATTACTATACTATCTATTTGGAATTATGTCTGCTGCAGCAACGCGTGCGATTCTTCATCACCAGAATACCGGATATTCCTAATAGATCAATTCAACCTATGCTAAGCTTACAATAAATATCCAGCAATAAACGTGTGGAATCAGCAGTAATAAAGTATTGCAGTAGCCCAGGCAGCAAGAAAATATTCCTGATAGTGCCATGATTCTCGTTAGAATCAGCAAAGATTTTTTTCCGTGCATTGGGGTAAGAAATAAATATTGTTCGATGTGTGATAGAAGGCGAGGCGATACCGAGGCATCTGTAGGGAAGCATGAATGCTCGAAAAATTGGACAGGTTCTAGTACCGCGATGGAGGCAGACATAATAGTTGAGGGTTTTAAGTGTAGCGTGGAGATGCACGGTATCAAATATAATAAATTAATTGGGGATGGAGATAGTAGCGTTCACCGGAAGCTCGTCGATGCGCTTCCGTATGGACCGGAAGCACTAGTCAAAAAAATAGAATGCCGTAACCATGTTCTCCGTAACTATGGCAATAGGCTTCGCGATATTTGTACCAATCGTAAGGTTGGTACAGTTATTTTGCGTAATAATTTGCGCAAAAACTTGAAACGGCTACGTTATGCTGTGACTTCTGCGATTCGTCATAGAAAAGCGCAAGTTGCTCAGCCATTATACGTCCGAGTCGAGGATTTGCGCAAAGATATTAAAAACGGCCCAAGTCATGTCTTTGGAGAACATGGATCGTGTGCTGAGAGGGGTTACTTTTGTGACGGTAACCCGAAGCCAGGTGAAATAAACCTGGTGGAAGACCTGAAGTTGACTGGTGTCTTCCAAGAGATTCAGTCGGCAATGCATCGACTCACTGAGCATGCATCTAGCCTCATATGGGACGTGGATAACAACGTAGCTGAGCTATACAACGCTCACGTTGCCAAGGCTATAGGTGGCAAGAGAGTCAACTTTGCCCTCCGCGAATCATACGAAGCTAGATGCGATTCCGCTGTCGTGAGAATGAACTCCGGTGGACAATTCCATAGATTAGTGCAGGAAAAATTGGCAGGTAGAGCAGGTAAATTCACTCAAATCTTCTGCAGTAGGAAGTCAGGGTCTCTAAAAATTAGGAAAAAGTATTTCAAGGGAAAGAAGAAGATTTTCGCGGCTCAGATTGCTGACACCGACTATGGCCCGGATGCTGCATGTCCGGGGCAATCAGACTTGTCAGCTGAGGATTTGGCAGTTGCTCAAAGAGTCTTCGTACAAGCCTTGTATTCGGAGGACCTATTTGAAATCGAACGGAAAACAATGGGGCAGAGTTCGTCCACTGAGTGGTACGAACAACGTCGAAAGAGATTGACTGCCTCAGTTTTTGGTGAGATTTGTAAAAGAAGGCCACAAACATCTTGTGCCAAATTAGTAGAACGCATCCGCTATAGCGATTTTCATGGAAATTCGAATACAAGGTGGGGCATAGAAAAGGAGCCTTTGGCGATCGCACAGTTTGCAGCCGAACGGTCTCTTGCCGTGGACAGCAGTGGTCTAGTGGTGGACAAGGCGTTACCCTTCCTTGCGGCGTCGCCGGACGGGCTTGTAGGTAAAAACGCGGTAATCGAAGTAAAGTGCCCAGCATCTGCAAAACAGTCAACCCCAATGGAAGCCATAGAGTCAAAAAAAATAAAATTCATGAAGATTATTGGTGGAAAAGCCATCCTCAATGCTTCCCACAATTACATGTATCAGGTACAAGGTCTTCTACACATCACGAATAGAAAGTGGTGCTATTTCATAGTTTGGACACCGGAAGGTCTAGTTTATGACAAAATAAAACGTGACGATAAGTTTTGGACCGAAAAGATGGAAAATAAATTAGTAGATTTCTTTCACTTTTGTTTGTTACCGGAGATCGTAGATTCTAGACGTGCCCGACATCTGAAAATTCGCGAACCCCCTCACATCGTCGAAGCCCAAAAAGCCATGCGCAAGAGACAGTAAACTCATGACTGACGAATGACGAAAAGCCCGATTGTAAATATCTGTTATATATACACTCAGCAACAAAATTAACGGCGCACCCGGGACTCGGCGAAATAATACCGATTTTCAAAATACTGTAACTCAATGAAAAATTGTCGAAAAAAATCATTCGGCAAAGCATTTTGAAGGTTGAAACTTCATCTGCAAGATGGTTTTTGAAAATTCATCCTACGGTCATTTCTGACCTCATGGCGTAGGTCTGAGTGCCGGGTTGCGAAACGCCAGAAAAAACAAGTTTTTCAAAGTTCTCTACGGGGCGTTAAAAAAATCGCAGAGAACTTTCGAGACAGCCATTTTGTAGCCTGAAATCTCCTCTTCAAAAATCGTACCTAAAAATTTCACGCGCGATTTTTTTTCACCGAGTTATCCAACTTCTGGTGAAGCAATGTCAATAAGGGCAGGACTGACCAGTAGGCGAAGACTGATCTGGCGTTATCCAGGATGCACCGCGAGGAGGTACAGTCTACCATGCATCCCGTGTGTGTGTGTGTGCGTGTGTGTCTGTCTGCGTGTGTGTGTGCAGGCAGCGATCAGGACCCATGGCTCGTCACTTTCACGGTATTTCATGCCTCCAAACCCTCGCTGCACTGCGTGTGTGTGTGTGTGATGCTACGATATCTCAAGTTCAAAATCGGGTATTGCCAACCCTACTTCTTATCACCGCCTGCAAGTATTCTCCCATATTGATGCAACTCTAAATACGTGGGCACACACCCACACACACATACGCGTACACACACGCACGCGCACGCACACACACACACACACTCCTTACGCCTACTGGTCAGTCCTGCTCTTATTGACATTGCTTCACCAGAAGTTGGATAACTCGGTGAAAAAAAATCGCGCGTGAAATTTTTAGGTACGATTTTTGAAGAGGAGATTTCAGGCTACAAAATGGCTGTCTCGAAAGTTCTCTGCGATTTTTTTAACGCCCCGTAGAGAACTTTGAAAAACTTGTTTTTTCTGGCGTTTCGCAACCCGGCACTCAGACCTACGCCATGAGGTCAGAAATGACCGTAGGATGAATTTTCAAAAACCATCTTGCAGATGAAGTTTCAACCTTCAAAATGCTTTGCCGAATGATTTTTTTCGACAATTCTTCATTGAGTTACAGTATTTTGAAAATCGGTATTATTTCGCCGAGTCCCGGGTGCGCCGTTAATTTTGTTGCTGAGTGTAGCTTTGTAAATAACTATCGTGCCATACTTTTCTGTGATTTAGATCTAGTTGTATTACTGTGCCAAATATTCGTTTCCTAATTTTTAAAATATTTCAGTTATGGACAAAATCCGACTGACGCTCCGAAAACTGTATAATATGTTGTATATATGTATATAAGCTATAGCCTCAAGTTTGAAATCTTCTGTGATGAGCCGTTACGTACTTTTTATTACTTTTATTTCAGATGTAATATTTATTTGCGGTGCAATATAAGTATAGTATAGTATAGTGTAGTGTGTGTATATATATTATATATATATTGATTAATGCGTAGTATGTACAATACCAATTTTTGTTGAAAATTATTATTTCGTTAGTTACTTGTGAGATCAGATTCATATTAGGTAATTTTCATAGAAATCGCGAAATTGTATGATTATGATTTCTTCCAAATTTTACTTTCAGTGTCGAATTTCCTATTTTCCGTCATTTTATAATAGTTTCTTTTAGACCCGATAATGGTTGGGAGGTTGGGACGGGTTAGGTGGGTTTCTATCTAGTAGCGACCTCCACGTGGTGAAACCTGGGAAATTGATGATATTTCAGTTACGTTATATATCATTGATTTGCTGACAGCTGCTTATTTCAATTTTGATTTTCAAGTAACGTACATCGACTTTTCGAGAGCACTTTCGTGCCAAGAAAATTTACGCTATTTAATGAATATGTATATATATATATATATTTAAAGTTTTAAATTAGATAAATATGTGTTTTTTATTTTTTTTATATATATTACTATATATATGAATATATTATCAATATTATATATCAATATATAATATATATTTATATATAATAATTATATAAATATACCGCGAGGACCAGGTGAAAGAGAATGGACCATAGGCGCAGGAAACTAATATTTCGTATTTTCATGGGGATAGCCACTCGTTGCTCGGAAAAAATCCCTAGGCTGATTTTGACGCGCGGTCGATGCAAATCGGCGGCCATTGTTGATACAACGGCTGACTGTCAATACATCGCGGAAGCTAAACATGTGTGGTTATGTTCGTTTATTTGAAGCAAATGATTGATAAAGTGAATAAAGCCTATGTGAATAAGCTACGAATATTTATCAAAAATCGATTAATCCGTTTTAAATAATATCTTAATGCAATCAACGAATTAACCTAAGCTATAACTGGAAATTAATCAGCATCGAAGAGTGCATCGAGAAGAACCAATTTGAATGAAATTATTAATCGTATCTTGGTGTTGAAACTTCAATAAATTGAACTAGGTAAGTGAGACAAACTTTATTGAAGCTTACTAAAAGTTTATCCAATGGATAACAAGGATAATTGTTATGTTGTAATAAATTAGTCCTCGTTACAGTCACTAGCGCAGTTTAAACCGCGACGTCTTCGAGTCTTCGAGAAATGCACGAATCCTAGACTGGACATCATGCCTGCGCCTGTAATTTCAAGGTAAAAATTATCACACATTCATTGCACCATATTGTATTTATAACAAGCTCAACTAACCCTAAACATCACCATTCGAGGATGATTGCAAACCGCTGTCAAGAAGCCGTTAAGACAAGCAATTGGCATATTTCCTCGGGCTGCACTTGTGCGCATGGAGTCAAGTCAAGGAAATATGCCGTATGAGAGCTGTAGCATACAGCGACCAAAGTAATTGATGAAAAAGCGATATCAATATTGTCCTATAAGATTGACGATAATTACCAATGTTGAAACGGTGCGTGCCAGTCACAGTATTGAGAAATATTATTTCATTATCAACGGTCAAACGAAGTCTGCGGAGCAGGGTTGGAAGTCATCATGGTTCAAACAAAAACACAGGTGAGATTCTGTGTTTTACTTTGAATTAATTCGATTTGCTTTCTAACATTCGGAACTTGTAGTGAACATCCAACCACAAGTAAAATAAAGCTTCGAGTGTTCCACAATCTTTTTATTCGACACAGCTTTGGATTTCCTATTTGAAATAAAGATTATCATAAACATAATTAAGAAAGCCAAAGTGATCCGAACCCTTTCATAATCAAAAAAAATAAAAATGAATTGATTCAAAACAGTTATTTGAATGACGATAGATCTGCTACATAAGCCTACAGCTGTTTGAGCATTCTGCAATGAATTACCCTAGCTAGGCTCAATAGTTTGAGGACTACAGTCGACGCAGGCAGACATCAATGGTCCAGGATCTTGTGCGAGTGTCGCAGTACAAGTTACTGTTACATGGTGAACTACAGACCTACGATGCCTGTACAAATGCTCAAGTTAACATTCGATGGCTGCCGAATAGTAAACCAGGCAATCATAGAACTCTCTGATTATGATGAGTATAGCTTGAGGATTCAATGTTTCAAATGGTGGCTCGCAGCTGTGAAAGGTTCTCAATCCTGCCTGCGGCATGTGCGCTGGCCTACAGAGTGTGATTGAGCAGCCATGCATCAGGTGAAGGAACAGAACACTAGATCAGCCTACTTCTCAATCTGTAAAGATTCAAACACAAACGAACTCATGGTAGTCAAACCTGGACAGCAACAGCAGAATACAAGGCAGTACACGCTGTAAATACCAGAGGATAGAATCTTGCGTCATTTAGAGGGACGCATATTTCAATCATTACTAATTAAAATCGTGTTGTACTTGCGAACGAAGAACAGGTGGTTTTCAATCAATAAAATGCACGTACGTCTCTTTCGATAACTTTGATTGCTCTCAAGGCACCGACAGTCGGTCTTCTACGATGCCCAGATGCTATTTTTTGAATCGGCCGGACATTCTCATCGACATTTGCAATCATACAAAGTTCCAACAGAATGAGACTACCAGTTTTTGCATTGTTACGCCAGTAACGAGCAAAACCATGTATTTGGCCACAAAGCAGATGTTACCGAGAACTGTGTTTAGCCAGTTGATCATAAGCTACAATGGTCTGGCTGTAAATCATTTGGAGAAAACATCATGGCAGAACCTTATCTTGGTCTTCGTGATTGCTGATTGGAGAAAGTTCGAAAACTACGTATCGGCGATTACAACCTCCTACACAATTTTCGTAGCGAAGTTTCGCACATTACATTGCCTCATCTCCGAGTCAAATCACTACAATCCAATTGCTAGAAGATTTCAACGAAATAAACAACAAGGTTTTCGTTTTCGGGAAATTTCACAATCGTGTTTATAACCTGCAAAATTGAAAAAGCCTATCACTCGGATTTGCCGATACTGTTGTGTGTCGATCTTTGTTATTTCTGTTACCACTGTAAACAAGTATCTGGAATTTCCAAGATTTTGATTTCAGCTCATCACGATGTATTTAATCACTAGTCATACCTGAAATTGTGATTTCTAAATTTTCCGGTAGGCGCAAAAAATTATCAGTCTGTTAACGAACTTTCTGTTGGATATTATTACGCGCGAAAAATTAATATTGCTCCCGGCAACAAACTTTCTGTTAGATACTTTTACGCGCGAAAAATTATGCTCAGACGACTCGTGATTGGATGACACCCACAATTCTGAGGCAATAAACAATAGGCGCCCCACGTTCCCGGTAACGAACTATTTTTGGCGCGAAAAATGTTGCTCAGACGACTCGTGATTGGCTGGCACCCACACTTCCGAGACAATAAACAAAAGGCGTCACCGTTCCCGGTGATGAACTATCTGTTCGATATTACGTACCGAACAGACAACACCAGCTTCCAAATTTTTTCAAAATGCCGAATATCAAGTATACGGTAGAAGAAAGGGTGAGAATGGTTCAGCAGTGCGAGCAGGGTACTACTTACCAACAAGTTTCGGACCATTTCGCGGCGGAGAATCCGGATCGGCCAATTCCATCACCTTCGACGATCTTCAAGATGGTGAAGAAATTTCGGACGACGGGTAACGTGGACCCGAAGAAAAACGTTGTCTGCCAACCGTCGAAACGGCTGACTGAGGAGATCAAGTATCAGATCTTCCTCAAGGTTTCAGAACCCGGAAGAAAGCCAGCGAGGATCATCGCTCAAGAACTGGACATATCCAAGTCGTCAGTCCTCCGGGTTCTCAACGAGGATAAGTGTCACCCATTTAAACTTGAACAACACCAAGAGCTTAGGGCTGGGGACCCCGAGTCCCGTTTGATTTTTTGTAGGGAGATGATGGACCGCTTCAACGCAGACAGGGGTCTTCTGAACAGGATCTGTTTCACAGACGAATCCACGGTTGTACTCGTTTCTGCGCCGAATAGGCAGAATACGCGAGTGTGGGCTTGGAAGAACCCTCATATCCAGGTCGAGTCCCAGACGCAATATCAACTAAAGCTGAATGTGTGGCTCGGCTTGTGCTACAACCGGCTCGTTGGTCCGTACTTCATCGAGGGGAATCTCAACGGCGACAAGTACCTAGTCTTGTTGCGTGACCACGTTGTCCCTGCTTTGAGAGCCATCGAAGGGGATGTGAGGAGATTTTATACGTTGAAGTTCAACAATTGTTGTCGCGAATACTGAATCATTTTAATTGGGGTTTCGTGAAATAAACATTGCTTCCTTTACCTATCAGGGCCCCCCCATCTGGTATCAACAGGATGGAGCACCTGCGCACTACCGCCTCGACGTCAGGGCTTATCTGGACCAAGAGTTTCCCGATCGGTGGATTGGTAGACTCGGTCCAGTCTTATGGCCTCCTCGATCACCTGACCTCACTCCGCTGGATTTTGGACTGTGGCCGTGTATGAAAAACACCTTGTACACGGAAAACCGCATCGCCAACCTCGCCGAACTGCGAGCTCGGGTTATGGAGATCTTCGCGGACATGAGTCCTGAGATGCTCGTAAACATAACCGAAGGGTTCTACAATCGCTTAGGCGACTGTATCAGGATGCAGGGCGGACACTTTGAGGTCAATCGTCGTGGACAACTCGATGATCAGTGAGGGTGCGGAACATGTTTGGTAGCTCCATCTACGTTGGTACAAGAAGCCTTGGAAGCGGTGTGGACTTTGATAAAGCTCCAGAGTGCAGACGGTTTCGTCACGGGAAGTCAAATTTATTTACCCTTATTTTTAAAAACTTGAGTGCCCAAACGCGAAGGTAACAGATTAAAAGCATACAAGCATGTGCGGCCTGCTACATGTTGCATCGCTTGTTGTCAATTATAACTCATCCGACGACCTGTTTAGTGTGACTGGGACGTACTTTTCAACATCCATGTTTTTCAATAACTTAATTCCATTAAACAGCACTTATTTTTTGTCAAAGGAATTGGCAGCTGTTTGTGGCTCTCCGGCAATAGCCTGTCGTAACGACTACATGACAGCAGTTCGTAATCATCCTTGAATGGTGATGTTTAGGGTTAGTTGAGCTTGTTATAAATACAATATGGTGCAATGAATGTGTGATAATTTTTACCTTGAAATTACAGGCGCAGGCATGATGTCCAGTCTAGGATTCGTGCATTTCTCGAAGACTCGAAGACGTCGCGGTTTAAACTGCGCTAGTGACTGTAACGAGGACTAATTTATTACAACATGACAATTATCCTTGTTATTCATTGAATAAACTTTTAGTAAGCTTCAATAAAGTTTGTCTCACTTACCTAGTTCAATTTATTGAAGTTTCAACACCAAGATACGATTAATAATTTCATTCAAATTGGTTCTTCTCGATGAATTCTTCGATGCTGATTAATTTCCAGTTATAGCTTAGGTTAATTCGTTGATTGCATTAAGATATTATTTAAAACGGATTAATCGATTTTTGATGAATATTCGTAGCTTATTCACATAGGTTTTATTCACTTTATCAATCATTTGCTTCAAATAAACGAACATAACCGCAAATGTCAAGAATCCGCGATGTATTGGCAGTCAGCCGGCGTCTATCAACAATGGCTGCCGAGTTGCATCGACCGCGCGCTGAAATCAACCTAGGGATTTTCAGTGCAACGAGTGGCTATCCCCATGAAAATACGAAATATTAGTTTCCTGCGCCTATGGTCCATTCTCTTTCACCTGGTCCTCGCGGTATATATTCGTATGATTTTGAACCGAGCATGAATATACAGCTATTTTCTACAATGTATTTTAAACCTACACTGAGAAAATAATTCCGTTGTGAGAACGTTAGAGCGCTCCGTCATTACTACTCGATAGCCAACACAGTAGAGTCTACTCTGCTGGTCACGTTATCCCCACCATGTTATTCAGTATAAGGCAGTACGGAACAGGCAACGCAGTGCCTTATACTGGATAACATGGTGGGGATAACGTGACCAGCAGAGTAGACTCTACTGTGTTGGCTATCGAGTAGTAATGACGGAGCGCTCTAACGTTCTCACAACGGAATTATTTTCTCAGTGTACGGCTGAGGAGTAGGGAGCCTAGCGTCCTCAGCCTACCCCCACCACAGTAGCAGCTATGATGCTCTGTCTTTCTTTTTCGTTTGCTGTCTCGCTCGACACAGTTCACGCGGGAAGCGGAGTAGCCCGCGCTTTTCAGCTAGTCAACACCCTTAAGAAAGCGTGGTGCAGCTAGCTTTGTTGTTTCGGCCTCATCGTCGAACAATGCCTCAAAGAATTCATCTCAATGTATATATGAACCCAATACATATCTATATATATATTAGGGTGGTCCTTAAATACCAACTCGAGGAGTGAAGCATGGCAACTTTCAGACAAAAAATCCAAAAAAATTGTCCCTAAATATTAGATTTTTCAAAAAATTCCAATAGGTGCCTAAAGAGGTTCAAAGTTTCTCGTTTAAATAACATTGGATCTTATGATTTTTTTTCCTTTCCATTCGATTTTGGGTCAATTTTGCTCCAAAAAATTCCACTATATAGAAAAAAATCAAGGAAATTTTTTCGGTCAATCTGTCTATGATGTTAGCCCCTGAGCCTGATTTTTTTCCACAATTTTACGCGAAAATATTAGAATTTTCGATTAGCACCCTTACGATGGGATTTTTTTTAATATTCTGAAGGTCGTTTCCGAAGTAAAATTTCACGAGGAATGCAGGGAAATTGAAAAAACAAAGAAGAAACGAGAAAACTTCAGGACTCTTTAGGCACCTGTTAGAATTTTCGAAAAAATCTAATATTTGGGGACAATTTTTTTTTATTTTTTGTCTGAAGGTTGCCATACTTCACTCGTCAATTTTGTATTTAAGAACCACCCTAATATATATACATGTTTCGACAACACATATCTAGATATACACATCATATATGAGTATATACATATATTGTAATGTTTTACGGTGTATCACCTTAATCGGCAAGTTAAGGTGGACCGTCGTTATTGTGAATACTTTGTCCTAGCCTGCAAAAGCAAGTCTTAGATGAAATTAATTAGGAACTTCTTCAATTTCTAGGTGAAAATAGTCGGTTCTGCCGACGACAAAAAACCTTCGATCTCTTCATCTAATCTCTTGCGGACTCGGACGTTTTGAAAGTCAGAGCCGCGGTTACTCGGAACAGGGTGTTGAAACCGTGTCCGAGTCCCTATGTCAGAGCAGGGTTTTTAGGCCGTGCCTGCACTTGTTAACTAATCAGAGCAGGGATTTTTATGCCGTGCCTGATGCTTAATACGATTCTAGCTCAGATCCGGGTGGAATACCGAGACTGTGTACCAGACTTGGGTTGGTAAACCATGGCCCTCGGACATGGGTTTTTAGCCGATGCCGTACGCTCTTATGGTATTACTTTCCGAAGCTGTCCCCTATGCTGTTTCGAATTAGGAATCGAATGCGAGACAGATAAGGAATCAAACAATGGCACAAATTGTATCAAATTATATTCAACTAGAATGATACAATAATTATAATGAAGGAGTCAAAATCGGTGTAAGTCTAAATTGGTCTCAGTCGGGTAACCTATAAGATTATAGTTATGGTTGTTTCTATTTTTTGTTTGGCTCGATATAAAGTTATTTAGCGCTTTGCTAACATATGTGTTTATTGGCGTAATGCCGTTGCTCAATGCAACTACATTTTGTATGTTATATATTTAATTCAATAAATTAAACTAATCGCTTTGATCATGATTTTAATTATGAAGCTAAATTAATGAAGAGAACCGATATCTCTGTCATTATACCAAATTTGTGTGAGTCACTCTGAGTCGCTCTGCTCATAGAATGCTGGCGATGCCTAGCACTCGTCCGTATTTATTGTCGTTGCCCCACCATTTCTGTACTCAGCTAGGATTATCGCGTCATAATCCTTGCTTTGTCTCGATTCTTGCTTTTTCTTCTGATTTCATGTACGTCATATACCTTTTAGGTATAATGCACATGTTACAATATATATATATACACTTCCATATATATCAACATCACTCCCGTGCTCGCTCCCGTGCCTACGCTATACAGCGTATGGGTAAAAAAGTTCGACTTTGTCAGGTTGAAGGTCTTAAACTGAGAACCTTGGAGCTTTGGGCCTACGGAGACTTTTGTTCTACGTGTCAAGGACTATCATTATACGGAGTTTAGGAAAAATTAGCCGAAAGCCATTGCTCATACACGGAGAAAATTTTGCGTGTCCGGTGCTCGCACATGAGAGCACCGTAGTCGCAAAAGTCCGATGACTGAAGTCGAAGTCTTTGTGCGCGCGCCCAGCTCGCAGAGTGCGAAGCAAGTAATCTCACGACTATGGTAATGTAGGGCCCTCTAATGTGCGCGAACGCCTGTGTCTCAGCTCGAGCGCGTCAACTTACCCTTTGCGATGACCCAGCGCGCAGAATTGATGCGACGGCCGCATGCCAATGAGTTTTAGACGTTCGGGCTCTCGAAGTGCGATGGTGGGGCACTCGTATTTGCGAGTGTGGGACCGTACCGCTAGAAAAAGATGATGCGAGCGGGGTGCGCGCAACATTTTCTCCGTGTAAGGATTCTGCGGGGTCCTTTCAAGATAATTTGGCATTTTTGACTGTGGTCTATGAGCTTCATTGTGTTCGTGTAATCTTCGGCAGAACTGGGCCGAAGGACGGTGTAGCGAACCCAAGAAACGTTTTATCTTCCCAAGATGACTCTCAAATGGAAACCCTAACAGCACGGAACGTTGCAGCAATGTCTCAGCAACATTGCTAAATTTCATTTTCATTGCATTGCACTGCAATGTTGCTGCAAGATCCCTGCAATATAACTTTTGCAACATTGCATTGTAATGTTACCGCAAGATTCCTGCAATATAACTTTGTTATATTTATATATTTACATAATTTTGTAATTATCATATATTATATATGAGGCATTCCACGTCAAGTGTTCCCACCAAAAATTTTGTTCCTCCCACTTTCCACTTGGTTTCATTTTGAAGGGTGAGGAACAAGGATTTCTTTGAGACATATTTGAGCAAAAACGATAACGTCGCATTCTGAGAAAAACTTGAAAATATGTTTGGATTCGAGAAAAACTATCTAAATTCTCAACAAATTTTATCCTCCCACTTTCCATTTGGTTTCATTTTGAAGGGTAAGGCACAAGGATTTCTTTAAGACATATTTGAGCAAAAACGATAATGTCGCATTTTGAGAAAAACTTGAAAATATGTTTGGTTTCGAAAAAAACTGTCTAAATTTTCTTTTATCGAAAAATCCTTTCGATAGACCGAAAGAGTGCGAAAAACTGTTTCCAAAACTGTCCTTA
This sequence comes from Tenthredo notha, assembly GCA_914767705.2. Taxonomy (NCBI): domain Eukaryota; kingdom Metazoa; phylum Arthropoda; class Insecta; order Hymenoptera; family Tenthredinidae; genus Tenthredo; species Tenthredo notha. The sequence goes on along the minus strand of OU611907.1, from coordinate 2,152,486 downwards.
CAACGTAGAATCCGCCTATCAGGAACAAAGTTACGATACATCAAAGAACGGCCTGCAGACTGCAATGACGAAATACGTGTACCTGTATCGGGACAACGGGTCGGTATCCAAGCTTCCGTTTCAGGGGGTTAGAAGGGGACCACTAGTACTACAATTTGTCAGAGTTTCAATAAGATCAGGCAAAACAAAATTTTTGGTGGGAACGTTTGACGTGGAATGCCCCATATAATAATAATAAGATAATAATAATGATGTATAATAATAATAAGATAATAATAATGATGTATAATAATAATAATAATAATAATAATGATAATATAATATATAATAATAATAATAATAATGATAATATAATATATAATAATAATATATAATTATTATACATTATTATTATTATTTTATTTTATATTTTTATAATTTTTAGTGCTTCACAAAGCATATTCGAAGTTCGGAAAAAAAAATTTACGATAGCTAAAACTATATTGAACCTACAGCGATGTTGTCCACAAATTCTGAATCTTTTTTTCGTATATAGAACGGAAATTATACGCGTCCGAACACAAGAAGTCCATGTTCCATCTTTGGTTCCATCTATTAATCAAATGGACAAAATAAATCCTCCGTGCGATACCTCTTAAAATCATCGTACAGAATCCACTCTATGCGGGAAGTCACATTGTAAGAGTATTATTGGTTTGAGATGGTGCAAGCTAGAATAGTACTTTTCGATACAAGTGCATAAAGGCGGCAATGCCGCACACCGAGTGTGAAGGCGTAGGACGAGCCCGACGTCGAGTCGGAGGCGAGCCGGAGGCGAGCCGAAGACGAGACTTCGGGCTCGTGCTATGGGCCTCCACACGAGTGGCATTGCCGTCTTTAGCACGTGTGTCGAACACTATTTTTTGCAACACCTACATCGAGAGTTCTGGTTTATGCCGTCTATAGGCATCGAAAAAGTCTTTCGCGCACTGGTACGCTTTTAAACACAGTGCGAGAAAACTTTCTCGCACTAGTGTTTAAAAGACATTTTAAGTGCCTATAGACGGTGCATAAAACAGGACTTTCGATGTAGGTGTTGCAAAAATATTTTTTTTTCAGGCGGTCTAAAGGCGGTCTGTATATTCGAGGTTGCTTTTACTGATCGTTTCTGTTTATTCCTTATGTCAGTAGAATTTATATCACGAAGTTTTATTATTGCATGTTTCATAAATAAAATCACTCAATTCGCGATATTGCATAAATCTAACATTTTCCAGATGTGATCCTGCCTTGACACTGATCAATCATGATACTGATCGGTGTGATTGAAATATCTATAAGCTCTTAGTTCGAGACCTTGATCATAATTTTCCACGAATAGGAAAATATGAGGCCAACTACCATACGGTGGCTTGGCGTAGTAGGTAGAGCGTGCGACTAGTAATACAGCGACGCGAGCGGACTTGGGTTCAAACCCCGGTTAGATCGAACAAATCGGATGGTGTTTTTCTTAGCGAACTGATAATGCTTGTTGATCTACATGAAAAGTTACATAATGTGAAATCGAATATTCACACGTACATATTCGACCCATATGATACACATACCTACGTATCGAAAACGAATTTTGGCAATAATGCCGGAACTTTTGCAATATTGCAGATTATCTGGCAATATTGCAGGGACATTGCAGATGTTATGTAAGAAACGCGGACATTGGGACATTGCTGCAACATTGCAGGAAGGTTGCAGCAATATAACCGCAACATTTCCTATATTGCAAAGTTATGTTGCTACAACATTGCTGCAATGTCTCGGTGCTGTATGGGAATGAAGTTATGAAGGACAAATTGCAACCCATATTTACTACATCATCCGCAACATGAATTAGATTATGCATATTCATAACCGAAGCATTTGGTCCATATAATTCTGGCAAAGCCTCCACAAAACTTTTCAAATAATTTTTGGCATAATCTGTATACTTCAGAGCGTCTTTACTTGACAAGATTCTGAAAGCTGTGTGGAGCAACAAAAAGTGATTATACAAGACTGGTTCCAAAATACCCTTAAGAACGATAGGACCACAGTACAGTAGAAAAAATCTGTATTCCGTTGCCTTCCACTTTGCAAGTAGATTTAATGAACGTGGTTTTCGCTGAAACTCTGTAGGAACCTGGGTTCTCAGATACTCCATTCGTCTCGATAGCTCCATTTTGTACTGTTGGCTTAGCTTTACATTTGAATCACTTGAAACCCAGGATTCTATCAATCGCTTCATCGCTCCGATGCACGCTAAGTGCATAAAATCCAGTATTCACAAGCGTATATTATCGATGGGTGGTTCAATCATCAATAAAGGAGATACGCCAACGTGGTGATCTGGATCCTGAAAAGTTCTAAATGCCACGTCTGTTCTTTCCTGGCAGTCTGTCGGTAAGAATACTATCGTTTTATCGATTCTTTCCCCGTGGACTTCACACCTTTCGCACGAATGGAAGCCTGTATGACCTTTTATACATTTTAAAAATGCTCGTGCAGGTGTATCGCAAATAAAACACTTCAATCTCACCTTCAAGTGTTTGCCAGATACGAATATGCCCTCTGATTGGAGTTTGTTCATTTCTTCAATAAAACGTCTGAGATATTCAGATACACTTTTAGGCTTTGAGTTACCGCAGAACATGGCAACTGTGAAAGGCTCATAGACCATTGGGTTGCAAAAAATCTGACATACAATAGTCCAGAACTGCTTATTGCTGGACTTGAATAGTGGCAGTCCATCCACATTGATTAGCAGCTCAATCAAGTTATTTTCATGTAAGTTGACATTGATAGAAGGAAGTAATCCTTGTGCAATACCGAAATAAACAAATTCTCCTGTAGCATCATCTGAAGCATCATCCATTTTATGAATAGTGTACTGGGCAGAAGATGTTCCTAGGAAAGTCTTTGATGATTGTGGGAGAGTTGGTAGCAATCTGGTTCTCAGAATACCGAGCAGTTTATCGAGATGAGTTTGACAGATTCTCGATTCCACTGCCCAGGTCTTCAATTGTTCAATTTCTGGTACTACTTCTTCGGGAAAAGCAATGTTCATAGCTTGTTCCTCGTCTACTACTTCTTCACTGCTGGATTCCCCAGCAGTATCAACATCGACATCTGCATCTCCATCTTCTGAGTCATTTCTATCTGAATCAAACACTTTACTTGAACAATCACTGCAAGCATAATCACTTGAACTTTTGAGTTCCAAAGAATGAATACGTAGTGTTTTATTTTCACTGGTTGTAGGGATGTTTACATCATCCTCATGTTCGCTTTCAGACGAACTACTTCGACGTTTTCTCTTCAATGCCTCCAATTCACGTAATCATTTTACGACAGCCCGATGCTTGCGCAATCGGGCTCTAGACATATTCTTGGTATTATCCGAATCCATCGAAAAATTATAGAGGAAAATATATGCGTATATCAGTGACCGAGCGCGGTGCCTGATGGTGCCTGATGCTTGGTTATGTTCACGTCTCCACGAGCGTTTCGAGTGTTGAAAACCACTGTGTCGAATTGTCCTAATACGCGGCCGGGATTGGCCGGAGAAAGGCCCTAGTTTGGTACTAGACAGTTTCTCTGACTAGGCTCTGTCCACGCATGCCTATATTAAGCTCTAGATTGGCTAGCCTGCGCCAAGCTGGAGCCACGATAGATTCCCCTAACTTGGAACGCCTAGATTTTCCCAGCTATGCGCTAGCCTAAAACTAGGAAACTCTAGGCATATTTCTACCTGGGTACTGGCAAAAGGTTTTGCCAAATTCTGTGGGATGATGGACCTTCCAACGCCTGTCAAGGATTCGACGTATCGCAAAGTTTTAAATCAGGTAGTCAAAGCAACAACTGACGTGGCGAGTACGATGATGCATGCGGCTGCCGAAGAAAAGATAGCAGCCTCAAACAACCCGGACGCCCGAGAAATAGTCGTGCAGTTTGACGGTACCTGGCAGAAGCGTGGATTCAGCCCTCTAAACGGCGTATGTGCTATCATTGGCACAGAGACAGGTAAGGTTTTGGACATTGAAGTCTTATCTAGGTTCTGCATGCAAGGCCTGTGCTAGCTGGAAGGGAGAGCAGTCAGGGGATCGGTGGAATTCTTGGTACCAGAACCACAGGAGCAGCTGTCAGGCCAATCACCAAGGTTCGTCCGGAGCGATGGAAGTCACCGGCATGGTAATAATTTTTAAAAGATCGGAGCAACTTCACGCCGCAAAGTATGTTGGATACATTGGCGACGGCGAAACGAAGAGCTATGCCAGCGTCGACAAAGCAGAGCCCTACGGACCGAACGCAAGGATCGAGAAGCTGGACTGCTGTAGCCACATACAGAAAAGGTTAGGATCACGCATGAGAAAACTAAAGACAAGACTCAGGGGACAGAAGTTAGCGGACGGCAAGACCATCGGAGGCAAGGGTAGACTCACGGACAACGTCATCGATCAGATCCAGTCATACTATGGAAACGCTATCAGGAACAACGCCAATTCGGTCGAAGGTATGAAGAAAGATATATGGGCCATATGGCGTCACAAGTCCTCGACTGACGATGAGCCGCAACATCATCTCTGCCCGAAGGGTCAGGGATCCTTTTGTAAGTACCAACAGGCAGTTGCAGCTAGAACTGTTGGTACGTTCAAACATCGAGCTGTTCTCCCGAAGGCTGTGATGGACGCGATCAGACTGATCTTCGTGGACCTCAGCGACGATTTTTTACTGAAGCGTTGTATCGGAGGTAAGACGCAGAATGCAAACGAGTCCCTGAACAGCGTGATATCGCGTGTCCAATGGTATAAGGTCGTATCTGCCAAAAAGGCGATTTTCGTGGTAAAAGGTCGTATATTTTTTTTTTTTTGCGGCGTTCACTGTAAAAGTACCCAAAACACATAGATTCATTGAAATTACATGAAAAAATGGATTAAGGTAAAAGCTCGTATGTTTGGTGGATCCGCTCTTTCACCACTAACTTCTTATTTTTTTTCCATCATATTTATTAATGGTATAAGGTCGTATAGACCATTTTTTTTTTTTTTTTTTCGGAAACGTTCCAAAAATTTCTGAAACGCAAAAATAGATCGATATTTCAGAAAAGTCTGGAATTTTTTCCATTTTGAAAAAAAAAATTTGAAAAATAACGGTGCAACATCGTGCCCACTCAAAATTGTTTTTTGGTGATTTCTATAGTTGATTACGAAAAATATTATCGACTGCGTACTCAATAGTTTATGTAACATTGATGAGAATGAAGAAAAACACAAATAACTGACTAGACAGATGTATTTTATAATGAATAGCCATGATCGAAACAACAAAAATTTGGAACCAATTTTTTCCCAAGAATTGCACGATCACGATGATTATTGCCGTCATCGTGGAGCTCGGGCTCTACCGTCGGAAGGGTTATTAGGTTCATTTCCATCATCTAAAAATTATGAATGGTTGTAAACTAATGAAGTGATTTGAAACAAATACTTGAACAATACATGAAAATAAAAATTCAAAATAGAAAGCGCAGAAACGTATAGTCCTTCCGCCTATGCAGCTCCTGTATCGGTGGGCGGGTCCCCGAGGTAACTTGTGTGGAATTTATGTTTTTGGGGTCGCTGATTCCGAATTTGTCGGTTACCCGGCCGAAAAATTAGCGGTTCAATTGTTAATAACAATTTAATTGTTGAAAACGCGTTATCTCAGAAACTATGGGAGATGTGACAAAAAAGTTAAATTACAAAATGGTGCTCTGATCATTTAGAAAAATTTTTGTCTCTTGCAAAATTTTGATTTATTGCCTCGTTGATGAGATATACGCGGAGAAAGAGTTAAGCGAGCGGGCGCGCGTATCCAATAGTAGCCGGGGCGTGCGCTGTGTGGTAGGAGCGATGTAATCCACGTGGGCAATTCCACCTCAAATCGGCCAATTTTGGGTGTTTTTTGACCTCGTATTTTTTGAATCGATTAAAATTTTTTTTACGGTGATTCTACGTCAAAATAATAGACCCGTATTTTTTTGTTAGTCCAAAAAATTTTTTTACGCTAGTTATGAATTATCGCATTTGACTGTAAAAGTGGCGCGTGGGCGGCTTTGACAATTAATATCTCGGGTCCCCTTTACCGTAGAGAGATGTTCCAAAACGCGTTTGAAAGGCGATGAAAGACACTTTTTGATAAAAATTTTCAACTTTTCAAAAAAATATAGTTTTGTTGTTTTTAGAAGCAATCAAAATGTTTATCGATTTTTTTCGCAACCTAAGGCCATTTTTAAAATTCTAAAAAAAATACGATCGCATTCCTCATTCAATTCTGAAGATGGCGAATTTTTGGAATTGATGGAGCGATTTTTTTAAGTATTTTTTTTACAATTATTCGTCTGGCGCTGCGTCAGGTTGCCACGCCGCGCGCCTTGCTACTACGGTGTCATTCCATGTATGGAAAGCCGGGCGCCACGCTATTGGTCGAGCCCCGTACGACGCGGTAGTCACAAGGCGCGCGGCGCGGCAACTTGACGCAGCGCCGGACAAATAATTGTAAAAAAAATACTTAGAAAAATCGCTCCATAAATTTAAAAAATTCGCCATCTTCAGAATTGAATGAGGAATGCGATCGCATTTTTTTTAGAATTTTAAAAATGGCCTTAGATTGCGAAAAAAATCGATAAACATTTTGATTGCTTATAAAAACAACAAAACTATATTTTTTGAAAAGTTGAAAATTTTTATCAAAAAGTGTCTTTCATCGCCTTTGAAACGCGTTTTGGAACATCTCTCTACGGTAAAGGGGACCCGAGATATTAATTCTCAAAGCCGCCCGCGCGCCACTTTTACAGTCAAATGCGATAATTTATAACTAGTGTAAAAAAAATTTTTTGGACAAACAAAAAAATACGGGTCTATTATTTTGATGTCGATTTCAAATAAAAAAAGTTTCAAGCGATTCAAAAAATACGAGGTCATTTCTCGGCCGATTTGAGGTGGAATTGCCCACGTTCAAGTTGAGAATTAAGCAAGCGGGCGCGCGTTACGAGGCCGCTGGCGCGTTGAGTGCCTCCGCTCTGACTCGTCCACGAGCTCTCGGCCTATTCTATGATTTTTCTTGCGATGTGTCCTTCGCAGAAATAACGTGGGGCAGAACTCTGACTAATTTGTACGTAGAGAGCGTAATATAAACAAACTGGGTCTCTTCGACAAATAAAAACACGTACGTACAAGTCAGTGATTTTGGTAGAGTGAATTGATTTTTCACTCGATTCAATGAGATATATTCATTTGCAGTGACTTTTTATTGCTACAATGGAGAATCGAGGAGTGTCTTTACGAGTTTCCCAGGAATTCGATAGGAGTTTATGCATAATTTGTCAGAAGGGAGGTAACTTGACGTCTGGAAAAAAAGGGCGTGAACGTATTCGTGATGCTGCCAAAAAACGAGGGGATTCCGTTTTAGATCGATTGCAGAAATTGAGTGATGACGAAGAGTTTTTCTACCACATGACAAATGATTGTTATCGGATATATACAATGAAACATAAGATTGAACAAGCTATCCGAAAGAAAGCAGTTAATGAAACTGAAGAAAAAATCGAAAACACAAAAGCAAATTTGTCCGAAAATTCGAAATTCACCCCACGAAGGACTCGATCGATGGTCGCTAAGGAGAAGGGTGGTGATTGTTTTATTTGCAACAAAAAGTCAAAGGAAAATCCATGTTTATTGAGTAGTCAATCTAGAGCAGAAAATCTCCGCAAGGCTGCCTCTTTCTTCGAAGATAACATATTATGGAATAAAATTGTCCACCTGCAGGATGGACAAAGCATAGTTGATGAGGAATTATATTATCATCGTTCTTGTTTACGTAAATATGAGAGCCGATATAAACGTAGTAGGATCAATGATAAGAATAATAACATCGATGGAACTACGGATCGAAAATCCCAATCTGGGGAATCCTCTCAACATAATGATTCTCATTCAAAGGCCAGGATGAAAATTGAATGCATAAAAACGATTGTCAATAAGTTGGTGCCTGAGATAAGATGTGGAAAAGCATTTTCCTTAACAGAAGTATACAGTGAAGTAAATTCGTTATTGATTCCTCACACGTCTGTTCGAAACGACGACACAAAAAATTATTTGACTACAAATCTAGGTAAGTCAATTCAATTTCACGTTCCCAAAGCCGCGAATCGACCGATTCTTTTTTTCGATGCCTCTATAACAGCCGGGGATTTGATTGAAATTATTCGTTCAACTGATGTCCTTGTAGAAAGTGCAAACATGATAAAGGGAGCTTTGAATACACTAGATTTTGGACTGAGTGATAAATTCTGCGATGCGAATGATTTGAGAGAAGCTTGGGATGATATAATCATTCCACCTCCACTTTTGAAATTCTTTTCGAAGCTTTTTAATTTCAACGAAAAAGACTTCAACAATAATGATATTATGAGTGACTCAGAAGACGATGATGAAGCTTCAAGTGAGGAATCACCTGAAAAGAGAGGAATTTCTAAAAAGAAAATTTGTAGGATCAAAAGCTTATTACAAATGATGTATTTTCTCAAACATGGAGGAAAAAAGAAACCGCCACTTCATGCGCTAGTCGCTCTATCGGTACATAACTCTTGCAAAAGTGTGACACTAATAAAAAGTTTGAATAGGATAGGTATATGTATTTCATACGATGAAGTACAACGTTGTCAATCTCGTTTGGCTGCGTATGCCGTTGAAAACAGCGCAGATGGAATACCAACACCTTCTCATGTCGATCCAGAGAAGTACACTACTGCTGCTTTTGATAACTTCGATCACAACGAGGCAACTGAATCCGGTTTGAACGCGAGTCATGATACAGTTTCCGTATTATTCTAGGATAGATCGAAAGTGGCAAAAAAGAAGCCAAGCATCTCTGATACCCAGATATCGAGTCGCTCTCGAACATTCGACCAAGAACTAGAGTGCCAGAAATTGAGAGATTTTGCGAAACCCTCAGGTCTCATTTCTCTGTCTGCAGGCTATCAAGTGAATGTTCATAAGTGCACTGTAACTCCTGATACGTATGGTATTTTCAATGCTTATGATCTCGTGTGGAATTTATGCAGATTGAATTTATCATCGGAGACGGTAGATACCAGAAACTCCGAGCTGTCTCAATTGATACCGCCGTGGTCAGGATTTAATTCTCTCGTCATACATGATGAACGTCCTACACAAATTGCTGCATTTAATCCAATTCTACCGCATCCACTTACTGATTTTTCAACTGTGAATAGGGCATTACACAATTTCCAGGATGTCCTCAAAAAATTAAAGCAACAATCCTTGGCCGTATTTTGTGATGAAGGTGTTTATCGCATCGCTCGGCACATTCAATTCACTCGTGATCAAGAATTTGGACAAATTTTTCTCGTCCTTGGGTCTTTCCATATGACCAAGGTTGTACTCGCATGTGCAGGGAAATATCTACGTGGGAGTGGTGCGGAAAATGCATTTGTAGAAACAAAATTATTCGTTATTGGAACTGTTGAACAGGTATTGAATGCTACAAATTACTCGAGATCCTTCCGAGGTCTAATGAAACTTGCAGAGGCTCTGGAGAGATTGCTCTTGCGAGCTTTTTTTGAGGAACATGATATCGAGAACTATGAAGACATTATGATATACTGCGATATGTTGAAAGACGTATTGAATGAAGAATCGAATGAGGAAACTGAGAAAGTGTACTCCGAATTTTATTACAAAGCAGAGAAGTTATCGGCTGATCTGAACATTTTTATTACCAAAAGATGCTCTGAGTCTCTTCTGTTCAAGTTTTGGAATAACTTTTTAATAATAATGCAGCTTATACGTGATTGAATCCGCGCAGATCGAACGGGTAACTGGAATTCACATGTCAAAACTGTGGAGAAAATCCAGCCAGTATTTCATGCCCTGGATCGTTCTAATTACGCTCGCTGGAGTGCTGTATATCTTAATGACATTCTCGGTCTCGAAGAATCTCATCCAGAAATTCATGAAGCATTCATGAAGGGACGATTCAGTGTGAAACATACTCAATCTTCATTTACGTCGGTCGCGACTGATCAAGCATTGGAACAGACAATAAATCGATCGTCGAAGAGCGACTTAGGTATCATTGGCTCTACTCGTAAGAAGAACTATTTTTCACGGTGGAATCTCACCTATCATGAAATGCTGGGAATAAACCATTATTTTAGAGAAATAACGGGTGTTAAAAGCAGTGATGAGTGTCACGTCCATCACGAGTTATCAGAGAGTCGTATTACTCAATCAGAAATGGACGTTCAAGAATTGATAGCATTCATACGTGCCCGAGTCAATCCTTTCTCACCAGGCTCTCAGCCTCTGCAAAACTTCGTTACAGAAGAATTGGTATCTCCTGAAGAAGCAACAAAACTTTTGGACCTGTTCACAACAGGCTGTGAGAGGTTTCACACGTTTTGTTCAGAAAGATTCGTCGTTCAGTCAAAAAGTCTCTGTGCTCCAATACGAAGAGTCAGTCTTCCACAATTTCAAGCCTCCAAAAAAACACCTAGCACCCAAGTAAAAGTCGTTAAAACCTATGGTAAAGAAGCAAACCACATAGTGGAATCAGCGAGAGAAAGGAACTACAGTTTAGAGGCCCTGTTCAAGTTTGAGCTCGTTCGGGAAACTTGTCTACTGGATAATGATGGATCGATGAAGAATGACAACAATAAATTCGCCATTGTAGATGAGTTGCAAGCCGGCCTTGGACAATACGAACCGTGTAGAAATGAAAGTATCTCGTGCACAATTATTGATGTTATGTCTACCTGCAGAGAAATGAAATGGAAGCCTTTGAAAACATTCAAGGATCTGGCCAATAATTTCTGTTCAGCAGCATCTCGCGAAATCACACAGAGCACAAGACGTATCGACTTTGTTTTCGAGGATTATATGGATTCGTCTATAAATGCTTTCACGCGTTCGCTCAGGTAACGATGTATTAAAGGTACAGTTATGCATTGAATAATGTAAAATCCATGTAAATCTCATCAACTTTTTTGTATCTTTGATTTAGATCCGGTGAACAATCAATTCGAGTCCACAATATATCAGACGATGTACTGTTACGTGCGGAGCATGTATTCGAGCGGAAAACTAATATTTATCCACGCAACTACCAAATAATTAAAATAACCAATAATGAATGAAATGACCTGACTTGGGTCAGATTAGGTATGTAGGAACGTTGTTGCGGAACCCTAGTACGGAGTCGTACGACCTGTCCAAAATGGTTGAGGCCCTAACTTAATATACCGAGAATATTCTGTGAGAGTAAACGATCCCCTTCCTACGGCAAAATGATGTGTCATTAGCATTGCATCCCCTCCCGAACAAGCCTCACGCACGCGGTCCGCGCCGGTGTTGGTTTTGCCGTAGGAAGGGGATCGTTTACTCTCACAGAATATTCTCGGTATATAAAAATAATGAAGGAAAATGAAATAATATAAAATAGTGATTGACTGGTAAAATCAAAGTATATTCTAAAAACGATTAGAGAATACTTGGTGAGGTAGAACAATGAAGTTTTGACAGTATTGCGTTTTGAATTAAGGCCTCGGGACGAGGATCCCTAATAATCCTGCGACTAGGGAAATCCCAAAGTCTCAGAGACTGTCGTAGATTGATCTGAGTCCCGGGGTCATAGACCTGATTTTAAATCTATCACACAGCAAATTGTATAAACTAATATAATCTAACTCAGACGATATGGATAACAGTTCTACAGGTACCCGTAACTCTCTCTCTCTGTGTCGATTGACGATCCCATAATGGGTAGGTATCTAAATCGTATTTCGGGATGAGGATCCCTGATAATCCTACGACTAGGGCAATCCCAAAGTCTTAAAGACTGTCGTAGGGTGATCCGAGTCCCAAATTCGTTATACTGATTTTAAACCTATACATACGTGACACCAACTAGATCGGTGTGAGCGAGGGAAAATCCCAAAATACTAGAGTTTCTAGTATTGGCTCACTCCGATCGTTGGATGAATCGATTTGAATGAAATCGGGGCGAGAGAGGAAAAATCCCGAAATACTAGAGTTTCTAGTATTGGCTCACCCCGTTTCTATACACTAATAAACGAATCAATTTTGATAACAAATCCAGGTGTAACAGTGAAAGAAAATAACGCCTAGGTAAAATGTGATTGATTGACTTTTATAGGGCTGATGGCCGATCGTGAAACAGACGGGAGACTTAGCTTTCGACGTCTGACCGTGGTGGAAACGGGAGCCGTCAGGTGGTCCAGGTTTCTTTTTTACGACACTTCACCAACTTTATATATTCAGACTGATTTAATATCGCGATTTCGTTATTAGTAAATGTATAGAGAGCTAATACGAAGATTAATATCGAAAGACAAGAAAAATTAATGAAAGAAAACCTTTTATTGTTCAATAACTCTCGATGAATATATATATATATATATGTGTCCTTAGCACTGATTTTACGATTGAAAAAGGAAATAAAGTGTGTCTATTCACTACGAAGAACCGCAAGCTCTCAAGACCGGCACTTAACAGATTTACGGTACAAGACTCTACTTGACTGTTGCTCTTCGGGTTTACGTCAACGCGCCTCGCGATTTGACTGACGAAAGACACTGTTTGCTGGAAAGATGCAGCCAGGTAGCGGCGCGCGACAATGTATGTATTAATCCGCGCGGTTAATTAGCCAATTAGAGGCTTAGTCTATTCGCGGATGAATTAGACGCGTTGCATCCTAGAGAAGATCCGTGGTCCGCGACTTGCGGCTCCCTGTTCCGCCACAGTCAGTTGACAATAATAATTATTAATGTATGCCTTCTGATTTTCATAATAATTGGCATACATTCCTACATTCCTTAATCTAGTTGTATCCATTAATTACGGGTCGCCCACCCCCAATGGATACCCCTATTTGTTCTTGTCTGATTGAGTTATAAATGAGAGGAGTTACGATGAATCGACTATTGGTGCATAGTCAGCAAGACTAGATTTGCTGACTTTTCTAGCGCTCCTAGTTGCTATATGATCTTTTCGTGTTGGGTCTAGTATCGGGGCGACGTGACTTTCTGACTTCAACGAGGGAAAGGTGATATTTTGAATAACAGAAGTATCACATCATAGTCATACATACTGATCCCTTCCAAAGACTAATCGACTATCAATCTGTATAGATACGCATCGGATCGTAACAGTACCAATCCCAGTTCAAGAGAAAAAATTCTGGGCATCAACAAAATAGTAGATTACGATACGAGTGCGCGAAGTACGTGATTCTCACACGAGTGTAGCTTGTCGCCCGAGCGAAGCGAGGGTGACAAAAACACGAGTGTGAGGATCACGTACGCGCACGTGTGTCGTATACTATTTTTTGTAACACTGCATGGAAGTTCGCACTTCGTGTACACAACACGCGGTGACGAACAGTGACGATGCCCCAACCTGAATGTTGCAGACAGTGATTGTAGCCACCACTTGTTTCGTTCAATGGCGTTAGTTACGCTCGTTTTGCTCGGATTAGCGTTTGGTAATAAATATTACCTAACAGTTTTACGACATTACCTAACAGTTTTGGATTTGTTGGCGAATCGGCCGCTTCGCGCACTTTTTACGGGGCGCGAAGTCGAACTTCCCATGCAGGTGTTACAAAAAATAAAGTTTCGTTGCAGGGTTACTTGCGTGATTTTTTCTCCAAACAAGCCGAACAACTGTGGCCTGGTATTGAAATTATTTGCAGTGCCACAACAATAAATAATTGTCAGTCCTCAGTTCCCACTCGATTGTTCACTGACACGATGCATGATCGAGAAATTGAAGATGCAAGTGACAGGATCATCAGACATATACAGCACACAGTAGCAGAATCACACTCTAACATTATAATAAAGTGTAATGATCCCGACCTCATAGTCATGATTCTTCATTTCTGGCAAACTTATCAAGCACAGGGGTTACGGGTAATTTTCTGTCCATTTCCATTACTCTGCTTTACTTGACTTTCATTGCATGTATTCACTTCTAAAGTAACCCTCTTTTCTGGCAGGAATTGTGGTTGAAAATTTGTGTGGCATCAAAAACGAAAATGCTTCCTCTTCACGCCACACGGAGAAAATTTTATGACAAGGGCTCTCATACTGGTATAGGAATTTTGATGTATTCCGCACTTTTGAGAACTCGGACTATGAGTATGGTAACCATTCTCATAATTGAGGCAATGGTTACCATATCTCAAGATATGGTTACCATACTTATAGTACGAGTTCTCAAAAGTGCGGAATACATCAAAATTCCTATACCAGTATGAGAGCCCTTGTCATAAAATTTTCTCCGTGCATGGCCTCTCTTCACGGACGAGATCTTTGCAACGTCCTTCCTGCTATGCATTTTCTAACAGGTTCTCTTTGCATGAGTAAAATTGGGACGAAGAAAAGCGCTCTCCGATCACTCCCCCAAAATTATTTACAAAAATTCGCCGCGGGTATATCGATTGAAATAATCATTTAATATTTGGAATCTTCATAGTGAATAATTCCTTTTCATAATTATCATTTAGGTGTATTTGAAGAGGAGATCGAGTCTTCTGTCTGTGACGCCGAGAAATACTTGATACAGGTGCTCCAAAAAAACAGCACGTGTGTAACTTTTGATCAATTACGATTGTTCCAATACTACAGTGGCTCTACAATTGGTCTGAGTGATTTACCTCCTACGAGTGTTTCGATCCGTTTGCATATTTTACGAGCTATGTTTTGTGACGTTGCAGATTAGCTGCCGTCACAAGAGTAGCTAAATTACATCTTTTTATTAGTCATATCGCGAGAGAGAGAGTATCAACGTCTAGACCCTCGGGATACAAGTGACACACCTAGTAATAAATAATAGAATTAGACTAATTTGAAGTGTTTTTCTGTTAATGTACCGCGAGAGAGAGAACGAGAGGAAAAGACGATAACGAAGACGACGATCCCGAACTTCCGTTGCAAGAACTTCCGCTTCAGAGATGACCAGGACGGTATGAAATCCGGTACAGGATCCAGTACCACGGATAGTACCGCAACATCTACAAGGAGGACTGTAGACCTTGGCCTAATATCGCTAGGCAGTGAACAGGACTCACATAAAGTCTCCTGCCAGCCGATGCATCTTGCTACCCAGCATCTGGCTGATACGACGAGTACAGCCAGCTTCCATCACCCGCTCCAACCTACCATTACCGACTCACGAAAGGTCTGGCATAAGGACCAGTGCAGTAACGTTATCGCTGAAGGACGTATGACGCGTGAAAGGACAGGAATAGTGTCCCGCGTACTCTGGCTAGGGCAAGGTGGAGGTCCAGGAGGAACACCTAGGCCTGCCAGCAGTCTGCAGACGGGTTATCTGGAAAAGATAACCGCTGTGGAGTATATCCGATGTGGTTGGTAGCGTTTGGACGGTATCGCAGAGCAAGAACCAAGGTCACATCCTCCTGCCATCATCTCGCCGCTGAAATATCGCCAAACGGTGGTTCTTCGGCAAGGAAGCACCAAGACCTAACGCCTAACGTCCGGCAACAAGATGACACCTGGAGACGGTCAGCTGACGAGCTGGTCGTTCGACGAGCGTTATTAGCCGGACCAATGAGCTAATTAGCTGCTCCTGATAGGCTCTCGATTCCGATTTTCGGGAATATCGCCGAAGCGTACCGAGCTACAGCCTGGACTCATCACTTCTACGTTTCGCCTAGACGCACCTAGACGTACTCCTCTCTCTCGCTGTTATAAAATCAAGTACCGCTAAATAAAGCAGTAGTTAAGTTAAGTTTAATTTAAGTGTGTGCCATAAGCAGCTCATCAAAAAGGTAAGATCTCTATGATCCAAAATAGCTAATAACGCCACGATACTAGGTCTGAATTTCTATTTTGTTTAATTAAATTAGATTCTTTTGTACCGCGTGCAGCCTACGGGCCACGCCGTCGCTTCTTACCTCCGATAAAGAAATTCAGTGAAGGCATCTCATAATTGGCTGTAGTTGATTCAAATATCTAGTTTGTTCTATATTTTTCCGCTTCAATTAGTCTAATCTATTTGCTTGCTTCGCGTACGATTTGTTAATATTATTTGAGAGCTTGTTCTTGCTTCCATTCTCGCTTTGAGAACACCTAATTCTTTCATCTATCTTTACCTTTGATTTGGCAATTTATTAGTAATTAATTAGAATATTAGTGCATGGTGTGTCGCTTACAATCCAACTCCCCGAGGGTTGGCTGAACGTAGTTAGTCATAGTTTTAAGTTGTTCATTTATTATCTTGTTCTATTATTTCTTTATTTGATTTCTTTGATTTACCTGATTTATTTGATTATTGTGCTATATTTGATCTGTTCATTTTGATATACTGTGTTATAATAAGTTCCCTCAGTTCTGCGCTATAATTAATTAGTTTATCGTCTACCATAGATTACTCCGAATTATTTATTGAGTTCTGTATCGTCAAATAATAAGTAATATCGCTAGCGAGCCGCGTTAGAATATTTGCTATAGAGTATCGTATCGCTCGGTGATACGTAGCCTGGAAAGTAGTTTAGCTTGTATTATATCGCTTCTTCGGCTCTCGCTAGCTAACCGGCGTGTTTACGTTTTTTTTTTATATACCGCTGCGTTGCGGAATACAGCTCAATAATATAATATTCTTTGCTTTGTAAAATCAGTAATTTCTAAGTATTATTCCAACCGTCATCTTTCATCTATTATTCTTCACTGTTATTCTAGTCACTATTTCGATGTAATTTGATATCTCTGATTATAACTGAATATCTCAGTAGTTACCGCAGATCAATTTGTTATCGCACCTAGTAATTGAGAACAATATACGAAATCGTGGATTTCATTGAAAGAATTTAAATCTGGTGTTTTATATTTTATATTGTAGTAAGGTGAATCCACCCACTCTACTCTTATCTCGGTAAATCTGAGCTAATCGGAGCTTTAAGGCCGTCGTTCCGGTAATCGAGTCTTTTAGTGAATACCGCTATAGTTTACTTTGATTTTTCTGTGAAAACGACACTCCCGTGTCTGGCGCCCAACAATATATTAGATTTTCTTTAATTAGTTTGATTTATCGAAGGAACGCCGTAGGGTGCGGAGTTGAACTCTGAAACTCCGTTACAGTTTGTAACTTTATTTAAGAAACAAATTTTGAGTGAAAAGCGCATGAAACTTGACCCTCGGAGATTTGGCTATTGTCAAGAAGAATTTCTAGTCCCCAGCAAAGTTATCGATCTTTTTCCACCAATCGATGAATTGGTTCCTAATTGTCGTTGTACTAAATGCACGAGAAAGTCTTGTCGATGTTTTGCCGCTGGTTTGCCATGTATCAGATTTTGTCGATGTGTAATTTCAGGAACATGCCAGAATATTTCAAATAAAAGAATTAAACCATGAAAAAGTTCGTTTTTATGTTTTGAAATTCAATCTTTCTATTTTGTTACAATAATATTGATAGTTATTAGTTATTGATAGCGAAAATTTTACATCAAATATGAACTTGAACGTGGATTACATCGCTCCTACCACACAGCGCACGCCCCGGCTACTATTGGATACGCGCGCCCGCTCGCTTAACTCTTTCTCCGCGTATATCTCATCAACGAGGCAATAAATCAAAATTTTGCAAGAGACAAAAATTTTTCTAAATGATCAGAGCACCATTTTGTAATTTAACTTTTTTGTCATATCTCCCATAGTTTCCGAAATAACGCGTTTTCAACAATTAAATTGTTAATAACAATTGAACCGCTAATTTTTCGGCCGGGCAACCGACAAATTCGGAATCAGCGACCCCAAAAACATAAATTCCACACAAGTTACCTCGGGGACCCGCCCACCGATACAGGAGCTGCATAGGCGGAAGGACTAGTACTTTCATCGACTGGCAAATCACGATAGAATCGGTGGTACTGCCTCGGGATAATATTCGAGTGACAGAGATCCATTAGGTCATCATGCTTAGCTCTCACGATAGGAATAGGCTCATCGTATAGTTGTTTAGGGGTCCCACTTGTGAGCGACTTTCTAAGAATAACTTCTTTAAATGGTGTGACAATGTGTCTGCACATTTCTTTACTATTTCAAATTACCGCCGTGCGGCTACACGAGTTTAGGCTCCGCAGTCCACGCTTACTTTAAATTTCCTCAATCATACGAGTAACGCCATCCCTCAGATCGCAATCGATACTATTCTAATGTCTCATTTCCACATTCCAAACGACTTCCTTAGAATTCGTTAGTATGGCATCACTTCTCAAAGAAGACGGATGGGTGTTTACACCACGGCTAATAATCGCCCTGCTCAGAATTAATAGAATAGCTACTTAGAGTATGGCTCTGATTCTCTAACGAGACAGATGGGTATCTTTACCGCGAATAGAAATCGTCCTGCTCAAAAATAACGTAACAGCTACTTAGAGTCTACAAATTTGCATACTTGCCCCGTGAGTGTGTGAGAGTGATATATCACGAAGTGATATATAGAGTGTATGTAGAAACCACATGTGAAAAGAGAGACAAATTAAATATAAATCAGTTATTATTCCTAAATCACCGAAATCAGTTATTATTCCTAAATCACCGAGTCAGAATCATTCAACCTCCGAGTCTCCCAATTCTTCCCCGGAAGTAACTAGAGAACATCGAGAACATCGTCCGGTGACGTAGACATTCAGAACAGATTGTTAAAGATTTATTATAACCGAACCAAGAACGCCTCAGCGTTAGAATTAAATAGGTCGAAGGCCTATGTGCTGAACCTCACCCTGAGAGTCTCAAACCAGCTTCCCTGGCAGAATTAAACGAGTATTCAAATACAGATAAAGAATTTTCCTAATTTATTAAATTAGGTGGCGCCCAAAGCGTGCAAGGCCATCGGTGCACCCGGTTATTGAGGCCTCACCCTCGTAATAGAGCCCTCAATAATACGGTAGGTTGCAATGGCTCCCAGTATTCGTTTTTGATGAATATTGATCTGTAGGAAAAGGCATGTTTTTCTCATTGTAACGTCATTCCGTATTCCAAATATTTCAAAAGCAGCTTAGATTTTATCTTTACTGTTCTCAAAATCACCAAACTGCGACGAAGGACCTAAATAACTAATTCGATACTACAACTTTATCGGGGTTTGTACTTTCATATAAATATCTCATTAATCGTCGGTGGTATGCTATAAAACTGAATTCCCACTACTATATGAGTATCAATTATTATAAATGCCTTAATCGGTCTCTTTGAAGCTGAATCCACTTGGTACGTCTCCACTTCACTTTCGTGGTATCGGTAAATCGAAGATTTGTCGGGAGAATCTGTAATGAATATTAAACGTGTTCATATTAATAATCTTTAATTTTCCATGTACATATCTTATTTTTTGTCATAGTAGCCGTAAAGTACGCTTGAATATGTATGTTTTGCGGGCGTCAAGTTGAACTTTACGCCTACTGGGCGTAAACGCAAAAGATCCATATTCAAGTGTACTTCACGCCTACTATGACGAAAAATATTGTTCGCATCTCGGGCGTAATTAAACTTGACACCCTCTTGTAACCGAGAACGCAACAATCGCAACTTGGGCGTAAAGTTTAACTTTACGCCCTAGATACGAAAACTACTATTTTAATATTTGAGTTATACGCAAGTGCAAAAAAATAATATCATTCATCACAATCTTACTTTGTCCCTTGCAGCTTTGAAATTAAGAAAATGGTCTCATGGCGAAAACGCTATACTGGTTTCCTGTTTTTTTTTGCATGACGAGCAATTTTTGCCCAATCAGTGGGCACATATAAGTTTTCATGACGTGATACACGTTCGATAGTGGAATGCATGGTATCACATTCCATAAAGGTGTGGCCAACCTCTAGGAATTTCAAATTAATTTTTTTCAATGATGGATGCATTTGCAAAGCCTTGCCCAACATTATCGCGATAATCGAATTTTTGTTTTGGCCTACAAATAGTGTAAAGGAAACCCAAATAAGATGAATTTATGAAGAAAGAGTTTTTCACATGTAAGTATACATTTCTATATCATAAAAAGGATTTTACAAACCTGCACAATCATCTGCGTAGAAATTTAATTTTTTCACGCAGTTCGGTACTTCTTCATTTATGAACTTGTTCAAACATGTCGCAATTTCTTGAGATCCTTTATGGCCAAAGTGTTCCGGCCACATGTAACAAAGATTGTCGAAAGAGCAAGCATTTCATAATCATTATAGGTGACCAGTACAGTGGTGTGAAATTTTGGAAAAAATATTGCTCTTCTTTTTCGACGGCAAAGACCAGATTTGAAATTTGTAAAATGACTATTTCAAAATGATAGTAGAAGGATGTGATGACTGTTTACTTCTCATCTTGTTTAATTCGGATATATATTTTTTATTACTCTTATTTCACTCTTTCTAAATCCAACTTGTGGTATGAATCATCATTTCAAACGAATTGATCCTACAATGCTGATACCACGGCATACACTCTCCTTTCAATATTTTTCATTTAAAGATGGATTTTTGATCATTCGATTGATGTGATGTGTGAGTTCAGAGGAAACAAAACACAAGTAACGAAAGAGCAAACAAAAAGAATTCACCTTGTTTTTTTCTAACCGAAAAAATGGTGAAATTGTGTGTGGCCAGTTTTCGTTTGTAGAAGAGTTGTTTGGTCGAAGTCCATGGCGAATAAAGTATTGCCTCCATATCGAAGCAAGCAGTCATAATTTTCGGATTCTGCGCAGCATTGGTATCCATAATTTTTTCGTTGCGAGCCGCTTCCTTACGTCTCATGTGCAAGACGTATTCGCCTTGTTTTGCAATTCTGTCGTCCTCCGGGAATTCGTGAAATCGTGCGCACCAGCACTGATCTTTCCGTGGTTGGTGGAAACCAATGTTGAGCAAGTTCAACTGACGGATGTAAATCGGTTTGGATACCTGACGTAATCCGTGTCGAGAAGCATATGACTGATACAGTTCATATACGGTTTCCTTATCCAGATTGCCCTCTAAATATGTCTCTGTCGAGTCACGACGGCACCAATAAGCTGGTACTTGTGGCAGTAATGATATGTGCCTGTTGATACCAATAATATCGTCTTCGGATAATTTATTTCGAGGGACGTTACGGCCTCGTTGATCTGGAGACAGTGCTCCTGTTTCACTACGATCATGCTTCTTTATAATCACACGTAAAATCTTTTCTCCTATGCCAAGTGTGTTTAGAAAGAACACCTTGCACGTCCTGATATATTCGTCGGCTTTTTTGAATCGGTATTTCAATGTATACCTATAGAATCGAAGTACAACAAGAATAAGACGGTAATAGTAACGTCAAAGAACAGAATTACAGTAATATTTACTGCAAATCACTTTCAGAAGGTATACACGCTTGTACATTTGCAAAAAGATCCGAAAAATACTCCGAAATTTTTTTTTAAGATAAATATTTGGAACATGATGAATATCTCAGTTATTTCTGATAATATCAAAACCGTATCTGTTCATCTGACGGAGCTATCTGTGTTATCAACAATTAAGTAATCAAAATGTCTCATCATATAATTTGAACCAATATTAGATTAGATTTAATTATTTTAAACGATAACACTCATACAACTGTTTTCTTTGACAACTTTTCCTCAAATATTTTTGGAATATCTTCTCTTTTTCTTCAATTGTCGTCAAAAATATCAACCCTCTGCAGACGCGTGTCGGCAAATAGCCGCCCGTGCCTAGCTATCGTTCAAAACGGTCTCTTTCCTTACACCGGTGGATTCCTTATAAAAATCTAAGAAAAAAATTATTCATCCTAAAATGTCGAAAGCCAAGCCGTTTTCAGGTAGGAGCCATTTAAAGTAAGCCAATACGCGAACAGATACGAGAATGGCTCGCCGCTGCTATTGTTGGCCTACTAGATCTCGCGACGGCTCACCCGCCGCCGCGATCTCGCCAACTGACAAACCGAATGTAATATTACAGTTTTATGCATGACTATGGAATCAGCATTCTTCTGTTTCCATTGCCTGATCGTCATTTTGTCAGTTGGCATTAAAAGTGGCATTAGAAGTGATTGGGAGGACTAGATGGGACTAGAGCAAAAAAGAGATAGTTAAGGGCGTTGACTAGGCCTCGCAGAGCGCGCGTAAATAGACTCTCGGCATTTACCTTCTCATTTCCTTATTTTTCAAGATAACGGAGTTTTCGATAAAACTTCTTACAGGTAAATGATGTATCCGTGTCATGGCTTTGGCCGAATTTGCGATTTCACTTTAAGCTTTGTAAAAAATAATCTTGAAAGTAAGCCATCTTTGCGCTGATGTACAACGAGTAACGATTTTTTTTTTAATATTCGGCGAAAGCCATAACATAGCTACATCCTTTACCTTCGAATCAAGATCATGATCGATACTATCAGATCAATGACTAAGGAGTAATCAGGAAAATCCTGAAGCATTGAAATGACGAATTTTGGCGCAAAAATTCGGCAATTTCTAGCGCAGTCGCGTTGGGTGGTAGTAAGACGAACTACAGGCATCGTAGGGGTAAATACAGACCTCTTCTCCTTTTGCGGATTTAAATCTTCTGACTCGCATATTGTAACGTGTCCAGCCGGTAATGGAGGGTTCGGCTGCGCGTGGCCAAGCAAGTTAAGCAAAACTGGACAAATTCGCATTGTCCAGCATTCCTCGCCTGTGACGTCAGAGACGAGGAACCTATTGTATATAAACACGCGCAAGCAAGCATAGGCAGCGTATTCCAGGTAGAGCACCGGTGCGACTCACATCTTGTAAACTTCAAGCACTCTTGGTAAAGCACCAGAGTGACTTTTCATTTAACTTATAAATTTCGATTCACTCTAATATTGCTATTCAGGATATAGAGACTCGAGTAACAGACATAGGGACATTAGCTAAAACAGCATTGTTGCCAGATTCATTTAATAAAATAAAACAATACACTTGCTTAAGGTTAAGAACCTAAAATATTAATTTAAGTTAGAATTAATTCTTTTCATTGTACATTTTTGTTACGACGCTTAATTTGGGAGTTTAATAGAAGCTTTACTATCACTCACAATTTGCCTGGTATTTTCTTATCTCACCGTTTGACAAGTTCAATACCACAGCAAAGCCGAGTAGTTACAGCTTTGGCGACCAACGGAAGAAGCGAACGACATTGGTGTAAAAACCTGTGTTCGAGGGCCAACCGTTGGAAACCCGAGTCTGATAGGCAGTCTTGGTGTAAAACCCCGGATCTGCAGTTATCATATTAAATCCTCAATAGCAGGCAAAACAGGCTTGGTGTAAAAACCCGGCTCTGTAAGAGTTGGTTCTGAACCTTCTATTTAGAACGTAAGACGGCTTTGATAATTAAAACCTATCCGAGTCCGTAGTTAGCGTAGGGAGATAAAAATCTGTATGAGGTGGCTTTTGCATGGTAGACCCATCCTTTTCCTCACCTCACAGTTTGAGGAGTCCATAATAGTATATTATGCATAGAGGATCTTACCCAAACCTTTAATTCCGAGTATGATGTTTACAGGACTCGTATTCGAATTGCGCGCGCCTTCGGCGCGCGCAATTCGAATACGAGTCCTGTAAAAAAGCATACGAGGATTGAAGGTTGGGTAAGATCCGAGGTGCATACGATACTTTATTCCAAACATGCACGTAGAGCTCGTAACGCCCGATGAAAATTTTGTAGGTTATATTCCACTGAGTTTTCTCCCGTTCCACCGTTCCTTCCTAGTGTTCGTACTCCGTATTCCACCGCTTCTACGCTACGAATCTGTATGAAAACATCGACTCGAACAGCTGCCAAGGGAAGCAGACGGTTTTTCTCCCCGATTCCTATTATTCTACTATTCGAGTACAATAATGGGGGTGTTTACATCACTAGTTATCTAAACGAGACCCCCAGCGCCACCAACTCGAAACCAGTCGGTAAACGACTACATTATTCAAATTTTCAGAGGGCGTTACGAGCTCTAAACGTGCGTGTTTGGAATAAATATAATTAATTCAATAAAATCATCTTTCAAAATAAATTATATATTTACATATTATTTTTTTTGCGTAGATATTATTGTGTTTGTTCATTTAAGGCCCATCCTTAGTCGCCCACCTCCTTTCCGTACAATGTAACGAAAAAGGGGCCGGGGAGACACATTTCGATGATTATCCGAGCCCAGGCGTCGAAAACGCAAAAAAGGCCAACGTTGCGCGAATTCTATTTCAATTCCAAACACATACGTCCAAAAAAATTTTCGTTTTATGCGAAAATAGAGCCAGCGTTATTTCCAAAGAAATAACCAAACGCTGGCTCTATTTTCGCATGAAACGAAAATTTTTTTGGACGTATGTGAGTAGATAGGGGCAGCTATGGGGAGACACAACAAACCCCCCTTTCCCCCCCGTCTCCTGATAAGGGGGTGATAAGGGGAATGTGGGTCAGTGTGTTATCTTATCAGTCTGGCCCACATCCGGTCTGGTGTGTACGCGGACCTCCTTATCAGCTCCCCCCTCCCCCCACCCCCGTCTGCGGTCACTGGCCCTGACCATGATACCCCTTACCCCACCTCCCCCCGGGGTCCGTTATGGGGTGAGTGCATCGCTCTGTCTCTTTCTAGTCTGGGTCTATCTCTCTCTAGTCTGGGGCAGCTATGGGGCGATGACGCGTTTGCCCGGACACACACACACACACACGCTCGCCTTACCGTGTCCGTGTGTTCTAGAATCTTCCAGAATGTTCTAGAAGCTTTCTGTCTCTTTCTAGCCTGGTCCCGTCTCTCTCTCTCTCTAGTCTGGGCCAGCCAAGGGGTGATGACGCGTTTACCCGCACACACACACACGCTTGCCTTACCGTGTCCGTGTGTTCTAGAATGTTCCAGAATGTTCTAGAAGCTTCTGGAAAGCGATGACGCGTTATCCCTACTCCAAAATTTTTGTACTTAGAAATATTTCAGCAACGCGGCATCCCTGTTTACTATATCTATGCTTAAAACTACGGGAGGCTGGTGAAGGTTAGAGATTTGATGACGCAACAAATATATACATATCAGACGTTTATTCAATAAATCTTAAATCTACATACAATTATGCTCAAATGAGCGATACCAAATGAAGGGCAATATAGAAAAAATGAAATAAAATCAAAACTATCACTACGATTAGATTAAGAGTAATCAAATGAGAAGAAAAAGAAAAATTTAAAAATATTGTGTAATATGATATTAAAAGCAAAGAACAATTACGATCAATTAAAGCTAAGTATACAATCAAAATACTATTACTATGTTTATATTAGGTGAAATTAAATGAAAAAACTTAAAAACTAACCATGTATATCGCTATGCCAGATTACATTTGTTTCTAGAAGTACAACACTGGTGACAATCAATCAAATCCAGACTTTCGCGGGACTTATGACTTGAGAACGAGGTGAGTTGTTTGTAAAATGAAGCAGCGATAGAGTCATTTTTATCATAATTATCGGTGAACATATCGAGAAACTGATGCAAATCAAACCCGGCAGCCATGAACCACACAAACATAACACAGTATTGCCCGCACACGTTTGACGAAAAACTTTGCAGCCGTACGATGTTCCATGTGTAGCGTTCGGAATTTCTGCGTAAAGTCCTATTATGATGGGGCACGAGCGGTGGTATACCAAAACTGTCGAAATATATTCCGTGTCCGGCTGCGTTGATGTAAAACGCCACCCAGTGCGTACCGGGTTGTGTGTGATCATCGGTGTTAGCAACAAAAGCCATCGGTCGTGTCCATACCAGCGGTATCCGATCTGCTGGGTAAGCCTGTATCTTCTTCTGGTTCAGAAATGTCCGCAATGCTTTCCGGATCTGTAGACTGTCCATTTTTCTCGTCAACAATCTCCAGAGACGATGGCGAGATAGACAATTCCGTCGTGGCTGTGGAGAGACTCGAGTCCGAGACTTCGATTTCTTGGGCCTCTACATTCACTATCGTTTCTGCGGAACCGAACATTGACTGGTCAGGTTGATGCGTGGAACTGTCACACGTGTGGGCAGTATGATATCCACTGGAGCTGTTGCTGTTAACACTGCTATTGCCTGAACCCTCCCCCAGGTTCAAACGACGACTGCCAATTATCGTATTCGCATGAGATTTATAATCATACTTGTCGAGGATTTTCTTCTCGTTGACCCAATGTTTCAGCTTGAGGGCATTGTTTAACGCACAGGCGTAAAATTCTTCTTTCCTGACTCCGTGATGAAAACAATAATCAGACTGTGAATTCAGCTCGGGAAGTTCGGGACAGTCATACTCCTCGAGATTCACAACTTGGCGCGACGTAATTTCCTGCAGATACTTGGCTTCGTATTTACCTCGGGTTACAATACGGTATGCGTTCCGAGCTATTTCCCGTAAATTGAGTTCCAGCTTTTTCACCGAAGTATCCCCCTCGAACCACTCGATACCGTGCTGGTAACACGTGCTATAATTGTTGGCGATGCGTTCTCTCTGAGTCAGGCTGACAAACGGATAAGGTGGCTCGATAATCCAGTGGGCGTGGTACGGATGATCCAGGGTGACTACGGCCACCTCTTTCGGTAGCAAATTTCCAAACACATCACTAAATCCTTGAATATCCACAACGTAATCCATATTTGTGAACGGTGGGAACGGTTAACACTTATTAGACCCGAACGTGGTGAGGTTTGTAGAACAACTGACCCTATCGTCGAATGTATAATCACCTTTTTCCCCCAACCTTACAATCACCCGATTTTTTTTGTCTTCCTTCTTCTACAGTTTTTCCGAGGGTTGCTGTTTCCGGCGATAAAGTTGTCGGTTGGACCACACGAAGATAACGGAACCCTGTTACTGACGAAAAAACAGGAAACTTTGCCTCCCGCCCACTTTCTAGCCGCCAAAGTCTGTGATAACCTGCCTCGCTGCATCTATTTCTATGAGATTGTCGAACTCTGCGTAAACTATGCAATTTATTGTTTCTTCCAGCGCCTTGTCGAATCGCATTTCTATCCTGAGAGTACCGTGTTTAATTAGCGACCAATGCGAGGGACAGTTGGCCGAGAGGTCGGGTGTGAGATCGAACGCCATCAAACAGTTCCCTTTTTTGTACTGTGAACGATTAATTCCGTTGCCTTCGTTGAGAAAATGAATACCGGTGCCGGAGAAGAGGGTGTGATACGCGTCGACGTACAGATTATCTTTACCAAAGTTTGTTTGCAGAGGTTTTGAGGGGACTTGCACACCGTCCACGTACAGCGACAAGTAATTCAGCAAGAAGCTTTGGAAATTGAACGGGTTGCGTAGTCTGTCTCCGTTGAATGCCTTGTTGCTGACGAATCCAAGAATCACACGTTTCGGCAGTTGTCCGAGTACCACGTTGTCCAGCGTCTCCGCTTGTACCCCAGCGTGAATGGTGAAAGCTTTCACCTCTACTCTTGTTACGGGATACTTGGCCGTTCCCTGGGCAAGGGTACGTGCATGGGCCAGTAGGATACCTGGGCTGATCTTTACGCGGCGAACCATCAGAGAAGTGTCGACAATGTGCAGCGTGTGAAGGGGATTTGTTTCCATTAGGCAAAAACTGTCCCTCGATCTTACGAGACGTAGTCGTAACTCCACTCCGTTGAGTAAAAACTTTTCTTGATTGAAGACGTCGCAGTGGAGATGTCCAATTAGATCGACTATACGGGAGTCTTGCATCATACGTTTTCGCGTAGTGAATCCCTCGTCGGCATCTTCACTGTCGACATCGCAGACGTCCGATACGGTTTCCTCGCTGTCATACCACATGCCGCACGAGAGATGCGAACGTTTCGCGGATGGGGCGTAATTTAATAGAGTCTCAACGTAGGCACGGTAAGCGTAGGAGTTGTTGGCTGGTGAAACAAGTTTTTGATTGAAGAATATATCCACTTGGTTGAACATCGAGTGTAGAAGGTTGTTCACAGGTGTAGCGTACCGGGCAGGTGCAGCACCCGCCGCCGCTGCTGGGGGGTTATTCTCAGGTTTAATCAACTGCACCTGCACGCGTACGCTTAACATGGTGTGTGCCAAATCAATGTACTCGTCACCTTGGCCCGGTACCGAGAATTCGATCGGCGAATCATCGGTTAGCGATGAGACGGGCTTGTAGTGCACCCACTGTCCACCCTCAATCGAAGTTTGTGTAGGAGGAAGAGTAAACAAATCTAGCTCAGACTTCATACACTCGCCAGAGTGCGCGTGTAGGAAAGCCATTATCCGTGTGTGTGTGTGAGGGTGAGAGATAAACTTATCGGGGTCCAAATATGTCGGTCAAAGCTCGTTTTTTAGCGGTCTTCTTTTTATTTCCTTTTTTTCTGGATACGGTTTGTTTCTTCTTGCCCTTGCTCTTCTTCTTCTTGGTTGATTTCTTCGGTCGTCTTTTGTTGATTCTTCCCTTTTTGACAGAAGCTCGAGCGTCGACTAGCCTGTTTACGCGTGCGAGCATCGACTGATGTCTCGCTCCCCCCACGCCGCTCATATACCCCGATCCCTTCATCAATGACTCAAGTTTTTCCTCAGCTTTGCGTTTCAGATTCCGACTCGATTCGTTGACGCGTGACTGTAGAGACTTTTTGAGCGGTGTATCGTTCTGCATATCCGTCCTAACGTTCTTCCCCGTGCGTAGAATCTCTTTTCCGACAGCCCTAGCTCCACTTCTGAACAATGGTAATATTCTACGGAATAATCCTCCCAAGAAGCTACCGATACCGTGACCCCGCTGGTGCGGGTGGCCTCGGTAAAAAATTTCCATACCGCCCCCCAACTGACTCTCGTAGTGTTCGGTGTAATGGTCCATGGTCTTTTACGTTCTTCTTCGTCTTCTGCCTCGAACTTTCCTTCCCCTGCGATATAACGATGATGATGATGATGATGATGAAAAAATTCTCACATCAGCGAACGCGTTTAAAGTGAAGCGTGACGGTCAACGTCCCACCTTCGAATGGCACAGGTCTGCCAAGATGATCCCTTATATTGATTTCGACTGTACGGAAACTTGTAAGCATCAGTGGCAAGTAGTACGGCGGTGATAGGGTCTTTATTTCCGATTCTCCGCGAATCGAATGCGAGTTCCCACAGGCATGAATAACGCGTAACAAAGGTGCGTAAACATCACCGACGATGCGAGGCTCCACAAGATCACAGTAGACAAACATTTGACACGACGGGATTATCGGAACGGGGTTCTCAGCACCATCGGATACCGGAACATGGGCGGTTCTCCATGATTTAGGTCTTGCGGAGATAGTCTCGGCTCGTTGCGACGACGGCGATGAAAACGTGAGCGGATAATGGATCTCGGCTAGACCCACCTCCCACTCACCGTCCAATTCGATGGCACGCGGTAACTGTGTCATGTAGCAGCAGGTACGGTTATCGGGAAAAAACTGCATTGAGCTGTTGCTCGGTAGAGTGATGTAAAATTGATTACCCCTCATGATGAGTTTAGAACGTACGCGGGTGTGTATAATTCAATCAACGCGCACACGACTACTGACCCGTCTCCTCCTCGTCAGTTCTGAGTGACTGTCTCCAAATTTCCCCCCTCCGCTACTCGTTGAAGCTCTGCCTCGTAGAACGCGCCGTCGATTTCCTCTCCCTCTAAATCCACCAAGACGTAGACTACCGGTGAACGCGCGAGCACGCGGTGAATCTTGAACAATTCTTCGCTCCAGTTTGCCACGTATCCCTTCTCGAATGTGCCCTTGGTTCTGCTGATTCGTACAGTGTCACCTTCGCGAAATCTTGGTTTACCCTTTGATCGCTGTGGATATCGTCTCTGCATGAAGGCACGTGCCTCGGCCGCGTTGCGTAACGTCACCGACGACGGGGCCATTCCGATACTCGAGTGTATGGTATCATTGTACGCCTGTACGATCTGAGGAAGGATATCCACGTAGCGACGGGTCTTCTTGTGCGTAAAGTATCGCCATAGACGTTCCTTGAGCGTACGGTTGAATCTTTCTACGATAGCCGCTTTTATGTCGGGGTTTCGAGTGACCCGATAACGTATCTCGTTAGCGTTTAGCAGGTTCTGAAAAACAGAGCCGACAAACTCCTTACCCTTGTCTGTCTGTAGTAGTACGGGCCTGCGTCTGGTTGTGTTCAACACATGTTCGAATCCCTCGGCAACGGCTGTTGCTGTCTTACGCTTCAATGGAACTACCCACGCATACTTGCTCAGAACGTCAATCACCACTAGCAGATAGCGATACCCGTTGTTATGTTTCTTTTCAGAGTTCAAATCGGCCAGGTCAGCCTCCCACACGTCATCGATGTTGGAAACGTTGTATCTTGCCCGCGGAAATCTTCTTCTTACCGATTTGTGTAACGTATAGGCATCTTGACCGGATAGCCAGTTTCTGACCGTTTCCCGCGACGTGTCCCCCCGCGAGACACGTTCCAGGTTCCGTGCTCCCGTGTAGGCAGCCGGATGCGAGGGGTCGTAATATATATCTTCAAGTCTCGGCATCGTTATTTCTTCAAGCGAAGTTCCATCCACCCACTGCGTCTGTTTTTCTTACCGCTGTTGCTGTTGCTGCTACCCTCGCGTAGAATGTTTCGCTGGCTTTTACGTTTGGTCACTACAGGTGTTTCGGTTATATTACCGTCCTCTGTTCCACTGCTGCCGATACTTTCACTGCGATTACCCTCGCCAGCCCTACTGCGTGAAAAACCCCGAGCACTTGCGAACGATCCCTGACTACCGTTACCCGTGCCTCGAATCACGGACGATGACGAGGGATGTGCTATAGCCGAGGAAGCGGCGTCCGCCAACTTATCGTTGTCGAAAAGGCGTATGTCTCTCCAAAAAGTCTCGTTACCCACGTAATCTCGCGGTACGTTGACCGCGTGAAGAAAACGAGCGAACTGAGACCTTCCCACAGGATCGAAACTTTTTCTCGATCGCGTGGCAAGGTTCGTCAGATCGACAATATTTGCACCAGGTACCGTTACTCCGTCGATCGCAACTGCCCCGTCATTATTCCACGTGAAACGAGTCGGCATGTCGCTCAACATTTTTAACAAAAGTTTGCCTTTTGCTAAAAACTTTTTCGGAACGCCTTCCAGTATTCGCCCCGGATCCATTTTTCCCTCATTCGAAGACGCGGCTCCGATCTCCTGTTTCAGCGGTACCCCGCCAACATTTTTACCCGTGCCCTCCTCCTCGCGAATGAGCAGCTCCAACGGTTTTCTAGACTCCTTGGTAAAATACAGATATCGCTGCAGCACTTGTTGATACAGTTTCCATTTTTCGGCATCATCCGTTGTTTCTGACTTCAGAATGCTTCTCATATCGTTATCTAGATTGGTGATGGGATCACCGCGGCCGGAATTAGGAGTCTCCTCGGCAGCGGCGGACGATATACCGGCTGCTGCACCGTCCGTGACGCGACGTTGGAATCTCTCCATACTTTCCATTGGAATTAAAATCATCTTCTTTGCCCGTTCCATCTTACCAACACCACCGCTTACACTCACACACGCAGTTATTTAGAAAACAGTCTAGACACCAGAGTTCCGAGTATAGGGGCTAACAGCAGGGCAAAGAATCCACTTCCCTGTTGAACGAGAATTTTTTTCTTGCTTTTCCAGCTACCTCGATTACGGGCCAATCGACGAAGCGTCTGTCTGTGACGGCGAAGTCGCGTCTTCTGCGACGGGGAAAGCACGACGTTTCCCTCCAAGGTGTTGAGCGCGCACTCGCAGATGTTCTTAATCAAAGTGTTATCGGCTGTACGTAGCAGAGCCAATCGTTGACCTGGTTTTAATTTCTGCAGCGCGTGCAGCAGGAGAGTGTTTATTTTACTAAAGTTGGCCAGGCACTCCTGCTCACACGTGCGACGAGGTGTTTTCGGCATTATATCCGTGCGACTGGTACTGTGTGAGCACTGCTCTTCTTTATATCCCTCCGTGGAACGTAGACGTAATGATGTACGTCCGTGGGAAAGATACTGGTACGAAACCGACAATTTTCAGGCGTCGATTGCTTCAGATCCAGCAAGAGATAACCGTGCGGCGCAGAGGTAGCCTCGTGATAGGCCTCTTGAAGAAATCGTGAATCTTCGGGGTAGACTTGTCGCGCGAGGTGTTGAATCTGACCGCGATCGCGCGGATTTTTGAAGAAAACGATATAATTGGCGTTCAGAGAGATGTCTCGTTGACCGTGTCCTTGGTGAAACAAATTCTGCGTGATGTAAAAAACACTGAGATTCTTGTGGTGACAGACTTTGGTGAACAGATCGACGACCACATTGTTTGACGCCTCGCGCATCAGATCGTCGATCACCAATAGTTTGGGCTTCGTGTCACCGTCGTAGTCTGCGTGCTGCGGTAATCCCTCGCGGTATTCTATTCCGTTCCCCGACTCGTACAGCGGCTGCCACTGGTCGTAGTACCAGATTACGCGACTGAATTCCGCATCGCACATACTCCTGCTGTGTCTCAAGAAATTCTTTACAAAATTGGATTTTCCGCAACCCGAAGGACCGGCCACGATCGCAGAGAACGGATGCTTCCATCGCGTGTCCATCGTCCTCGATAATGTTTCTCTCTCTCTCTGTACAGATGTGTGGAAAAATCAGAATCAAAACATTCGGGTAACTGTATATTCCGCGGGAATCAGCCTTTCACGGGGGCGGCGGCGGCGGCGGCGGCGGTCGCGGAGCGCGCTGAGCTATGAGCTCATATCAGCGCGCGTGTACGCGTCGAGGGTATCAACCAGTACCCTCGCGCGCCCGCGGTACCAGCCTCATGCGGCGGGATAGATCTATCGCGGCTGACGAGCTTGCCGGCGCACGCACCCCTTGATCTAGCTTATTGCATCCCCGCGTCATAATTGTTTCTGTATAGTGTTTCTTCAGAAACGCAGATAACGTGAATATACTGACCTTACTGTGAACGTATATAACCGTTATCTTCTATATTTATCTTCTGCGGCAGCGGCGTGTGTGCGTGTGTGTGTGTGAACAAGAGGCTTGAGTCGGAGAGTGAGAGAGAGCGAGAGACAGAGTGTGCGATAAAGTTGGAAAATAGAGAGAGTTTTGTCGAGAGACTGTAAAAGATTATGTACAGATACTAGTTTACCCCGGTACAGGCTGCGTTAGGGGATAATCCCAAATACACGTGTTACTTTTGGAGGCGTTCAATGTTCGATGGAAATTCCCTGTAGCCGTAGGGCAAGGTCTGAAAGTTATCGGGGCAACGACGCCTCTTGACAATTACCGGTCTGCAGGTCTTGGACTCTGTACGCGTGACCACCTGGTGCAACACTGTCCGACGGATGGCGCGATACTGTAGTTGTATTGGCTCGGTGTTATCTACCACCATGCGCCGTATCGAGTCAAAGTTGACTTTAAGACGATTCGAGTAATTCAATGTAACACCTTTGACTTTGCATACCTCGGTCTCCTCACCGCTCGCATGACGAACGATGTACGCGTAAAACTTTGCTCCCCCTGAAACGAACGATCGTATGTAGCTACCCTTTCCGTAAGCCTCTAACTCGTCTGTGAGATCACCCAAAAAGTTTCCCGTCTCTGGCTCGTATTCGTCAGTATGGTTCGCATCGCGTGTATAGATAACCGAATCGGTATCATAGTACAGTACCCTCCGATCGAGCTTTTCCAGATACGAGTATAACTTTAGACGTGCTTGGGCTGTAGTATATGCGGCTATAGCAACATTTGCCAGGGGTGTCGGTTTAACGCTCGCCTCGGAGTGAACCCATCGTATGTATAACAGTTTCTCATTGACGGGTAGGAGATCTGTAACTTCGATCTCCGGGTCGGTTAATATTTTTAACAATTGTCTACGGGAATTTACAACCTCGGTCTTTGACATATTCTCACGCTGACCGAACTTTCCCCAAAACGAGTTGAGACAGAGTTTTGAGACAGAACGTAGGCCGGGATTCTTTGAAATCTTATCGCGGTCCAGTCGTATGCCCTCAATTCTCTCATATTCGGACAAGTAACGTTCTCGCGATTCCTCGTCTACACACTCGGCCGGCCATCCGCTAGCCTGCTGTTTAATTTTCAAGAAGGTATCTATATAGCCCGCAAAGTGACCACCCTTCCGAGTATTAGGGTCAAACTGTGTCATTGCATACTGCCAGATTTCACGTACGCTCACCACCGTGTAACCCTTTTCCACGGCCTTCTTCAATTCATCGGACACCCAAGTACCCTCGAACCAACGCTCGGAAGCGTTCTCGTGCGGACAGTCTATTTGCAGCATTTCCTCGCAACAAGTACGACACAGAGCAAACATTAGTTTACCGTGCATGCGTATCGGTAATACGGGATGAAAGAGATCTCGCGGCGGTAGAACGCAACACTTGACCAATCCGTCGAGTCGTTGGATATCGGTACCGTTCGCTCCTGTTAAGAATTTACAGTCGTCGCCGACATAAACTGTCGGGTGCCCCATGGGAAACCGACCGTTCTTGCATATGTAGGGGTACAGAGAGCATACGTCCACGTAGCGTATTTCCTCGCGTACACCCTCATCCACGCCTGTGTTTACTTCGCGATAGCACGACGTGTTACCCGTACGACCGCCATAGAACGCGTCACGTGGATTCAACGCCTTGTACGAACCCTTGTTTGCAATTAATAACTGATTCGAAATATATTCACGCAATTCGTCGCTCTCATTTCTGAGTAGATCCCATTCACATTCCCAGATCTCTGTAACGATGTATCCTAACTCGGTCATTTTAGCAGTCTTTGAGCGTGTTTCTTCGAGCCGCCTATCCATCGTGTCACCGGCTGTCAGTCTATTATCTCTGTTTATCTTGTAGCACAGCGGGCAGCCGTGCCAATAACACCCGTGAAACTCAAACACTTGACGTACGCCCGTTTGTTTATTTTCATAGTAACCGTCAACAGGACGACCCGTTTCAGGTATACGAAACTCGCGTGCCCGTGCAGCATGGGTGATTAGTATACCCATTTCATGCTCCTTCCAGACAAGCCATTCGAGAGCCTTCTGCGATTGATTATCGGCACGCCTATAACCCCCGCTGGGGATAATACCGATTTGCGACGGTTGTAAGAAATTTTTCCTAAACACCGTCATGCAGGCCGACGCTATGGTCGTACTCTCTGTGAACGGACACACACGCCCACACTCGAGAAAGATGTCCCTAAACGCGATACACGCACGTCGAAGAATATCTACATCTGCCTTGCAATAAGTCACCAGCTCGACATCAAAGTCAAATTGACGATCTTGTGCAACCTCGCTATTATACCAGTTGTAAAAATCATCTCGAGCACTCACACTCATACCGTCCGGTATGTAAAATTTAGCTTCAGGAAGTGGCCCCACGTAACCACTATTATCGGGTGTGTTGAAAAGATGAGGAAAGAAACCCTTGACAGTGCTCGGAGGCAGACCGAAAGCTTTGGGAAGAGCAGATAACGCCATGGGCATATAGGCTAGCGAGTCAAGGAAGCGAGTGTGTCCCGTCTCTAGCATAATAATTTTACTTCCGTTCAAGATTACTTGCGGCGGTTCGTTGCCTCGCTCTACCAAAAATCGCAATATGAACTGAGCGTCGAATCCCTTTGCGTTGTGAGCTAAACAAATAATTTTTGTGAAATCTCGGATCGGTCGCGTGACAAAGTCAACAAGTTGTCTGATAGGATCGATCTTGAAGACATACTCGCGCGTGAGACCGCAAGAGTCGCAACCGTTTTTTATATCCAAATCGTGAATACACTCGCTGCAAACCTGATGCGCTACGCACAGATTCGGCACATGTATGTTCGTTCTTTCATCACCCTCAACCGTCTCGCTCTGCTGCGTCTCAAGATCGTAAAACACGAAGATATAGCGGGGTTGCTTCTTATCGCGTTTGATGGTGGGCATGTAACAGTTATGATTATACGACTGCTGAGAACAACAGGTGGCACAGTACCGTGTCTCGCACGAGTGTACACCTTTCGTACGATCCGTGAAACGCGTACAGTTACCACAGATCTGAAGAGTTTCGCACACGCTACGACGCGGACTGAACGACCCCGTTTTTCGATGCCTCGCCAGACATTCGTTTCCGCGAAAAAAACGTCCGCAGAAGCGGCAGTCTAGACTCGCGCCGATTGAATCGCAGGCGGGAACCGAAAGACATTGAGGACATTTGCGCGAACATCGGTGCTCGTTACCGGTCCTGTACCCTTTGTTACAGGGTTCGCAGAAATATCTCGCAGCCGCTGCAGCCGTCAGGTTCAGAATAGGATTGTAATGCCGTTTAGCGGGAAAGTAGAGGATATTCAGTTTATACGTAACGCCGTGTCGTCCGCTCGCCGTAACCACATCCGTACCGTCGTAGATCGTCTCTTCGCCGTTCCCCAGTTTCCCACTTTCATAAACTACGATTGCTATACCTTCACGGGCCAGATAAGATTGAAACAGATTGATCTCGGGTACGCCGCAACCGTCCGCAGGAATTTCGACACCCGCGTCTTTTATCAACTTATAGGCGGCGATGCGCTGAGACGGTGATACTTTATGTCTAATCAATTCCCACCGCGTGTGTAACGCCCCGCTACGGATGGATCCCCTCTCAGCGTGAGCTCTGGCCACAACAAGAGCACGTGGAAGACACATGTTGTCAGAGTTCCCGATTTCCAAAATAGAGCGTTTCCCTACCCCGTCATGCGTCAATCTCATCGCCTTACCCCGCCCCGATGGAACTCTAACGGTATTCACGGTGACGGTGATCGTCTGATCTACGGTGAACTCGGACGCGCTTTGTGTCACACCGTACACAATTTTCCACAAATCTTCGTAACGGAAATCTTTAACAGGTCGAAACGAAAGACCAGCGGCTCCAAGATTGAAGCCACCGGCATTGAAACTGATTCCAATGTAGTCTGATTCGCGGCACGAACCGACGGCATAGGCATGAATATTCCTGAACGCCCCCTCTAACCATTTAATGGGATTTGCACCTTCTGCAACCGGTTCTATCCTGATAACCATCTGACGACCGGTAATTTCGAATCGTTCGTAATATTTACTAAGCTCGCTTATCACTTGGAAACGATCTTCCGTCAGAGAAGACCTATTCTCGAAACTTGCCACCCCGTCTCCCCCAGGATGTTCTACCGATGCAGGGTTTTCCCTAGCTATTCTCTCTGAACTCTCCTCGCTATCATCCTCGACAATACTTCCGTCCTCGTCAGAGTTATCTGTGACAGGTCTGTTCACGTGTCCGCCGTGTTGAAGTCCCGAGGTACTGGCTCCTTCGTTAACATGGAATTTACGAAAACCCATTGCTGTGGTCTTCCCATCTGTTTGTATTTAAGATAGAGTTGGTCAAGAATGAAAGTAAATAAAGGATGTTATATTCTACGTATTTATAAGTCATTTAAATTTTATTTGAGAAATTGTTCATCGAACTGGTACAAGGCTTACAGGTAGAGTTAGAATAGTGCTCGTTTGGTAAATTTTCCGCTACAGGTGCCTGATGATGATGATGGCGATGATGAAGCTGATTATCAGGTTCTTCGTGCGACTCGTCACGGCGTTGGTTATTTGGGCCGCGTGCGTCACTCCCTGTGGCCGCGTAGTCAGAAGAATCACTTGAGGAAGCCGCATTGCTGCCCCAAGTCGGCATAGGTCGAACGACCCAATTTTTATTCGGGATTTTCAAAACAGTCGATAACCAGGGATGACGAGATTCTTCGGTGTCGATAGACGATGGTATAATTTCATACATTTCCGTATCGCTGTCGGCGCTCATTATCGTCTGTTTACCAGCCATCCGGGCCTCGTATCTTTCCACTGCTGCACACAGCATCTCATCGGTGATACTGTTATCTTCGAGCATATCCGTGTCATTTGAAACTGGCATGGGATTCTGCCGAGTTTTCGGAAGTTGACCTCCGCGTTCTTGCACCCCGTTATCGTCGTCGTCGTCTGCAGTGGTAGTCATCCTAGTCGTTCTCTCG
Organism: Tenthredo notha; assembly: GCA_914767705.2. NCBI lineage: Eukaryota > Metazoa > Arthropoda > Insecta > Hymenoptera > Tenthredinidae > Tenthredo > Tenthredo notha. Next base: position 2,114,418 of record OU611907.1, on the reverse strand, counting down.
ATCCTCCCAAGTCTTGACACCTGACGTCGCCGCGGTGTTTCATAGATGTTATTCCGGCTACGTGCACGGATCACATTCAGACACTCGTAATACTCCGTCATCAGTCCCCGCAATATCCAGAAGGTAGAAGTACCACGCGAAATCACCGTTTCGGCAGCGATTCGTAAACAATCCCACGACTCCGCGAAAACGTCGTGATTGTACAGACGGGAAATAGACCTCTCATCACACATAGCAATCATTCGTCGCACCTGCCGCAGCAAATTTTTCCGGGTCATTCGGGCAAGCGATCGTCTCCATCGTATACCGCAGGACCTATCGAAAGCGATACTCCTACGTCTGGCATAAGATGCAGCCTTTAACACTATAGCGCGATACTTTCTGTTCTGCGTATCAGGCATGATTTAAATTGAACGTGGTTTTTTCTTGAAAGATCACACAAAACGATGCCAACTCCGACAATATCGGTCGTACACTCACTTACACACACATACAGGCATCATACAGAGTGTAAGATTGGAGCTTGCATACAAAAAATTTCCTACTGAAAAAAATATCCCTCGTGTCAAGCTATATATCAGTTTCCGAAGGGACCACGTGGTTTGAATGACCAATGAACTATACTTCGGAACATAACATTAGCGGATGCCTCGCTGACTGATATGCTGGAAAATTCTGAAAATATCCTATCTCGTTCTCTTTTTGAATTTCATCTTTCCACCTCTAACTCTACCCTGTTTCTCGTCGCTGAAAAACGTTAATTTACCTAAAGTTAAATGCGATCTTTACCGCGAATCCTTATGTTTATATATATATATATATATATATATATAGTGAGCACGTTAGATCGTAACGGTTCACCGTAATCTCTTAAGTCCGTACACTCATCACCCAAAAGCCAGCTCCTGAGAACGTTTAAAATTTTGGTATTTTCCATCCCCCAAGTCCGTTGTTTCTGTTCCCGGACACGTCACTTCATCAATACTGTACCATTAACAGCACAATCTCTTACATGTGTCCTCTAGTCCGGAACCGCCTTATAAGCACAGAGGCCTTTACCGAATCGTGGTTGTTAGATATAGCGGGTATGTTAGTGTGTAACGGTTCACCGTAACCCCTTAATCGCTTCCACTCATCAGCCAAAAGTCAGCTCATCAGCGCGTTTCAAAATTTTGGTATTTTCCATCCCCCAGGTCCGTTGTTTCTGTTCCCGGCCACGTCACTTCATCAATACTGTACCATTGACAGCACAATCTCTTACATGTGTCCTCTAGTCCGGAACCGCCTTATAAGCACAGAGGCCTTTACCGAATCGTGGTTGTTAGATATAGCGGGTATGTTAGTGTGTAACGGTTCACCGTAACCCCTTAATCGTTTCCACTCATCAGCCAAAAGTCAGCTCATCAGCGCGTTTCAAAATTTTGGTATTTTCCATCCCCCAAGTCCGTTGTTTCTGTTCCCGGACACGCCACTTCATCAATACTGTACCATTGACAGCACAATCTCTTACATGTGTCCTCTAGTCCGGAACCGCCTTATAAGCACAGAGGCCTTTACCGAATCGTGGTTGTTAGATATAGCGGGTATGTTAGTAACGGTTCACCGTAACCCCTTAATCGCTTCCACTCATTAGCCAAAAGTCAGCTCATCAGTGCGTTTCAAAATTTCGGTATTTCCCTATCCCCAAGTCTGTTATTTTTGTTCCCGGACACGTCGCTCCAACAATACTGTACCAAGGGATTGGCACAATCTCTTACATATGTCCGTACGTCTAAAACCGAGTTATAAGCGGAGTTTGAAAATTATTTTTGAAAGGGGGTGCAGATCTGACTTTTCGTATATGTGTTTGAAAATTTTGGAGAGGGGTACGGGTCTGACTTTTCGTATATAAAGACGAGCAGTTTTCACCAGACTACTCACAACTCACAAAAACCAGCTACCACTAAGTGTTAAATAGAAATATATAAACTAACTTCTGCAATGGCGACCGAATCCGGACTTTATTGCACGTCGAGTGGAAACACTCACGAGATGGGTAAGTTATACTAAATTTCATCAGTTTACTATCACGTTGCATTACAACTCTAAACTACACTTCCCAGACTGTCATTGTTATCATTTTATCGAAACATCACGTAATACTCACGCGGTGTTTCCCTCAATATCATACAAATAACTTATCCATTCGTTATCCTAAATTTCATCAGCTTACTTGTAATACGTAGAATCATAACTTCAAACTACATTTCCGAAACTGTGATTTTTATTATTTTCTCGAAACATCACGTAATACACAGTCGACGTTTTCCACAATATTACAGAAATAACTCATTTAATCTCGTAATTTGCAGATGCTCTCGAGTGGAGGCAGAAGGTGGCGGAGGTGGTACGGGCCCTGGACCCGCAGGAGGCCCGATTGTATTCGGTGAACGAGGTGGAATTTGCCGCGGACATCTTCCGCCAGTGGGCAATGATAAGGAGGGTCCACGGGATGACGATGTTGCGGCGGCGCTGAGTAGCGGAGCCATGCGAAACTTGTCGGGCTATGGTGAAAGAGGCCATAGAGAAGCTGTTGGGGGCGGGCGAATTTCGCCCGTTCCCAAAAAATTTCGCGCCGCGACGGTGAAGTCGAGGATGGACAGAAATATTTATTTTGTTAAATTAATTGAAAATATTGAATTTTTCAATAAATAATTTCAGTTTCGTTTGTGTAACTGTTGCGTAATCAAATCTCTAACCTTCCCCAATACTCTAGTGTAAATATAAATATAAGATTAGATAAAAAGAATAATATTATTAAAATAATATTCGTTGCTCAGTTTCCGTTGGTGATATCAAGCCGTCGTTCAAATATTCAAAATAAGCTTATCGTCTTGACCGGAAATATCTCTACAACCAACACAGGGAAATGGTAAAACAAAAAGGAGGTGGAGGGGGAAATCGGAGGGTCTAGAGGACCGTGTCGTCTAGATTTAAATCAGTAATATTGCAGCCTCGATCAAACCGAGTTGTAGTACAATGTCGATACCTAAATCAAAAGTAGTCATGGGAAACACGAGTAGAATTTTTAAGAGCTTTACGAAACCAATGAAAAAATCTCAAAGAAATCTGGTTCTCGCGACTACGTACGGATTGAACAATTCAATAACTAAAAAGATTGTTGTCGGTCTCGGACTTGGTGCAGACGAGTCATTTGTGCCAGTGATTAAACTCGAGAGCAATTCCTCATGCTGTATATATTTCAACGCATCGGAGTGGTCGCTACTGGCAGACGAGTTGGACACCATCACAGAGTATCTGGATTCGAGCGGCTATTCGGGTGCGGATTGGTATTTCGAACATATTACGCTAGGCGGTTGTACCATAACTTTTACCACCTCTCACGGTTCAAAAAGTATCAGTTTCGAAGCAAATAATATCGCCGAGGAGACGGATGGTGCTGATGCTGAAGAAGAAGAAGAAGAAAACCTCGATACGACCAATGGGGGTGTCAAGCGGAAACTGTCTTATCGTCCCACGATAGTGATGCAGAAGACCACGTTTGACGGGTTGAAGACAGTGTTCGTGTGTGTAGAAGAACAGTTGCACCGCCTTCAACGGCTTGCCAACAGTGTCAATCGGTGTAAGAAACTGTACATCGAGTATATAGCGGAGAAGGTGAAGATACAGGGTCCTCGAGAACCATCACTTCATCGAATAACCCTGCTCTCTGCAAGGGAGTATGATTCTGCAAGGGCACACGTCAAGACACAACTGGAGGCAGAATTTGTGAATAATTATTGCGACATTGTTCTGCTGGAATTGACAAAATTATTCCCGCATTATCTCGCAGTAGGAATCAAACTGAAGGTGGAAGAGGAATCGAGCTAAACATTGTTTGCAAATTATCGCCTACGCAATGTCGGTTTTCGTTCATATGCCTTCTGGCTCTGGCTCTGCAGAAGAATCTCGCGACGCAACGGCAGCGGTGACATTATCGGATTCTGATAGACAGCATTCGTGTATGATCTCACACCATGCCGGTGAAAAAACATCCGGTGTAAATTACAGTGTAACAAACATCGACTCTGAACTTTTAGAGACCTACGGCTTGTTGTTTGTGTCAGTAATGATTTTAATGCTGGGTTCTTTCATATTGCCCTTCATTTTGTTGAGTTTATTTAATTGCCATGAATAACCGCATAGTTGTATATGTGGAATTAAGATTTATTGAATAAACGTCTGATATGTATATATTTGTTGCGTCATCAAATCTCTATCCTTCACCAGCCTCCCGTAGTTTTAAGCATAGATATAGTAAACAGGGATGCCGCGTTGCTGAAATATTTCTGAGTACAAAAATTTTGGAGTAGGGATAACGCGTCATCGCTTTCCAGAAGCTTCTAGAACATTCTGGAACATTCTAGAACACACGGACACGGTAAGGCAAGCGTGTGTGTGTGTGCGGGTAAACGCGTCATCACCCCTTGGCTGGCCCAGACTAGAGAGAGAGAGACGGGACCAGGCTAGAAAGAGACAGAAAGCTTCTAGAACATTCTGGAAGATTCTAGAACACACGGACACGGTAAGGCGAGCGTGTGTGTGTGTGTCCGGGCAAACGCGTCATCGCCCCATAGCTGCCCCAGACTAGAGAGAGATAGACCCAGACTAGAAAGAGACAGAGCGATGCACTCACCCCATAACGGACCCCGGGGGGAGGTGGGGTAAGGGGTATCATGGTCAGGGCCAGTGACCGCAGACGGGGGTGGGGGGAGGGGGGAGCTGATAAGGAGGTCCGCGTACACACCAGACCGGATGTGGGCCAGACTGATAAGATAACACACTGACCCACATTCCCCTTATCACCCCCTTATCAGGAGACGGGGGGGAAAGGGGGGTTTGTTGTGTCTCCCCATAGCTGCCCCTATCTACTTATGTGTTTGGAATTGAAATAGAATTCGCGCAGCGTTGGCCTTTTTTGCGTTTTCGACGCCTGGGCTCGGATAATCATCGAAATGTGTCTCCCCGGCCCCGTTTTCGTTACATTGTACGGAAAGGAGGTGGGCGACTAAGGATGGGCCTTAACCGTCAAATACAAAGGCATAATTGGTCAAATAGAGTGTATCTGCTACTCTTACAGCTGCTAGAGATTAGAAATAGTGTGTATATGGTTATGCCTCGTTACATTAGAATGACCACGAATATGCATGTTGAGATTGAGACTTGTCAGCACTCACATATCTAAGGTGCGAGTCGTATAAACGATATTATTATTCGAAAACGGTTACATACAAACTTGCAACGCGGCGCGAACAGAATATGAATCCTGGGGCTATTCACTATTACTATTAGTGTATGAATGATTGCAATCTCTTCTAACTTCGATAAAACTCGATGAAATAATTTGACATTTTTTTTTTCATCATTCCGAAGATTTCGATTTTTTTTTTTTTTTTCCATTCGGTTTTTTGTCAAATCTGCATATTTTGTGACACGTCTCCAAAAAACTGCAGATTCATGGAAACAAAAACTTTGATTGTCTTGCGTGCGTATTCTTTTCTTTTTTTTCACAAAAAAACAAATTTCACACATGTTTTCACATACAGAAGAAACTTTTTAGGGTGCGCCTGAGAAAAAACTGCAAAAACAAATTCAAAATTGCAAATATTGCAAAATTTCGGAATGTTCGAAATTTAAAAAAAAAAATTGGCATTCTTTTCTAAATTATTTCATCGAGTTTTATCGGACTTACAAAAGAAACAAGTGATTGGTTGACAAAATTCCATTTATTCTTCGAATTAAACTTTCCGAATTTTGGGCCTCCTGTTATTGTTAAAATTTAGAGCTAAAATTTCAGGGAGATTTTTTTCAATTCATTTGCAAGGTATCCAGGGGGCGTCCCGAATTTTTCTCGAAATTCATCGAAATAAGGACCACCCTAATATACAGGATGATTCAGAATTCGTGACGAATCTTTTGAGGGGTTGATCCTTCTCAAAATTAGGATCGAAATTTCCTCACCCATTTCTCTGAAAAATTATTTTTTTCTTCGGAACCTTCTACACATTCTTGCAACATCTTCCACTAAATAAAAAACTTTCACCCAAAAATCTCCGTGATATTGAATAAAAAAAACTCATTGGAATTAATAAAATCAGCAAATGCTGTGAAAAAAAAATTGAGAAAAAAAGTTGTTGGTCGGAAAAAAAATTTCAAAGGAAAAAAATCAGTTTCGAAAAAATGGCTCAGGAATTTTTGATCCCAATTTTGACAAGGATTAACCCCCCAAGAGATTTGTCACGAATTCTGAATCACCCTGTATATTTTCGTATGATTTTGAACTGGGCATGAATATACAGCTACTTGCTGGCTGCCGAGGAGTAGGGAGCCTAGCGTCCTCAGCCTACCCCTACCACAGTAGCAGCTATGATGCTCTGTCTTTCTTGTTCGTTTGCTGTCTCGCTCGACACAGTTCACGCGGGAAGCGGAGTGGCCCAACATGGAAAGTTTAACAGTAATGTTTTCTTTCCGTAAACTTGTTTGAGTTATCATTTATCACCTCTTTGCTCTTACCCCATCAAGTGATTAATTCGCATTTGGGATTCGAGTCAAAGATACATACGTTTTATTTGCCATTAGAATATTGATGCAATATAATACCAGCAAACAAATCCTTAGCGAATGTTGATATAGTTAAGGGCGTTGACTAGCTGAAAAGCGCGGGCTACTCCGCTTCCCGCGTGAACTGTGTCGAGCGAGACAGTAGACGAACAAGAAAGACAGAGCATCATAGCTGCTACTGTGGTGGGGGTAGGCTGAGGACGCTAGGCTCCCTACTCCCAGTTCAAAATTATACGAATATATACAGGGTGATTCAGAATTCGTGACAAATCTCTTGAGGGGTTAATCCTTGTCAAAATTGGGATCAAAAGTTCCTGAGCCATTTTTTCAAAAATGATTTTTTTCCTTTGAAATTTTTTTTCCGACCAACAACTTTTATTCTCAATTTTTTTTTCACAGCATTAGTTAATTTTATTAATTCCAATGAGTTTTTTTTATTCAATATCACGGAGATTTCTGGGTGAAAGTTTTTTATTTAGTGGAAGATGTTGCAAAAATGTGTAGAAGATTCCGAAGAAAAAAATCATTTTTCAGAGGTATGGGTGAAGAACTTTCGATCCCAATTTTGACAAGGATCAACCCTCAAAATATTCGTAACGAATTTTGAATCATCCTGTATATTAGGGTGGTCCTTATTTCGATGAATTTCGAGAAAAATTCGGGACGCCCCCTGGATACCTTGCAAATAAATTGAAAAAACTCTCCCTAAAATTTTAGCTCTTAATTTCAACATTAACAGGGGGCCCAAAATTCGGAAAGTTTAATTCGAAGAATAAATGAAATTTTGTCAACCAATCACTTGTTTCTTTTGTAAGTCCGATAAAACGCGATGAAATAATTGAAAATAGAATTTGAATTTCTTTTTTTCAAAATTTCGAACATTTCGAAATTATTATTTATGACCTACATCGGATACCTAAAAATTATATTATTCTGTCATTCTGAACAGAACCGTCTGCTCTTTCAAGTACTATTTATATCAGACTTCTCCGATGTTTCGTACTCAAGCTATTTGATTTTAAACTCTGAGGACTCTACTCCAATCGTATGTAATTCGATTAATTTACCTCATTTTTTCTCGATATTCAGTCAAATTATGAACTCCGGGTCTTTTCTTCTTCTTCGCCAACAATGAAAGACACTTTCTCGCTTTAACCATATTGGCACTAAAAAACTAGAACTTTATAATTGAAAAACACGAAATAAATCGAAAAACTGTAGCACCCACAATTATGCGAGTCAGAAGATTTAAATTCGCAAAAGGAGAAGTCTGTATTTACCCCTACGATGCCTGTAGTTCGTGTTGCTACCACCCAACGCGGCTACGCTAGAAATTGCCGAATTTTTGCGCCAAAAATCGTCATTTCAATGCTTCAGGATTTTCCTGATTACTTCTCAGTCATTGATCCGATAGTATCGATCATGATCTTGATTCGAAGGTAAAGGATGTAGCTATGTTATGGCTTTCGCCGAATATTTAAAAAAAAAATCGTTACTCGTTGTACATCAGCGCGAAGATGGCTTACTTTCAAGATTATTTTTTGCAAAGCTTAAAGTGAAATCACAAATTCGGCCAAAGCCATGACACGGATACATCATTTATCTGTAAGAATTTTCATCGAAAACTCCGTTATCTTGAAAAATGAGGAAATGAGAAGATAAATGCCGAGAGTCTATTTACGCGCGCTCGGCGAGGCCTAGTCAACGCCCTTAAGAAGCTTCTCCGTAATGCAGGGATATTAAAACCGATCCAAAATACTCCAAATAAACTTGAAACTTCGACAAGCGCAGCAGTTACAGATAGTCCGATTTGCTTGTTTTTGTTGTATTTTATTTTATGCGTAAAGATATTAACCTATGATATTAAACTTTTTTTTGTTTTTTTTTAGCTGATGTTATCAAAAAAATAGAATTTTTGAAAACAAACTTTGAGCCGTGGAATCTCATTTTACAGTATTGGACTGACACCTACATTGCAAGGAAAAACTATCTTTTGAATGATGAAAACTCATCACCATTATCAGTCTACCGTTGCCTTCGTCAACAAAGTGGTATATTGTTAGTAAGTATAGTCAAAATATATAAATTGATTAGAACATTGCATTATAAAAAATTGTTTATTTCTGGGTAAATTATTAATAGATTTCTTTGAATTTCTTGAGACATATTAATTATTTAATTATGATTTTATTCATGATGTTAGATCCACGATGATTTTAAACAGATGTTTCCAAAGAAATTGAATGCTGCCGATACTTGCTGGCCTATCTTGGAACAATTCCTTGAAAAATATTCTGAAATTGATACCCAGTTAAAAGATAATTCTGAAGCGCAGGACTTCATTACTGCGATACCAACCTTGACAGGAAGTTAGTTGAAAAAAAATACATAAAAAACGATTTCTAAATTATTATACCTTATTATTGTTATGATGTTTATGATTATTTTACTTTATTATTGTATTGTTTATTTACTGACTCCCCTCGGGGTTACAATTATATTGCATTTACTTCATTTACTTCATTTGGTTACATGTCATACTTTCTTCTGTTCTTTTCTTCTTTTTCGTCTTCTCTTCCCTCTCCTCTTCTTCGTCTCTTCTCTCCTCTCCTCTTTCTTCTTTTACTCCTTCTCTTCATTTCTTATGTGCCACCCCCATCTTCTCTTTATTTTTTCGGCGCTGCCTTTTATCTTATCTTTTCTATCTTTGCTTCCTGTTCTTACTGTTATTTTTCCTTCTCCTTCTTTTCTCGTTTCGATGCTTTCGATCTTTATTTCTATTTTTTCTCTTACCGCCTCTCTCAGTGTTGCCTCTATTTGAAAAATTTCCGGCCTGTTCTTTTTCTCCTTCCATTCAATCGTCACTTTATCGTCGTGCTCTCCTTCCTCTTTCTCGCTTTCATTCCCATTTTCGTTTTCGTTCTCTTCTCCTCCCTTCTGGTGCTGCTCTTCCGCGTTACCCTCTCGCGAGGGGGTCGACCCCTCGGCCTCGCTCGAGGGTTGCACACACTCTATTGGGGGAGGAGTGCCTTGTGGTGTCTGCGGCACCCAGTACTCTTCCTCTCTGTCGTCATTCCATTCTTCTTCCTCTTCTTCCGTCGTCTCTGTTATTGTCTCTTCACTTGTCGAGCAGGCCTCCGATTTGATTTTTTTCCATTCTTCCTTCTTCACTATCTTTTCTTCTTCCTTTTCTCTCCTTCTCGTCTCCTCTCTCTCTCTCGCATCGTCTCTTATTTGTTTTAGGATTCTTATTATTTCCTCCGTCGCTTCTTTCTCCATTTCCGCACTTTTCTTTTCTGGATTTACTACGCTGTTGCTTGCTAACCGTTGAGCGGTTTGCCTCTTACTGACTCTTCTGTGTTGTCCTCTATCTAACAAGGGAACCCCGCCAAGTGTCCCCCTCCGATTTCAACGAAACTTTGGGAGATTGTAGAGGGGGTGAAAATATTCGACACGTATTTTTTTATATCTGCGGAATTCCACCCCAAGGGGGTGTAATCAACCCCTGAAAATTGCGGATTTCGCTATTCGATAGCTCGTGAAGAACGAACGGCCGAGGATTTTTGGCTGACAAGGTGCTACCGGGGGTTTTCGGGGCCGCTGATTACGAATCTGGCATCAGATTTTCAAAATTCAAAATGGCGGATCCAATATGGCGAACGTCGAAACGAAAAATGGTACCAATTTTCCCAAAATTCTGTACCCTGGGGTTTTCGGGGTCGCTGATTACGAATCTGGCATCAGATTTTCAAAATTCAAAATGGCGCATCCAATATGGCGAATGTCGAAACGAAAAATGGTACCAATTTTCCCAAAATTCTGTACCCGGGGGTTTTCGGGGTCGCTGATTACGATTCTGGTATCAGATTTTCAAAAAATTATAAATAAAAGACCCCACAAACTAATAACAGTTTTATGACTGTAGAAAAAAATACGGTGTGGTAAATACCTCGCTAATTCATGATTAAGCTACCTTTGGCAATCGTTTTATTCACTTTTATAATATAATGGTGTTATAGTATACGAATATAATATACGAATATAGTATACGAATAAAGGTCTCATGTATACGAATATAAATCTTTAGATTGAACCTTACAATATAGCTTACATCATGCGTATTTCGTCACGGGTGATAGTTTTGACAATAGTGATATTCATGAAAAAAGTGTTTTAAACATAGCGACTTTTTACACCACGCACACTTGATAATAGCAACGTCGCCGCATATGTCACACGTTGGAGAACTCTCGGTAAAACAATATCCCACGAAAAACATCCAAAGATGTGAAAAAAGCCGCCAAGTACTCACACGAAAATCACAATTGCTTTATAAGCAAAACGGTTCGCCAGTCTCTGTCGTGAAATCAAGAAAAAAGCCAAGCACCAAACGTACAACTGCGATCTCTCAGCAACTTGTTAAAAAAAAAAATAAAAAAACTCAAACTCAAACTCAAGTCTACGTCGTGAAGTCGGAGTTTCGTGTGAGGATATCGAAGCATCATTCCAAGAGCTACGTACTTGGCGGGCACATTCGGGTTTTTTTCTTTGTGTTCGTTGTTCTCACGTTGAATTGATATGACCTTATCGTATTTTGCGAACCAATCTCAAAGTACTATGTTTTCGGTCGCTGGTTATAAACATGTCATGAACTCTGCATCGACTGACGAATGTTAGATTCGCAGATAACATTGGTTCTATAGGTATAAATTTATTTAAAATGCATCTTCCGATCTTGTCGGACGATCATGTCATGGCAGTTGAAGGATTAGCGCTTGCGAGTTCACGGTAGTGCGTAGTGCGGGCGCCAAAGGCCAAAGGCCAAAGGCGCCCGCACTACGCACTCCCGTGAACTCGCAAGCGCTAATCCTTCAACTGCTACGATTGTATAGTTGCAAATGATTATTCTCCACAAACGAATGAGCAACAATATAGTACCATTATGCTACTAGGGAGGAAGGCGTGTGGTTTTTGCTGAGTGCGATGTTCAGCACGAGCACGAGGTGAAAGTTCGCTCCTCCCGTGTGGCATATTCAAGAGACTCGGTAGAGTCTCGCGCCAAGTACATTATAAAAGAAAATTTTTTCAAGCGCGAGACTCAACGAGTCTATATACCCGAGAGGCAACTACCCTAACCTATACCGCGAATTAGTATCTTCGTTTTCTTTCACCTCACAACATACACGAATTGAAACTAATTTTATTTAAGATGTGGGCATAAAAAGCTTTCATTTGAGCCCTAAATCGATCAAATCGGTGTCCGGAGTGCTGAGATATAATTAATTACAGATTCTGATACCTCGTTTCCTCGTATCAAATTTTCTCTTTCCTGTTCTTCAGACCAAGATTCTGCCAACTCAAACCATTCCCATGAAATCACATTTCGTCGCTAAACGCAGGACGTATGTCCTATGCTCATACACAGAACATACGTCCTTACGGGTCTGGGAACAGACATAGAAGGGAAAGTCCACACAAAAATTCAGACCAAGATTCATCCCATTAAAACCATTCCCATAGAATCACATCGCGTCGCTAAACGCAGGACGTATGTCCTATGCTCATACACAGAACATACGTCCTTACGCATCTGGAAGCATGACATAGAGGGGATAAATCCACACAAAAGTTGTATAGAGTGGCGTGAGTAAGATAGTCACGACGTAGTCGGCGCTAGTATCGCAAACAAAAATCGTCTGCAACACTAGCAGACGCGTGTTGTCATTTCATCTTTTTAAATCCAAATGAAGGAAATAAAAGAAAGTACGAGCAATGATTAATAGAAAATTTGACGGTACAAAAACTAGTGAATACCCACCAAAAGCTCCTCAGGTACGAAGACCTTACGCCAAGTACATTAATGTGATAGTCACCAACAAAAATGTTTCGATAGGTTAATCTTGAATCTTACGATATTGAGCTTTTGAGGTTATTTATGAATGCAATTATTGGAGGAAACGGTTTTTTGGGGATTTAATTATTTAGCAAGTTACCGCCTGAGGAAGTCTGATGATAGTAAATCAAGAGCAAATGTTGAAGTCGAAAAATATCAGGATATCATGATTTGATATAAGGAACGGCAAGGAGCCAGACCAATAAAGCCGATTTCAAGTGTTGGTTTGCAGCGAATTCCACTTCAAGCTCTATGATAAGCTCATCTCCGAAGGCCCGTCTGCTCAGACTCAAATTGTGAGTCGACGTTATACGTAGGATTCCGACGAGTTTTATGATCTATATCCTCTAGTCAAAACGAGACTGTAAGTCGACTTGTGTGTTGGACTCCGATAGGCTTTATTCTACACTCCACGTCAACGTAGTGCCTTGACCTTCGGTGGAGATAATTTTTAATCCATGTTTTACAAACAGCTTAGATTCTTCGTTCAGCGCGATCTCAAAGTCTGTATAAATATCTATGATTACATGTAAATTAATCGTACAAACCATTACAAACTATATATTCATAATTTACTGTCAAATTTCAATACATAAATTTCTTGGATTTTGGTATGCAACGTGTGTCTGTATGTTCAAGTCTCTTAAGCTTTCTTCAAATTCAGATTAGTGCTATCACGACAAATTGAATTAAAATACTTATTCGCTATGAAAGAAATGATCGATCGACGCCCTCTTTGACAGATGATAGAGATTCTCATCTATATTTATTTATTCGTTTTAGACTCGACCTAATTTCATTTATGAATGTAATTATTGGAGAACAACCTTTTTTATGGATTGTTCAATTTTGTAGCGGGTCATCGTTTCAGAAGAGAGGATGATGAGAGAAAACGCTGAAGTTGCAAGACATCGGGATAGTGTGATTTGATACAAGAAATGGGTAGAGTCAAACGAATAGAGCAGAATGCAATTGTTTGACTTCAGAAAATTCCATTTTATGCTCTACGCTAGTCTTGCATCAATAGACTCAATTCTATATATTTCGATACCTTCGGTTCAGACCCGAAGTTGAAGTTGACGTTATGAGTACAGGACGCGTACATGTTCTTTTTGCAGAGGACCTAGCTGCATTAAAAAAAAAAAAAAAAACTACCTAAGAATTGCAATACATATATCTAATATTTATATATATTTAATCATGAGCTGCAACTATAACCCTGCGTGCAAGTAACTCCGCCATTGCCGGTCCCAAGCCCAGATGAGACGGGAGGAGGGCTGCGCGCAGGGTTTTACGTTGCAGGCATATAGAATTATACCGGATTCTAACGAAACAATTCGTAGAACCTAATGAAAGAACACATGTTACGTCTGTCCACAGAAATTTAAGGCTCACAGAAAAGTATGAGCATACGTGTATATTATAACATTATTTTCATTCATTTGAAATTATACTACCACATTTAACATTGCTGCTTTTTGAGGGATTCGGATGATATAAAATGCATCACCGTAGATGCATTGAGATGTTCATATGAACAATTGGCAGAATGCTGACAACTGAGCAAGCCTCGCAAGCGAGGATATAGGAAAACCCAATCGAGCGAGCGTAGCGAGGGAGCACAATTATTAGGTAGTCAAGCAAAATTGTACAAAAAGTGGTGATATCAACCCCAAAAAGCACCCCTGGTGCAAAAACTTTTCGCCAAGTACATTAATGTGGTCACTACCCAAAGAAAAATTCACCAACAAAAATTCTTCTTCGACAAAAGTGGTACTATAGAAATGTCTACTTACAAAAGAATTGAAATCAGATACAATTGCCAAGTACATGTCATCTGTATAACAAAAGTTTACAACAGATCACTTTTTACCCGACTAGATAAAATGTCCATATTGCACCCACTAGTGAAACACAGCAGTTCAATCAATCAAACTTAGAATCGGTCAAATTTAGAGTTTTTTTCTGCCCTTCAAATTTACTTTTTCGACCGCAAAATTCACCTCTTCTTCCCTCTGATCAGGAATTGATTACTTTCCGCCCGCGTTGCAGGGATGGAGTATAGTAATTTTATCGTAGTCGGGTAATAGTACTTTTCGATACTAGTGCGAAAGTGTTGATTCTCGGACGAGTGTGAAGTTATTCGCCCGAGCGAAGCGAGGGTGACAATCACACGAGTCGAGAATCATCTTTCGCACGTGTATCGAACTTCATTTTTCAACACAGCGCGCGTTGAGTTGGTTTTTATGGACGCGAAGCGTGCGCAAAATCGAACTTTGCGCACGCCGTGTGGAAATAGTAGATTACGATACGAGTGCGCGAAGTACGTGATTCTCACACGAGTGTAGCTTGTCGCCCGAGCGAAGCGAGGGTGACAAAAACACGAGTGTGAGGATCACGTACGCGCACGTGTGTCGTATACTATTTTTTGTAACACTGCATGGAAGTTCGCACTTCGTGTACACAACACGCGGTGACGAACAGTGACGATGCCCCAACCTGAATGTTGCAGACAGTGATTGTAGCCACCACTTGTTTCGTTCAATGGCGTTAGTTACGCTCGTTTTGCTCGGATTAGCGTTTGGTAATAAATATTACCTAACAGTTTTACGACATTACCTAACAGTTTTGGATTTGTTGGCGAATCGGCCGCTTCGCGCACTTTTTACGGGGCGCGAAGTCGAACTTCCCATGCAGGTGTTACAAAAAAAAAATTTTTGCACTCAAGTGAGGCCGAACTGTTACGAAGATGGGTTTCAGGTATTGAAATTGATCCTCCCCACTACGTGTATACGCTCTTCTTCTTCTTGTTCCTTTTGTGACTTATCGCTCGTTAGGGCAACGTGTATACGCTCGTGCACTTGCATATATACGCATGCATCGTGATCAAGATTGTATGACATAGTATAGGTACACCAAAGCAATCATCAACTGAATTTTATATTTATCATTATATCAAACTGTCATACTCTATGCTACTTATAGCATATACGTATATCCGTAGCTGTATGTTTTAGATTGCATGCCGCAATAGCAGAGTAGAGTTTTCTTGATTCGATCGTTTTGCAAGTGAATAAGTTTATTCTTTCATAATTAATACTACCTAGTGAGGTATGTGATTCCAGAGTTCCGAGTCTGATTTGATAATTCAATGACAGTGGGAACGACCAAGATTTTTATTGATCATACAAGTATTTATGTCTGTTAAGTCATACACATAGTTAAAGACACGTAGAAGTATTGTCTGAAACGATTATTGGTTTGAATAACTAGTTTTTCATTGTATTTAATTGCTGTCGCATTAAAAAATCAATTTTCGCATAAAACGAAGCGGGTTGTCCGTATAGCTCTAAGAAACCGAATGTGCCCGCCAAGTACGTAGCTCTTGGAATGATGCTTCGATATCCTCACACGAAACTCCGACTTCACGACGTAGACTTGAGTTTGAGTTTGAGTTTTTTTATTTTTTTTTTTAACAAATTGCTGAGAGATCGCAGTTGTACGTTTGGTGCTTGGCTTTTTTCTTGATTTCACGACAGAGACTGGCGAACCGTTTTGCTTATGAAGCAATTGTGATTTTCGTGTGAGTACTTGGCGGCTTTGTTTACATCTTTGGATGTTTTTCGTGGGATTTCACTTCTTTTTGCAAGTACCAGAACTGAGAAAGATTGCTCATTTAATTCCAGCAGGGTTATACGTTATTATAGTTTGATCACGATAAGAAATACATTCGGAATTTGGACAAGGAAGAAACATTCAACGAAAGACAAACACATTTACTTCAATTGTCAACTATGACAAATATAAATAATTTATTAGGCAGAACTTAATTTTGTCTTATACAGTATCAGGTTGAAGTTCGTAACGTTACTTCAACAAAATAGTCGCCAAAAAATTCTCAAATTCAAGGCTCGAATTTCAAATGGATCAAGAAAGATGTATAATTCCTTAAATCGTGTGAAACACGTTCATCTAGCATATTTTGTGATTCAAACAATATTAGGATCACGAAATATTGCATTTCTTCAACGAATATTCTGTTATTACGTTAACTCTACGAACTTCAACCTCAATATACAGTTTTAACTTAAATTTAGTATTTAATCAGTAATTTTTCCACACGATCATCTAAAGGTCAATGAATTACCGAAGATTTTATACATTCAGTTTGACACTTATTAGACGGGTTGTTGATTTTGCTGCCAAACATAAGAGCCAAGGCTTGAAATTGGGCAGTTATCAAGAAATCAGCCCTCTTCTATGTATTGAAAATGAATCTCAACAAGCATCGTTCAGGGAAAATCTGAAGAATTTCTTTTTGATAATAGAAGCTACCAAGGAAAAACGAAAGCACTTGGCTACACCATTTTTCGAAACCATTGAAACTTTGCGCCACACCTTGGATGTTTTACGCACGCTCCGCGTGTGTGAGAATTTCATACGTCATAAAGTAAAATTTTGTATAATACTCGACAGAAAAACTTTTCCTGACCTTGTGTGATTGCAACACTCGCCTTCAGCTCGTGCTGCAATTTCACACTCGTCAGAAAAAGTTTCATCACTCTCATATCATACTGTACTATTTTCAACTCAGTGTGTGACTTGATTTCTTATGCCTGTTGATAGTGTGTAAAGTGTCCGATTCACATACTTCCATATGTAAAACTAATTAATTTCTCTCCGTTTGAAAATAATAATTTCTAAAATATTTTTCTTCCATTCAACTTTCTCAATTTTGTGTCAAATTGTGTTGAGACATACATATTTTCTGATTGAATAATAGTGTTACTAATATATCAAATTAACATTACATGTTATTTATAAATAAAATAAAATTCATGTGAAACGTAATATGATTCTATCAAAATCAAATGAGCCTTACTTTTCTGATCAAGATAACTTGTATCTCGAATTTGCGTTTCTATCGATAGACTACGAAAAGGGATATATAGAAGTGGAAGAAAAAGAGTTGTTTTTGTCTTTGATTTCCTCATTTCTTTAGTTTCAAAGACTAATAAAATTTTATGCTATTGAAAATCATATTTGGAAGTATTTTGTTTTTAATGGGGGGGCTTTGCCCCCTGCACCCTGACCAGGTGCTCTGCCTTTGGACCTTTTCCGCACCCGGCCGCTCTCACTAATATTCCAATATATACTATACTTTCCTATTTTTTTTTAGAGTTTTTACAGGTAAAGAATTTCGCACACTGAGTTAAAAAAAATAGTATATGACACGTGTGTGCTACCCGTATCGTGCTGTACTATTATAACACTTTGAATGATCAGTAATTTCTAATATATTAGTCTGTTTGATAATTAGTTTGTGGTGCTGATGTATAGATAGGTGAAGTTAGTGGTTGGTAGGCTGGTCGAAGTTGGTTCATTTGAAGAAGATGCGTAGAGTGTTATAACTTTGGAGCAGCTGTGAACTACTTCTGTTATGGGACATCGTCTTGCCGAAATGTTATGCTCTTCTGTTCCGATGGATTGATAATAGGATAGGAATGGTCCAGATGACTGTCTCTCTCTCTCTCTCCATTAACGACTTATCGCCATTATAGACATGTAGTCAAATCCAGATGACTGTAAAAGATATAGAATAACAAAGAATTGAAGGAAAAATTTTAGTATATTAGTATTAATTTTCCTAGCATTGTTATCATTTCGGAACCATGAACTGTGGGCTACCTTTGTCTTGGGACGCTGTTTTGCCAAAGTGTTATGTTCGTCTATCTCAACGGATTGATAATCGGAACCTTCGTTTGGGATGTCGTTTTGTCGAAGCATTATCTCCGACTATTGCAATGGATCGATGATAGAATAGGAAAAGGTCAAGTGACTGTGAAACATAGAAAATGACAAAGGATTGAATGAGAGGTTTTGTATCGCTACTAATTTTCCTAATATTTTTATTACGTTGGAGCTATTAGTTGTAGGCTACCTTCGTTCTGGGACGATGTTTCGCCGACATGTTATCTTCGTCTATTTCAACTGATTGGTAATAATCGCAACCTTTTTTTTTGGGACGTCGTTTCGTCAAAGCATTATCTCCGACTATTCCAATGGATCGATGATAGGATAGGAAAAGTCCAGGTGACTGTGAAACATAGAAAATGACAAAGGATTGAATGAGAGGTTTCGTATCGCTACTAATTTTCCTAATATTGTTATTACGTTGGAGCTATTAGTTGTAGGGTACCTTCGTTCTGGGATGATGTTTCGCCGACATGTTATCTTCGTCTATTTCAACTGATTGGTAATCGCAACCTTTTTTTTTGGGACGTCGTTTTGTCGGAGTGTTATATTCGTCTATTCCAAAGGATTGATAATAGGATAGGAATGGTCCAGATGACTGTGGAAATTTAGTGGAAATAAAGAAGTTGAGGTTGGTCTATTCATCTAGTATTATTATATGTAAAATCTAGTGAAAATCAATGTTCGTACATACCGTTTAATGTAAGTCATTCGTAACCTTATTTTCACTTGTTCCGGATCGAAGTGAAATAATATTTTGCCAGGATCGTTGATTTATTCTTTATCTAAATATTTGAACCCAGCTTAGAGGATCTGTTCCGTGCACTTACAACAGGCCATTATGCAGATTTATTAAATAATAACGGTCATCGGCGTGAAACCACGGTCGGCGCACTTTTCACTCTGATCATTGTTTACTGATTCACTGTTTCACTAATTTACTGAAATAAAACCATTAGCTTGACCGATAACATCTTATATAATATGAATATATAACTATATAATATGTTTATATATAATAGTCCGGTCAAAGTAGACATAAAAATAGTCATCAAATAACAAAAATTGGGGGGAAGCCGAATTTTGGTGGAGACCTTGGGTTCACCATCAGAAATAAAGTGTCAAAAATCCCCATCGATCCCATGTGTGCTAAAAAAGTTATGAGGGGTCAAAGGTCAAAATTTCAGGTTTTTTGGATTTTTCTCAAAAATGGTAAGTTTTATCAAAAAAGTACTTCAGACCAAAGTTGTAGATCTTAAAATTATCTACAAAAATGGTACTTATGATTTTTTTTCTAGGAATTACCATTCCTGAGATATCGCGATTCTAAGAGTCACGTTTTATGTTATAAGCACACATTTCCACGCCACCTGTGAGGTAGTGTACTCGACGCGTATGTGTACCTCTACGTACCTAGCCCCCCCACTTTCGCAAAAATAAAAAACCAAATATGGATAATTATGAGCTATTTATGAGCTCTCGGAATATTCGAGTCCCGATTTTTGAGCTCAAACCCTGGAGCAGGAATTCACGTTTTTGAGTGGGGGGGCTGAAAACATAAGTAGTCGGCCCCCCCACCCCTTATAAATAATCGAATTAAAACAAAAAAAATACGAGAATTATGAGCTATTTATGAGCTTTCGAATCGTATTTTTATTTATTTCTAAGGGGCGGGGGGGCCGACTACTTACGTTTTCAGCCCCCCCACTCAAAAACGTGAATTCCTGCTCCAGGGTTCGAGCTCAAAAATCGGGACTCGAATATTCCGAGAGCTCATAAATAGCTCATAATTATCCATATTTGGTTTTTTATTTTTGCGAAAGTGGGGGGCTAGGTACGTAGAGGTCGTATGTGTGCATATCACATAGAACGTGATTCTTAGAATCGCGATATCTCAGGAATAGTGATTCCTAGAAAAAAAATCATGAGTACCATTTTTGTAGATAATTTTAAGATCTACAACTTTGGTCTGAAGTACTTTTTTGATAAAACTTATCATTTTTGAGAAAAATCCAAAAAACCTGAAATTTTGACCTTTGACCCCTCATAACTTTTTTAGCACACATGGGATCGATGGGGATTTTTGACACTTTATTTCTGATGGTGAACCCAAGGTCTCCACCAAAATTCGGCTTCCCCCCAATTTTTGTTATTTCAGATGTCTACTTTGACCGGACTAACAAGCCGCTAGCAAGACAAGAAAGGGGAAGGCAGCAAGCCTAAGACTTACAAGGGAACCCCGCCAAGTGTCCCCCTCCGATTTCAACGAAACTTTGGGAGATTGTAGAGGGGGTGAAAATATTCGACACGTATTTTTTTATATCTGCGGAATTCCACCCCAAGGGGGTGTAATCAACCCCTGAAAATTGCGGATTTCGCTATTCGATAGCTCGTGAAGAACGAACGGCCGAGGATTTTTGGCTGACAAGGTGCTACCGGGGGTTTTCGGGGCCGCTGATTACGAATCTGGCATCAGATTTTCAAAATTCAAAATGGCGGATCCAATATGGCGAACGTCGAAACGAAAAATGGTACCAATTTTCCCAAAATTCTGTACCCGGGGTTTTTTGGGGTCGCTGATTACGAATCTGGCATCAGATTTTCAAAATTCAAAATGGCGCATCCAATATGGCGAACGTCGAAACGAAAAATGGTACCAATTTTCCCAAAATTCTGTACCCTGGGGTTTTTGGGGTCGCTGATTACGAATCTGGCATCAGATTTTCAAAATTCAAAATGGCGCATCCAATATGGCGAACGTCGAAACGAAAAATGGTACCAATTTTCCCAAAATTCTGTACCCTGGGGTTTTTGGGGTCGCTGATTACGAATCTGGCATCAGATTTTCAAAATTCAAAATGGCGCATCCAATATGGCGAACGTCGAAACGAAAAATGGTACCAATTTTCCCAAAATTCTGTACCCTGGGGTTTTTGGGGTCGCTGATTACGAATCTGGCATCAGATTTTCAAAATTCAAAATGGCGCATCCAATATGGCGAACGTCGAAACGAAAAATGGTACCAATTGTCCCAAAATTCTGTACCCTGGGGTTTTCGAGGTCGCTGATTGAAAATGTGTAGTCGAAATTGGAAAATTCAACATGACTGACACAAAATGGCGGACCGACTTCTTCCAAAATGGTGTGGATTGCTTCGGATTCGGTATCCCCGGGATTTCGGGGTCGCTGATTACAAATCTGAGGTTAGAATTGGAAAATTGATATTGGAAAATTACGAGTAGATGAGTAGACGGACATTGTATCGTTAGAGATGACAAGAATATGACGTAATGATTTTTTGTTCAATAAAAATATGATTTCAATTCCAGAAATTGCTATCAAATCTTCAAAAACTGTAATTTCCAAGTATTTTCTAAACAACAGTGTAAATATTTTCATGAAAATTATTGCCAATATTCTGGTAATTTCATAAATTGAATGTTCCATAAATATTTATGCAATATTGCGTAAAAATATTGGTTCATAAATATGTACGGTAAATGTATTTTTATTGACATATCATGAGTAATGAATGATTGATAATAAATAGTTCTGATAGAAATGCTGTGCTGATAACCAGAAGTAGAAATATTCGGTGATGAGAAACGCGTTTTATCTTATAAACCGAACTTACATAAGACTTCTTTTTCTTACGTAAGATTTCTATTTCACAAGTAAAAATATTCGGTGATAAGAAACGTGTTTTATCTTATAAACCGAACTTACATAAGACGGTTTAATCTGTTGTTGTTCAGTGTATTTTTACGTATGGAGTTGAGTTCATCCATCCCTCTAAAGAGACTTGGAGAAAAATGCACGTCAATCCGTTGAACGTCATTCAGCTTTTGTCTCTAGCATTCAATGCTATTAAATTACTCGATTCTCCAGTCACGGAATCCGAAAGGCAGTTGAGCGAAGAGCTCGAAATCATCATCAAAGATGCAATGATACAGCCAATGGAAACTGAAATTGAATGGAGTTTGGATTTTGAACATCCAAATGCAGTGCACGAATCGGAAATTATAGAAGACAACGATGGAACAGAAGACTGGAATCATCAAAGATTTCTGAATCCCAATATAGATGCACCGGACCAAGTTTGCCCCATCGATGATGAAGATTTGGATTATGATTACAAAAAACAAGCGACAGAATTTTGGAGGTCCGGAAAAACGGGAAACAGAAAGGTATCGTCCGTTCAATCAAAATTCAGAAAAGTTCAGTCTGTGCGACAATTACGGCGCTGGGCACATCAAGTTAAGGTGGTTCTTCCCCTACAGTCCCACCAAACGTGGGTTTCAGACAAGATTTTGAATACTTCTCGATGGGGAAAAAATCTGAAAAAAATCAAGCATGTAGGAGATCCTCGGGAGATTGATTTTGCATGATAATTATTCAAAAAAGCTATTAAATAATCGATGGAAAAAAAAACTGTTCAAGAAATTAGCCGGTGACCCAACTTTTTTTTCAGGTGAAAATGATTTGTCAATTTTACTGAATACGTATGAATTTTTTGAGAATTTTGGTAACTTTTTGAAAATTGCGTTTTTTCATACCTGACAAACCTCAATTTTCAAAAAGTTACCAAAATTCTCAAAAAATTCATACGCATTCAGTAAAATTGACAAATCATTTTCACCTGAAAAAAAAGTTGGGTCACCGGCTAATTTCTTGAACAGTTTTTTTTCCATCGATTTGTTAATAACTTTTTTGAATTATTATTATGCAAAATCAATCTCCCGAGGATCTCCTACATGCTTGATTTTTATCAGATTTTTTCCCCATCGAGAAGTATTCAAAATCTTGTCTGAAACCCACGTTTGGTGGGACTGTAGGGGAAGAACCACCTTAATCAAGGTGGGACATACAGAGAAAAGTTGAAAATGATCTGTGAGTATACTCTTAACAATGTAATGGATGCTTTAAATAGGAAATTGCCAATTCACGATATTGATATTAGACGTTGGGCCATACGAGCGCGACAACTGTTTGATATGGCACCAGCAAAATTTAAGGCATCCAAAACCTGGCTATTAGAATTTAAGAAACGTCACGGAATCGTGTCGCGGAAAATTACGAAACATATAACAAAAAATACATTAGCAACACAGGAATCTTTAAAAGAGCAGGCTGCCATCTTCATTCAGAAAGTAAAAAACCACATCGTCGATATCGGAGTCGAAAACGTTTACAATTCCGATCAGAGCGGTTTCAATTTGGAGCTACATGCGGGGCGAACCTTAGCGTTGCGAGGGCAAAAAACAGTGGAATCAATAATACAATCAAAGTCATCAACAACGCACAGCTACACCATACAGCCTTTGATTTCGGCCGATGGCAAATTATTGTCACCTCTATTAATTGTTTTAAAAGAATCTAGTGGAGGATTTGGTCCTCGAGTGCAAGAGACTATGTTTAAACCACAGAATGTATATCTTATGGCTTCGAAATCTGGGAAATTAACAACCGAACATTTTAAACATTGGTTTCAAGACGTATACCTTCCGCACACCAGTCCGAAATCGGTTATATTATTGGATTCATGGAGTGGTCAATGTCCGGGCGTATTTGAAACGATGAATTTCAATGGACAAAAAGTAGAACTTCTAACCATTCCCCCAGGGACAACTGGAATGATACAGCCACTGGACGTGTACGGATTTCGCATATGGAAGAATTATATCAAACATTTCTCTGATATCGTGATATTGTATGATTACGACGTGAATCTTCATTTGAGAGACAATATCGTCAAGCTGCAAAGTCTTACTCACAATCAATTTTCGTCTCCTAGATTTACAGATCTTTTTAAATATTCATGGTATAAAAGTGGATACATAGACGCAAGACCACCGAAATTCGAAAATCCGGTTCAATCAAGATTCGCGGCAGCGAATCGCCGCCAAGTACCCGTAGGCAGGCGAGCGCTAGCCGGGACTCTATTTTCTCGGGGGAACTCTTTATACCTGTAAGCAGGAGGTCATAACTTCGGAACGCGTGAACATTTTTCGATCAAATTCACAGAATAGATATTCCCCCACCACACGACTTCGCTGTATAAATTTGATCGGAATCGGTACACTGGTTTCTGATATATCGGTCACGAAAGTTGATGAAAAAGCATCTTCTTCTTCTTCTTCTTCTTCCTGGTCATCAAATTTTCGCTAGACGCTTGCTTGTCCTCACGTTTCTGAACGAACGGTGAAACGGATCGACTTGATCTTTGAAACGTGGGTACAAGCCATCGAAATCTCGCCCCCTATTGATTTTGGCATGAATCTGAATCCGCATTCGGTCGATATGTGATAATGAAGTTACTAAGTGAGCCACAGAGGGACGACGAAATCAAAATGGCTGTCGGATGGCTGACGGATCGCGGTATTGACAGTTAAAATATTCATAATTTATAGTCCGGTCAAAGTAGACATCTGAAATAACAAAAATTGGGGGGAAGCCGAATTTTGGTGGAGACCTTGGGTTCACCATCAGAAATAAAGTGTCAAAAATCCCCATCGATCCCATGTGTGCTAAAAAAGTTATGAGGGGTCAAAGGTCAAAATTTCAGGTTTTTTGGATTTTTCTCAAAAATGATAAGTTTTATCAAAAAAGTACTTCAGACCAAAGTTGTAGATCTTAAAATTATCTACAAAAATGGTACTCATGATTTTTTTTCTAGGAATCACTATTCCTGAGATATCGCGATTCTAAGAATCACGTTCTATGTGATATGCACACATACGACCTCTACGTACCTAGCCCCCCACTTTCGCAAAAATAAAAAACCAAATATGGATAATTATGAGCTATTTATGAGCTCTCGGAATATTCGAGTCCCGATTTTTGAGCTCGAACCCTGGAGCAGGAATTCACGTTTTTGAGTGGGGGGGCTGAAAACGTAAGTAGTCGGCCCCCCCGCCCCTTAGAAATAAATAAAAATACGATTCGAAAGCTCATAAATAGCTCATAATTCTCGTATTTTTTTTGTTTTAATTCGATTATTTATAAGGGGTGGGGGGGCCGACTACTTATGTTTTCAGCCCCCCCACTCAAAAACGTGAATTCCTGCTCCAGGGTTTGAGCTCAAAAATCGGGACTCGAATATTCCGAGAGCTCATAAATAGCTCATAATTATCCATATTTGGTTTTTTATTTTTGCGAAAGTGGGGGGGCTAGGTACGTAGAGGTACACATACGCGTCGAGTACACTACCTCACAGGTGGCGTGGAAATGTGTGCTTATAACATAAAACGTGACTCTTAGAATCGCGATATCTCAGGAATGGTAATTCCTAGAAAAAAAATCATGAGTACCATTTTTGTAGATAATTTTAAGATCTACAACTTTGGTCTGAAGTACTTTTTTGATAAAACTTACCATTTTTGAGAAAAATCCAAAAAACCTGAAATTTTGACCTTTGACCCCTCATAACTTTTTTAGCACACATGGGATCGATGGGGATTTTTGACACTTTATTTCTGATGGTGAACCCAAGGTCTCCACCAAAATTCGGCTTCCCCCCAATTTTTGTTATTTGATGACTATTTTTATGTCTACTTTGACCGGACTAATAATCGTAGAGCAATGAACGAAACGGTTTTGGGTAGTCAAAGAGTTGAACTACAACTTACAATTCTTGGAAAATCGATTTTTGAAATTTGAGACCTTCAAAAATGGCGTCAAAAAAACGACGTTTTTCGATCTAAAAAACAATGAGGAAAAAATAGTCGCATCGAAATGCGACAAAATGCATTGGAAAGCTGCGATTTTTCTACGAATTTTACCATCCTGAATTTTGTTCCCCGATAATTAGGACCCGAGATAACACTTTTTTTTCGAAAATTCCCCCTTCCTTTGTTTATTTATATGAAGCAACGAGACCTCGACGACTGCACAGAGGAAGAGTCATATTATCCAAAGGAATCAGTAGAATTTGTTTTCCACAATTATTTATGGTCTTTATGGATGTGGAAAGTGGAGGTTCTTCCGGGACCGTTCGACGCGCCACGTGGAGGGGGAAACCGGGTAGAGCGACCCAGCGCTACGCGGCCGTCGATTCGATCGCGCGAAAAGTGATTTCTAAGATTCAAACTGACCTCGCTGTCTGTATCTCGGGAACAACTGGACGGATTTTGATGATTTTTTTTTTAATTTGAACTAGCGCATCGAGATATGATCGAATATCATTGCGGCTTTCCCGGATTGTCAACGGAAATCCCTCGAATCACGAGTAATTCAATTTTTACGCTCTCTCTTTTTCCTTGTCTTTTTATTTCTTCTATCTCTTGTTTTATTTTTTCCTTCTCTTCTCTTTCTTCTTGTCTTTTGGTCTCTGCTTCTTCTCTCGTCTTCTTCATTTCTTCTGTTATGTTTTTCATTCCTATCATTAGGTTTTCTAGTGCCTTTTTCATCCACTGTAGGTCTTCTCCTTGCGGCGTCTCTTGTTTTCCTCCCTCTTTTTCTTTTTCGTTGTTTTCTTCTATTGTTTTGTCTGGTTTTTCTCTCGTTTTTTCTGCTGTCCTCAACATCTTGCTGTTTTTTTTTAAGGCTCTTTCCACCCCGTTGTTTCCTTCTTCGCTTTCTTTGTCCGCTACGTTGATGTCTTCTTTCTTTTCTTTTTCTTCTTCTTCTGACCTTTTTCTTTTCCAGCTCGCGGGGAGCGCACCGTCGGACGCTGACCTTTCTCTTGCCCACGACTCGGCTTTTCTTGGTCTCCCTGCCTTGTTTGTTTTACGCGTTTCTTTTATTCCTATTGGTGTCTTCCACACTTCTTTCTCTCCCTCGCTGTCCACTTCTTCTTTTTCCTCGTAGCTTCCTCCTTGCTTTTCGTTCTCTTCGCTCTCCATACGTCCTCGCTCTGAGCTGTCGCTCGTGGCGCCTTCTCTATGACGTCAGCGCTTGCGTCTATCTATCTTGTCGTCTAGCGTTGTCGCCTCGCTTTGCTCTAGTCTTTTCTTCTTCTCGGCTGCGTCCGTCGCGCGTTCGCCTTTCTGGATTGTGTCACGTGACCTTCCTTGCTTACTTGCACTTTTGTCTTTTCTGCGTTTCACTCCACCGCACTCCTCCTCTCTCTCACACACTGTTGTGTTGACTTTACGGTCACCACTCACACACTTTTTCAACCACCTTTTCTTTCACCGGGCTTTTCTCTCAGCACTTTTCACGGCTCGTTCGCACTATGCACATGTGTCTCTTCGGCCATCAATCGCCATTTTTTCATTTTACTTTATTATAATTTTTAGATAACAAACAAGTTGCGTCATTAATTCTGTTAGGATTAATGCTAAAACCCACAAGTTTAAAACCCCCGACTGCAAAAAGTACAAAAAAGAGGAAACTTGATGATATAAGGTTCAAAAACCTTCCGATAAAGCTATTCAATCTTTAGAATCGTCTGCTATAAATGATTTTATAGCTAGAGCAGAGGTGACTATAAAATTTGTTCTTGTATTTTATTTTCAATTCTCATGGAAAATTCTAAAACAAGTAATATTTACAGATCGAAGCAAAAGTTAATGAAATCATTGAACAGAAAAAAACTTTATCATTGAAAAATAAAAGAACAATTCAGCCGTACATGATATTTGTGGGAAGTTTTTTAGAGTATCAAAGTTTCTACGTCATCACAGATAATGTGAAATATAAAGTCGATAACCCGCTCCAAGCTTTGCAACTGACGTTCGAATTTTATTCTATATTTTTGATTTGGATTATCCTCAGTCGTGTTATAATATTTGGACTTTTATTCAAAAACTTGTCTTTGGCATTCCCGTCAAAGGCAATCATTATTCTGCAAAAGTGAAGAAGATGGTGGGATATATAACGCGCACAATGAAAATAAAAATTGACTGATTGTCGATGTAATTTAAACTTATTATAAGTACCAGCTCCGAGTTGATTAAGTATATATACGTATTTGAATAATCAGCTATAAGTCTTAATTTTTAACTTGTAACAATACTATTATAATCGTTATTATTATTCAATTACTTGGACTAATCAAAAATAAAGATGAACTCCACTAACTACAATAGCAATTTTAATAAGCCATTATTAACTGCAACAATGAAGGACCAAATGTTAACATTCATTTCAACTCTCTATAATCATCAAGAAATTCCTCGAAACCGAGTGCAGGATATAGTTGATGCGTGTTCAAAGTTATTTCAAAACTCTGCTTTAAACATGTTTATTAGTGGCTTAATATCACGTCTAAAACATTTTGGTGAGAGTGATTTCAATATAAATCAATTTAATGAAATTCATAATATCTTACAAAATCCATTCAAAGATTTGGAAACTGAATACAAGAGATTTAAAGCGTTTGAGCATGCTGGAACTCTTATACCTTCTGAGCCGAGGAAAATTGCTGAAAGAGAAGAGTATCGGACAATCGATGGCAATTTACAATCAGTCCATGTTTCATTGACTGTGGAGCATGTTCCTTTAGCGAGAGTATTGAAGTGTTTTTTAGAACTTCCAAATATGATAGACGATATTTTAACATATATAAGTTCCTTGTCTGACAATTCGCCTATTCTCCAAAATGTAATTCAAGGAGATCTGTGGAAGAAGAAAAAAGCATCCTTTGGAAGTAAAATAGTATTGCCTATTGTTATTTATTACGATGATTATGAGCCGAATAATGTTTTAGGAAGTCACAGAGGTTTATCTAAAATAGGTGCAGTTTATAGTCATATAGCGTGCTTGCAACCTCATCTACAGTCAAAGCTTGAAAATATATTTGTAACGCTACTTTTCAACACACTCGACGAAAAAGCATTAGGATTTTCAACTGTACTATCGCCACTCATCAATGAACTCAAAAATCTTGAATTGAATGGGATAAAAATATTTGAAAATACACCCTCAGAGAAAACAATTTATTTTTCATTATTAACAGTGATTGGTGATAATCTTGGAGTAAATGGGATTCATGGCTTTACGACGTGTTTTTCTACCGACTACTGCTGTCGCTTTTGTCTAATAGATAAAAGTAAAATGAAAAATACGATTGATGAAAGTGTATGTCCGCTAAGGTCACAAGAAGATTACAACCGACAAATAGACACAAAAGATTTTGGAAAATTTGGTATCAACGCTCCTAGTACCTTTGCCGCTATACCTACATTTAATGTCATTGAATCTCTCTGTACTGACGTTATGCATGACATCCTTGAAGGAATTTGTCAATACGATTTTGCAAAAATATTGAACGTTTATATGTATGAAAAAGGTTTTTTTTCGTTGGAAACATTAAATAATCGAGTTAGAAGTTTTGATTATGGGGACAATGAAAAACGCAATAAACCACCTGATTTTGTTAAAAATCAAATAAAAAATGGATGTATCATAATATCTTCATCGGAAATGTTATGCTTTGTTCGTAACATTCATCTAATAATAGGTGATCTCATCCCTGAAAATGATGAACATTGGCAACTTGTGATAATGCTAAAAAAATTCTCGATTTTGTTACGGCTAAAGTTATTCATAAACACAATATTTCGTATTTTGAAGTGCTCGTTCATGAATATTTAGGTTTGCTTTTGGAATGTTTTCCCGACTGTTTAAAATTTAAACATCATATTATGTTGCACTATCATCGTGTCTTCAAGGCTTTTGGTCCAGTAGCGAACCTGGAATGTTCCGGTGGCGAACGGAAGCATAGAGAGGGTAAAGTAGCGGCTCGTTCTGCAATCAGCCGGATGAATATTAACCACACTGTTGCTTTAAAAAATCAATTAAAGCTGAATCATATGTTGCGTACTGTAGGTCGAGAGAGTAGCAGTTTCTTAATAACTGGAGCAAAATCTTTAATTTCAAACTTGAAAGATGTTGAGAACAGTAATTCATTTTTGTCATTACTGCCTACAAATTTAAATAATTTGTATTCTACAAAATTTATCAAACATATGGGTCATATAATTTCTAAAGGTACCATTATTATGATTCCATCAGAAGAAGGACCTTCATTCTATCATGTCACACTACTTTTGCTTGAATCTAATTATAAATTTATTTTGATTGCTAATGGTATTGAAGGATGTGACTTCGACGATCATTACCAGTCTTATGAATTTGGAAAATTTAGTGATAAATGGCATTGTTTACTATATTCTGATTTATCAACAAGTCATTCATTGACCAGAATTGTCATTGCTGCTAACGGTAAAAAATATATACCGAAGCGGTGGATTTAGAAAATATTATACTTAAACTATTCTATACTGTTCTAATGAATAATGAAAAATTGTTTTTCATATTCTAATTTAAGTATATTATTTTCTTTAAAATTATTATAAAGTTGTAATTGCACCAAATAAATTGAAAAATTGTTTATATTAATTTTTGATACTGTTCTAATTTTTTTAATTAATTTGTTTCATGTTTATGTTTTATGTTTTATGTTTATACATATATCTTGAATAACCTCATTTATCCATTTATTCCTAACCTCACTTACGAAATAATATATAGAGATAAAACATAATAAACTGAGCTATGTAGAATAGGAATCAGTTCCAGTCACATAGTACTCTCCGCAATGTAACATGGTAATCATTACTATACCGGGAAGAAATCTTGATAGTATACAGGCGACTACGCATGCGCGCGTTTCGTCGTATGCTGAGGCAGGCTGGCCGCAAATATCACTGCGTGACGACTTTATCGACCAATGAAAATGAATTATTCGGCGCGTGCGCAGTCACCTGTATACTATCAAGATTTCTTCCCGGTATGTTAGCATGGCTAACGTTACCATTTAAAATTGGAGAATTTACTCTGTCAAGTGACTCTCGCCGTATAAAAATCTACGTTACCATGTAGCATAGTAATAGTTACTATGTTACTTCGTGAATATTACTATTCTTTTCTCTCCGTGTGCTGCCGTATTTGTCCAAAAAAGTTTTCCAATGGATCCTGATTGAAAGCCCTGGGTGAAAAATGTTTGAAACCTAAGTCCTTTAAGGTTTTTTTTCAATATTTTAAAATTCTTTAGAGTCAGTACCCAATTTTTCAAAACTTCAGGAATTCTTCGATCACCAGGCCTCCTTTTCTCAAATGACATTCCCTTGATTATCTGAATCGCGTCATTCCATGTATCTTCGTGAGGACAATAATCGGACTCTGTTGATACCATCGATCTTAGGGTATTCTCTTTTGATTTGGGACTATCACATCCACCGTTAACACTGTCAAATAGATCGTTGAAAAATGATAGTAAATGTGCTGTGTCGTCTCCTTCAGCTGGCATTTTCCTTTTCTTATTCACGCTATTTGCTTGCATACGACTCATAAGCGATACTACAGATCCTACATTTCGACTCAATACTTGAGCACACTTCGCAACTCGCATTTTTTTTATTTTCGAAGGTATGACGTGGTAGCTTGTGAGTTTTGGCATTGTTCTAAATACGCCAGACGCCTGATCAATGTAATACGCTGTCTCAATGTGTGACCATTTGGCTACACGTTTTTTGCCATCTTCAAGTGTAAAATGAAGGTCTTTTGTCAAAAGATTGTTCCTCAGACATTTCAAAAGATGAAGAGGGTCGAATAGCGGAATTATGAAACAGTCAACTATGACAATGTTACGTGAAGAGCATGTACTCGAGCGGAAAACTAATATTGTCGACCCACGCAACAACCAAATATAAAATAACGAAGAATGAATGAGTGACCTGACTTGGGTCAGATCAGGTATGTGGGTACGTTGTTGCAGAACCCTAATACGGAGTCGTACGATCTGTCTAAAAAAACGGTTAAGGCCCTAATTTAATATACAAAATAATGAAGGAAGTGAAATAATATGAGAGATTGATTAACTGGTAAAAACAAAGTATATTCTGAAGATGATTATCGAATAGTTGGTCAGGTGAACAATAAAGATTTAACAAATAAAATGATTATGATATATGAACTAAATGCCAATATTAACGTT
This sequence comes from Tenthredo notha, assembly GCA_914767705.2. Lineage (NCBI taxonomy): Eukaryota > Metazoa > Arthropoda > Insecta > Hymenoptera > Tenthredinidae > Tenthredo > Tenthredo notha. The sequence continues at coordinate 2,082,229 of OU611907.1, read as the reverse complement.
ATTATGTTGTTGAATTAAACCTTGGGACGAGGATCCCTAATAATCCTACGACTAGGGAAATCCCAAAGTCTCAGAGACTGTTGTAGGGTGATCCGAGGCCCGAGTTCGTGAAACTGTTCTTAAAACTATACATACATGAATATTGATATCAACAAGATCGGTGTGAAAAAGGGAAATCCCAAAATACTAGAGTTTCTAGTATTGGCTCACTCCGATCGATGCACGAGATAAATGATTATCAATATAAATTAAATCGGGGGGGAGAAAGGGAAATCCCGAAATACTAGAGTTTCTAGTATTGGCTCACCCCGATGGTTTACAAAAAATAAGCGAATATCGATACAAGTCCAGGTGAAGCAGTGAAAAATAACGGCTAGGTAAAATATGATTAGATGACTTTTATCAGGCTGATAGCCGATCGTAAAACAAACGGGAGACTTAGCTTTCGACGTTTGACTGTGGTGGAATCGGGAGCCGTCGGGTAGTCCAGGTTGTGTCCTTGTCTCTGCTCTCACGACACTTCACGAAATTTATATGTTTCAAACTGACGTTATATCGCGATTTCGTTATTGATAAAAGTATAGAGGCAAATACGGATATTTATATTAAAAGAGAAGGGAAAAAAAAAAACCTTTTCTTTCCAATAGTTCCTGATGGAAAAAAATGTGTCCCTTGCATTGAATTTAAGACTAAACTGATTAAAAATCAAACGAACTTACCTGTAAGTGAAGATCGATTGTGATTATATGAGAGTCTCGTTCGAGATGATGACAATTGTAGTACCGCTACTTTCCGCTAGGTTGAGCCATATATTCAGAGAATAAGCGAGAAACGGTTGGGGACGCCCTCTCAGTGTCCGCCATCTTGCCGTTCTTCGTACTTTTAAAGCTAATTTAAAAACTATATAGTGGAAAAACGGGTTGGGAATTATGGGTGGGGTGTAATCATCTCGAACGAGACTCTCATATAATTACAATCGAACTTCACTTACAGGTGAGTTCGTTTGATTTTTAATTATATTTCAAGTCTCGTTCTTTGAGATTACAATGGTAGATGTTTAGAGTATCTGTTTTATGGAGTAATAACAGACTTCCACTTTCTCCCTTATTTATATATCTATATATTAGGGTGGCCCTTCACATGGTCGAAATCGAGCACGCCCCCCAGGTAGGCCCCAAAAAAATAGGAAAAAAATATGGCGCAACTAGAAATAGTGCCGGTGAGGCTGAACTTTTTTACAATTAAATAAAATGGATTTTTACGAGTATCTTGATTATGATTTTTTTAAATATCGCATTTCGACGATAAAAATTCAAACTCAGAGGGAAATTCATGGTCAATAGTACCACTATCCATCAAAATTTGCTGTACAGAGCTCAAAACTTATCCTACAACATGAAAACTCTATGAACCCGAACCAGAAAATTGAAAAACTCGAAATAACCAACCACAGGAATTCAATTGAACGCTCACATACTAGAATGCATTGACTATTTGAAATCATCAGTAGTCCCATCAATCGGAACAATTATCGAAGAAGACTAGAGACCAGGATACCGAGCTCGTTTCCCAGCCTGTATTATGAAATGGGCCCGTATATGGCCGCACTTTCACACTTGTAGAACCTCAGAGAAAATGCTTATGAGTGATATTTCGTTAATTTCAAGAATTTAATTACAATATTTGATTGAGTTTTCAGTCTGTAAAATAAGTGCTGCACTCTGCACAAAAATTTCCATGGATAGTTGTAATATGGACCATGAAATCGTTTGCGCTCTGAGTTTTTGATGCTACGATGGTTGCGTATCTCGTGAAATGATCGACAAGCAAGTGTAGGTATTTCTTTGTTGTTCGTGAGCCTCCAAACCCCCCAATCGTGTCTATGGATACTATCTCGTAAGTCGCGGGACCTAATTGCGACATTAGGCCGATCTTGCGCCTTCCCCTTGACTTATTTTTTGTGCAGATTTCACAGTTTTCGCAGATTTTCTTTATTTTTTCATCTAAGTTTTTTGTCGTATAGATTGGTTTTATTTTATTTTGCATCTGTCTTATTCCTAAGTGGCAGTAGAAGACGTGTACTTTCTTTATTATTTCCAAACTGAACTCTTCTGAGAGTAAAATTTTCTCTCTTTTCCCTATTTTTTTGTAGTACGTATTGTTCTTGTATATTAACTTGTCTTTTTTATTTTGAATGTCTTCATTCCTATCCTGGTCATTTCGAATCTCTCCCAGTTTTATGAAATTGACTGTTTTTAAAATATCATTTTCGTTTGAGTCTGCTTCTGCTACGGGGTTTCTGCTTAGGCAGTCCGCTTCTACGTTGTCTTTTCCCGGGCTGTAAATGTCGTTTTATAATGATCTTTTATAGAATCTAGGATTTTCTTTTGAGCTTATATGGACTGTCATGTGGTTGTCTATAAAATCAGGATATTTTATTTTACATCTTTACCTTTTCTTTCATTTTACATATCCTCATCTTATTACGCTTATAGTTTATTATTATGATTATATTACATTATAATGCGTTACCTATATAAAATCAGGAAACGACATTTACAGCCGGTATTATCCTCTCTCTTATGGTCTTGAAGTGTCTATCCAGCTCGGTTGCGTATTCGAGCGACGCGTACTCGCGTCGCGCATCCGCCTCTCTCGGCGGTTGAATTCAAACTTTTTTTTAAAAGAGATACGACGGGGCGGGTATACCCGTCGTCGTATTTCTTTACATGTATATATAGTTTTTTTTTTTTCAAGTCTTCCCATTTGGCCGAGGCCTAGTATCTTAATCTAGATATCCTCTATGTTTACACTGGTTTTTTATATCGCACAGTCCCTATCTCTACAAGTTACCTAAGACAGTGGCAGCAAAGGTTCCTCTGTCTGGTTCGATCGGACGCTTATAAAATCTGGTGAAAACCTTCGAGTTTTCTGACCATCCTGCTGTGGTTTTGATTATCTTTATATCAATACCCTTAACCCTCTTTCGTGAAAGGCGTTTCTCCCACTCTGCGGTCAACCGAGAAGGTGGAGCGTAGAGACGATAGTGTGCGTGTCGCGCCACCCACCCGCCAGGGCAGTCTCCACTGGGTCCGGTATATTAAAAAAGTTCTAAAACTATAATTTTGCTAGGTTTTGTTTTTTTTCTCAACATTTTTCCTTTTAGTTTCGACTTCTTCATTGTATTAAATTAAAAAGTAAAATTTTTATATTTACTCAAATGATAAAAAGCGAGAAATGAATAAAAGAGCGCGCGAAGAACCCCCGAAAACGTAATGTCACGTTACTGTACGGCCGTGAGGTAGGATCACAGCGCAGTGGGGACAGTAGCGACGCACGAATGGTCGTCCCCACTCCGGCGGCTAAATAGTGAGTTGGAGTGACTTTCACGAAAGAGGGTTAAGGTCCGCCGCCGATGTTGCGGCATGTCTTGTACTATGTGCCGAAAAACCTTTATCTATCCTCGAGTGTATCAAACACGTTTTTATCCATCTGGCGACAGTTTGAGCCGTTACCCTACGGTAGGGCTTTTTCAATGTGATAAACAGGTTCCTTATTTCGCTTCTAACTGACTCTGTCTTGGATAGATCAAACAGTAATGTTCTTGCTACGCAGACTTCTTTCCTTTCTTCAAAGAACGGGAGGAGGAACATTGGTTGAGCCACCCCGATCTTTGACGTTTTAATTGGAGCTGTGATCTTTATCTGTACGCCCCCCGATAAAGGAACGATATCGTCGATCTTTATAACCGATAAGGTTTGAACTTGATGTGCAGTTCCCAGTGCCACAAATATCACCAATATGTATGTCAGTTGTGTTAGATCCAATAACTTGAGTGGTTCCAGTGTAGCTCCCCACTTTAATACTTTTTCCGTATTCCAAATCGACGTGTATTTAGGTTTCGTTGGGCGTAACTTGAATATTCCCTTGAAGAAACGATGAAGTGTCGGATCTTTCGAGAATTCGTTCAGGCTAATAAGAGATACGGCCGATCTTTCCGAATTAAGAGTGCCATATGAAGCGCCGACTTCGAAACGATCGGATAGAAACTTTATCATTATTTCGGAATTTGCTTGGAAAGGGTCGTGACTCAGTTTTCCACAAAAACTCCACCAATTTTTCAAGGCCGAGTTATACTGACGAACGGTGGCATCCGTCAGGGAAGCAATGAGGATAACAATTGCTGCCTCCGATAGTCCTCTTCTTTGGTAGACTATCCGCAGAGCCTCGCGGCAACCAGGTGTAACGGATTTATTTTTCCAGCATAGCCAGATAAATTCGTTTAATATTTTATGTTATTATTCAATATAGATTCAATGCTATTAACGGGATTCACTGATATAAAGAAGGTAGACAGACGACGACGGACAAATAGACGTCACGAACGAGGAGACACAGAGACTGATAAATGACGAAGCAGTCTTTGAAATTAGTGATCAGATACGTTTATTATTTATGAAAGCGAAAATCAAAGAAATATAGATCTGAGTCGCATTACAAAAAAAGACGCAACGCTAGAAGAGATCCTCTTGCTGCACACAATATAAATAGAGATAGAATCACAAGATATATAAAAAAAACAGAGATCACGTTGCAACTCAGTCAGTCGAGATTAATATTATGTTCAATAGGAATCAGATAATAGTTTAAGTAGTATATAATCACACATAGCAAGTGAGTGTCAATGTATAAAATGATATCGAGTATTATGTGTAGACGACAATTTCGATCAATAAGAGTTACAGATAAAACCGGTGTAAACCGTAATACAGGTAATGGTTAAATAACGAGGCGCTTCATATGCTTGCGCTAAACTAGACGAAAAGTATCTCTTTTATATTAATTAAAACTCTATCGGCCTCGGCTTATACATATACGTATATAGAGTACTTATCTTATAACTAGGTGATCTGTCGTCGACGCCGGCTCGAGGCGAAGAGAGAGATCATTTGTCTAATACTCCGATCATCTACGTTTTTCGGAAATATTCGTTATTCTTCGCCAAATCCCGATAATTGTAGGATTGGCTTTGTGTTTAAATTTAAGGCGCGTTCGCTCTTACATCATCCCCCATCGCATCCTGACATGCATTGAGATCAGGGTGGGATGCGATTCATATCAGGAAGTTCGAACGTATAAATAGTCCATACACTCCAGCCATCTTATGTAATACAATGATATAGTGCGCAGTTGCACAGTCTTTCCTTAAATCTGAACGGATATACATGACGATAGCATTGCAGTCACATCACCAGCCTTTTCTGGTTTGTCGATGACAAATTATTACAATTAAAAATCTATTATACCGCGAGGACCAGGTGAAAGAGAATGGTCGGTCCGCCCAGACACCTTATATTTCGTATTTTCATGGGGATAGCCACTCGTTGCGCTGAAAAATATATCCTGGGGTCGAAGCTATCGACCACGCGCCAAAATCACCCTAAGGATTTTCTGCGCAACGAGTGGCTATCCCCATGAAAATACATAATATTAGGTGTCTGGGCGGACGGACCATTCTCTTTCACCTGGTCCTCGCGGTATACTTAGGCTAAAACTAGTTATTCTGAGTCCGTCTCTTTAGGATGAGTCAGAGGATGGACGCGAATTCAGATTCAGACAGGCGATTTCGGAACTATCGTGAGCTTGCTCGCCTCCTGAATGATATTTGCGTAGGCTTGTCCGATTATAAATTCCTTTTTCTTTTTCAGGGTTGAGCGGATCAGCCAACACATACGCATTTCCTAAACATGGTTTTATTTTGTAGGGTCCCTCATATAGATGGAAAAACTTGTGCGTCGTTTTATCCAAGGCATTAGAAAAGTGCGGAACCCGAAGAAGAACGAGATCATCGGTTTGAAGCATAACATGCGATTTCGATTTTTGCTGGCGGCATCTGTTTTCATGACTCTTATGAAGTTGCTCGCGAGCTAAAATTATCATACGATGGTGTGGTACATTGATACTTTCGGGAAATTGAATTAGATCTAACAACTGTTGGTGAACCGCTTTGCCGAAATGCAGTTCAAACGGAGCATAGCCTGTGCTGTGATGGGTCGTTGCATTTAAAAGATATTCAATTTGCGGTATATATTTCGCCCACTTGGTATGTTTGTCCGCGCAGTAGGTTCTGAACAATCGTCCCAGTTCTCGCATGACGCGTTCGGTCGGATTAGATTGCGGATGACGTATCGATGAGAAGGCGACCACGATACCTGCTTGTTCAAGACGCGTTCGCCATCGACCTGATGTAAATTGCGTGCCATTGTCCGATAATATTCGTTTCGGTTTGCCGAATCGTGTTATATAGTCGTCGTCTGTCTACCTTCTTTATATCAGTGAATCCCGTTAATAGCATTGAATCTATATTGAATAATAACATAATAGTACTTTATGTACCAAGGGCGTAAAATGCGATTTTACGCCCGAGTTGTGATCGCCGTGCCCTCGGGCCGGCGAAGCCGGCCCGAGGGAAGCGACGATCACACGAGGTCGTATAATCGTACGCCCGTGGTGCATACATTATTTTTTGGCACAGTGGGCGGAAAATTCGCAAAATACCAAGAAATGCGTACAAATAGTATATATACGGGGCATTTTAGCTTAACTCAACCAATCATCCATACTGATGTCTTGGTTTCATTATTTTTCATCATGAATGCGTCAAAAACGAGATTCAAAACTATCGAGCAGACTTACCTCGGTCGGGACTGGGGCGAAGCCCCGGTGGGGTCTAGGGGCGAAGCCCCAGTAGGGGGTTCGGGGGGCGAAGCCCCCCGATTATTAAAAAAAGGAATTTTTATCTGATACAATAAGAGTAGTCAACGTGTTGAAAATAAAATTCAAAAAAAAAAAGATTCGAATTTTTGTACGACTTTTATTAAAAATCTAATTCCCATTATATTTGTGTATATTGACCTTGAATTTAACTATGTATTTATATATTTATATATTTTGAATTTCATTTTCAACACGTTGACTACTCATATTGTATCAGATAAAAATTTCTTTTTTTAATAATTTATTCTTTTAGTTATACTAGTTATACTATATTATGACGATCTTATGTCGTGAATCTACAATACGTGTATATTATCGTTAGGAAGTCGTACAATTTCACGGATACCCAATCAAAAACGACGATTTTCAACTTTTTGTATTTTACGCACAGCACACCTAAGCTCTAAAATCAAGGCGTAAACACGAATTTTACGCCCAGTGTGTCATAAAGTAGCATTTTACGCCCCGAAATCAAGGCGTAAAACTCAATTTTACGCCCATTGTGCCAAAAAATATTAAACGAATTTATCTGGCTATGCTGGAATAATAAATTCGTTACACAGGGTAAGCTGTTTTTCGAGCGGGTGACTTAATGACCTGCAAGGTGATAATAATAGTGGAGAGGAAGGGTTGAATACTTCAACTTTTCCCAAGATCATGGACTTGAATACGGGGAACCACGGTTGCGTGGGCCAATAAGGGACAACTAAGATACCTCTGGCGTTGTCGGCCCTGATTTTTTGTAAAACTCTAAGAATCAATACGAATGGTGGAAACGCGTAGAAAGCGAGCTTTTCCCAATTTATCGTGAAAGCATCAATCGCCAGTGCTTCGGGGTCTCGTTTCCAAGAACAAAATACTCTTGTTTTTGTATTGCACCTTGTCGCGAAAAGGTCTATTTTTGGTCTACCGAACCTTTTAACTATTCTTTCAAAGACAAATTCCGCCAATTCCCACTCGGTATCTACATTAGTTTCCCTTGATTCCCTATCCGCGTCAATATTTTCGACGGACGCGATGTAAGCTGCAAATACCCAGATTTTTCTTGTTTCGCACTACTGCCACAAATCTCTAGCTAATTTGTTCAGTTCCGGATATTGTATACCCCCCATCCTATTGATGTACGATATTGCCGTCGTATTATCTATTCTCAGTAGAATTTCGCAATCGTGTTGATCTGTGGCGAAGCATTTTAATGCGAAGAAAGCCGCGATCAACTCCAGATGGTTGATATGCAGCTGCTGTTCAGACTCTGTCCAGAACCCGTGAGTGTTTTCTTGGTTGCAATGGCCGCCCCATCCTGTTAAGGATGCGTCGGAACAAATTTTTTTCCGGAATTTATAACGGGTTATAGGTCTTTTTGCATGGGCGATAACTTTTTGCCACCATTGGAGTTCTTTAACAGAAGCGTTGCTAATGGACATCTCTCTATCATAGTTCTGGTCAAGTAAGATTGAAGCTAGAAATTTATCACGTTCCAAAAGCTTACAGTGTAGGTTTCCGTATTGTACCCCTGGACAAGTGGCAACTAAGGAACCAATTAGGTGTGCGAAATCTCTGATTTCACAGGTTCTCTTCTGGAGATATTTTTGTATCAGTTTCAGAAGGGATATTTTCTTTTTTGGTGTTAATTCGACGGCCATGTTTTGGGAATTTATTATGAAAAGCCCAAGTATTGACATTTCGTATTTGGGGTGCCCATGCTCTTTTGCTCGTTTATAATAAAGCCTAGCGCGTTTAGTATTTTTCTAGTCACCTGTACGTTGTGTAAACTCTTTTCTTGTATTTCCCCCTGGCATAGTATGTCGTCTAAATATATTGTTGACACTAAACCCTGTTCTCTCAATTTGTTTATAACCGGCTTCATAATCTTGGTAAAAACGAATGGACTGGTACACAGACCGAAGGGGAGACACGTGAATTCATAGGCCTGATTCTGGAATGTAAATTGCAAAAGCTTACGACTTTCAGAGTCTACTGGGACAAGAACATAAGCATCCTGTAAATCGAGGTTACACATGAAGGCATTTTGTGGTTATACAGCGTGATTCTTTTTGCGCGCACCACCTGGTAAGGGCGGATTCCTTGTGAAATTCTAAGACTAATTTTCCTTTACCAAAAAGTCCTGGGACTAATGGTTCTCGGGCTACAGAAGGTCTTAGTTGACCAATCACAGAGCCTACAGCTGCTCAAGTTAGGGCCGGGTCAAAAGTAATAAAACTAGCAGTGCCCGTGGCGTGTAGATTTTCAGTGAAATAAAAATAAATTATCAAATCTAGTGACAAATTCTTTCACCATATGGCATTTAGGTTACAGGTAATTGCGAATGTTACCGACGTCGTCGCCGGGAGTTATCTTCGCACAACATACGCTTTCGGTATCATTGACCAGGACCACCGTTACGTGGTATTGTCCTCTAGGTCCACCACCACGTAGTTTCCGTCCCCCAGGTCGACCGCTACGTAGTTTTCGTCCTCTAGGTCCACCGCACCGTAGTTTCCGTCCCCCAAGTCGACCGCTACGTAGTTTTCGTCCTCTAGGTCCACCGCACCGTAGTTTCCGTCCCCCAGGTCGACCGCTACGTAGTATTCGTCCTCTAGGTCCACCGCACCGTAGTTTCCGTCCTCCAGGACCACCGCTACGTAGTTTGAGTCCTCCAGGTCGACCGCTATGTAGTTTTCGTCCTCTAGGTCCACCGCACCGTAGTTTCCGTCCCCAAGGTCCACCGCACCGTAGTTTCCGTCCCCCAGGTCGACCGCTACGTAGTATTCGTCCTCTAGGTCCACCGCACCGTAGTTTCCGTCCTCCAGGACCACCGCTACGTAGTTTGAGTCCTCCAGGTCGACCGCTATGTAGTTTTCGTCCTGCAGGTCCAGCGCTACCGTATTTTTCGTCCTCTAGGTCGACCGCTACATAGTTTTCGTCCTCTAGCTCCATCGCACCGTAGTTTCCGTCCCCCAGGTCGACCGCTACGTAGTTTTCGTCCTCTAGGTCCACCGCACCGTAGTTTCCGTCCTCCAGGACCACCGCTACGTAGTTTGAGTCCTCCAGGTCGACCGCTATGTAGGACGGAAACTACGGTGCGGTGGACCTAGAGGACGAAAACTACGTAGCGGTCGACCTGGGGGACGGAAACTACGTGGTGGTGGACCTAGAGGACAATACCACGTAACGGTGGTCCTGGTCAATGATACCGAAAGCGTATGTTGTGCGAAGATAACTCCCGGCGACGACGTCGGTAACATTCGCAATTACCTGTAACCTAAATGCCATATGGTGAAAGAATTTGTCACTAGATTTGATAATTTATTTTTATTTCACTGAAAATCTACACGCCACGGGCACTGCTAGTTTTATTACTTTTGACCCGGCCCTAACTTGAGCAGCTGTAGGCTCTGTGATTGGTCAACTAAGACCTTCTGTAGCCCGAGAACCATTAGTCCCAGGACTTTTTGGTAAAGGAAAATTAGTCTTAGAATTTCACAAGGAATCCGCCCTTACCAGGTGGTGCGCGCAAAAAGAATCACGCTGTATAAGAAGTGTGCATAGGTGGCAAGGCAATAACCAGACACTTGATATACAGGGCGTTCCAGATTGAGCGCAACAAATTTCGTGGGTAAATTCCTGGATAAATTTTGGAACGAAAAGTCCTCTGCCGAAAATTCGTCTGACTGACGGTTACCCAACTAGAGAGCATCTAAGTTGACCCATCACAGAGCGAGTACAGCAGAAAGTCAGTGCCGGGTCACGAACGCTATTAATGCTGTGCCCGTAGCTAGAGTGTTCTGCTCGTTCACTAGAGTTTTTTTATCCAATTGTTTTGGGTCATCCAGGTGTTTCCCTGCCTAGTTCTCGTTGTCCGGGGTATTTCCTCCATAGTCTCCGTCGTCCAGGTATCCCTCTTCATAGTTTTCGTCATCCAGGTATCCATTTTCATAATTTCCGTCATCCAGGTATCCCTTTTCATAGTCTTCGTCGTCCAGGTATCCGCCATCATAGTTTTCGTCATCCAGGTATCTCTTTTCATAGTTCTCGTCGTCGAGACATTCGTTATTACAGCTTTCCTCGTCCAGGTATCCGTCATCATAGTTTTCGTCGTCCAGGTATCATCTTCATAGTTCTCGTCGACCGGGTATCCCCTGTCGTAATTCTCAAGTTCCAAGTCTTTTCTTTCATAGTCTTTGTCGTCCAGGTATCCGTCATCATATTTTTGGTCGTCCAGGTATCCCTTTTCATAGTTTCCGTCGATGGGGTATCCCCCGTCGTAATTGTCGCGTACAAAGTCTTTCCAACCATAGTTTACGTCGTCCAGGTATACGTCATCATAGTCTTCGTGATCAAGGTATTCGTCTTCATAGTTTTCGTCGTCCAGGTATCTTCTTTATACGGGGAATACCTGGACGACGGAAACTATGAAAATGGATACCTGGATGACGGAAACTATGTAAAAAAATACCTGGACGACGTAGACTATGGTGGAAAAGACTAGGAACTTGAGAATTACGACGGGGGATGCCCGGTCGACGAGAACTATGAAGAGGGATACCTGGACGACGAAAACTATGAAGACGAATAGCTTGACGACGAAGACTATGATGACGGATAGACGGAAGACTATGATACCTGGATGACGGAAATTATGTAAAAGGATACCCGGACGACGTAGACTATGGTGCAAAAGCGTTTGTACGCGAGAATTACACCGGGGGATACCCAGACGACGAAAACTATGAATAGGGATACCTGGACAACCAAAAATATGATGACGGATACCTGGACGACAAAAACTATGAAAGAAAAGACTTGGAACTCGAGAATTACGACGGGGAATACCCGGTCAACGAAAAGTATGATGATGGATACCTGGACGAGGAAAGCTATAATGACGAATGTCTAGACGACGAGAACTATGAAAAGGGATACCTAGGTGACGAAAACTACGATGACGGATACTTGGACGACTGAAACTATGAAAATGGATACCTGGATGACGGAAACTATGTAGAGGGATACCTGGACGATGGAAACTCTGGTGGAAAAGACTTTGTACGTGCAAATTACGCCAGGGGATACCCAGTCGACGAAAACTATGATGACGGATACCTGGACGACGAAAACTATGAAGAGGGATACCTGGACGACGGAGACTATGGAGAAAATACCCCGGACGACGAGAACTAGAAAGGGAAACACCTGGAGGACAAAAAAATTGGATAAACAACTCTAGTGAACGAGCGGAACGCTCTAGCTACGGGCACAGCATTAATAGGGTTCGTGACCCGGCACTGACTTTCTGCTGTACACGCTCTGTGATGGGTCAACTTAGATGCTCTCTAGCTGGGTAACCGTCGGTCACAGGAATTTTTGGCAGAGGACTTTTCGTTCCAGAATTTATTCAGGAATCTACCCACGAAATTTGTTGCGCTCAATCTGGAACGCCCTGTATAGTGAACAATAGTATAGCGGTTTATCAATATAGCCTTGAGCACAACGTGCTTACAATATTACAATATAGCGCGATTATATGCAGGACGGAAGTAGAGTGATAGGTGAAGGAATTGACGCTGCAAATTACGCGAGACAAACGCCTCTGACTACACCTAGTGTAACTAATATAAAGCGCGACTACATTTAAAACTTAGAAATTGACTTGCAACACATTCTGTGTAATCAGAGTCGTAGCTGTTCTTAGATCCTCTAGTTTGAAATGTGAAGTCTCGTAAAAATCGTTTAGGAGCTTGAGATTCAAAATAAACCGATGTGAGCCATCTGACTTAAGTATTAGGAAATAAGGCGAGAGGAACTGGCCTTCAACTGGTGCACATGGGACAACAGACCCTGTAGCCAATAATTTGTTGATGGCGGTTTCGAGGTCTCTAATTTCTGTCTTTGAGAACTCTCTATTTGAGCGACTCTTGGGCTCTATGATTGGACTACGTATGGGTATCTTATATCTTCCTATGCATTCCAGAACGAACCTGTCCGTAGTTATAATATCCCATTCCAGTAAAGGATCTTTTAGACGCCCCGCTGTACAGCTTACCTCTGGATTGACTAATTTCTTCCTCCTCGGTGTGACTGACCCCTGCTCTCGTTGTAGGAATTGCTCTGTGTTGGATTGTGGGTGTATCTCCCCCTGGGGAAAGTGGGCTTGTACTGGCCCCTCTTGTGGCCCTGGTACGAGGTTCCCCGCCTCGGAAAAGAGCCTCTCCAGTTCAAAGAGCACGACGCACCCTGAGCAGAGGTTCTTGCTGTAGACTTCGCCGGTGTGGGTGTTAAGGGGGGAAACACATGGAAATTTTTTCAAAAAATTTTTTTTTTTTTTATTTCACGAATCGATAGTTCAACATCTTAAGAATATTCTCTGAAAATTTCGTTGTGATATCATGAATACTTTCGATGTTATGGCCGGAGAACTGAGCGACCGCGCGCGGAGCAGGTATAACGCCGCTCGCCTCGAAAGCACTAAAGAAGCGACACGAGGAGAACCCGCAGAGTGTAACCCTGCGATTTTCCTGAAACTTCGCGGTGTGAAAGGGGGATAAAAATAATCGACCACGTATTTCGTATTATCCGCCAACACTCGAGCGTTTTCGAGAAAATGACGATTGAAGTTTCATGACGCTTTAAGAGTCCGCTAACGCTTCGAATGTTCATGTGAATTGGTGGCGCAGCGGTCAATGCTGTAGTTTGGAGATTTTGCACCCCGTGTTCGTATCCCGTGATCTTTGTTTTTTTTTCTTTTCTCTGGCTTATTCAAGTTTACTCCACGCATATTTTTTTTCATTGTGCTAATAAATACAATGGCGTTGAATTGGTATCAATATTGTAAGTATTCGTTAAAATCTGGCTACCAGAAATGAGGTTTGACAAAAATATTATAATTAAATACGTCGATTTTTCAGATATTTCAATTTTTGTGATTATTAACAAACTTACACTTCAAGGGGATACAGTGCATTCTCCAGGGTGATACCTATCGTATAAACATTCGAAGCATAGAAATTCTGAACACCACGAACATCGCGCGAAGGCGATTTTTCCGCAGTCACATTTCTCGGTGTGAACGTCATTTGGAAAAGCAACATCGTTGACATTACTAAAGATTTCGCGGTCTGTCGATAATTTTGAGGCAAACCACGCATACCGAATCATTTTTTCAAACGCTGGTGCCTGTAATTGATTATGGATCAAGGCGTGTATTTTAATTGCGTCACGTCTAGTTGTAATGTCTCTTTGCTGTGCAATGAGAACAGGACAGTTCTGCAATCGTCGGATATAATTCTTAACTTGCCGGTAAAAGTATACATCACAGGGTTGACAAAGCGGAGTACACTTCGGAGGAATTACTTTTAACGAACAAGATGGTATTCCATTTTCATCCATGAATTTCTCGTCGTATGAAGAAGGATCGCTTTGTCCACCCCATGAATCAATTACAAACGAGAACGGTTCATTTTTAACATACGGTTGCATAACTTTATCCAAAAACTGCTTGTAGGTTTCTTTGGTCAGCTTGCCTCGTGTGAGGAGGTTTTGATGACCTTCCGCGACGCAAATGGTGCAGCCAAGACGAAGACCCGGTTTAGGATCGTCCCGACTGCAGCCAGATCCTCCAGGCAGGTAAACTTTTGGATGAGTGGACGTCTGGAGAGCTCCTCCGAGTCAACGAAAATCAGGGAGTAAGAAAATTACGATAATACGGGAGCCAGTCTTCATTATGATTGACTCAACTCCGTTGCGACACGGTTTCGAGTTCGAAATTAGCGCGCATTAGTCAGTCCGATGTCCAGAAAACAGCTGAGATCGCTGCCAGGATATCGACGAGTCACGATCCAGATCCAGAAGAAAGCATAATTCCGTCAGCGGGATCCTAGCGCGACACCCAAAAACTGTCCGCTAGATCCGCCCCACTTACGCTACCTAATTAGGCCAATCACAGGAAGAAATTCGCAACCCATCACCTAGCGAGCCAAAGGAAGCACCAAGGATCCGTCTCTTCTACGTTCGACTGCCGGCTGTGCTGCACGCATTATCGTACCGTTCCGTCTCGAGTCTTTTTCTATTAGTGTAACCAACTTTTCATAACTTAGCTTCTTTTTCCAAATTTATAGTTTCGTATTAAATTTAAAGTATAGTTCAGTGCCTTGAGGCCAGAATCAACCGTAAGGTAAGCCTATCTAATTTATTGTGAAGTCACGAACTAATTCTGAATAAATCGTATGGTATCGAGTACGAATATTGAGTAGAGTATAGTTTTCTACGCAGGCGTTGGGCCACGAGGTCTCGTCGTGCTGTAGTATTTGATTGATTGCATTTTTATTAATAATATCGTCTCGTACCGAATCTGTAACATTCTTTGACTTAATTATTGAGTTATTTCGTGACTGGCTGTCTTTTTGGTTGCTTACGCATGCTTTGAGGAGAAATCCTCGTGCAATCTAGCACAAATTTGCTATTAGTTAATTATTACGGAACTTAGTTTCCTATTCTTTGTAGTTGAGCTACTATCTTTTCTTGATTTTCTGGTAGTAGAATATTAGTAATTCTATAATCTGTCTTGGCTATCCTGGGTATTGCGAACGTAGTTGTAGCCGTGGAGAGCACTAGTCTCGTCCCTTTTTCCTCTTTTTGTATTGTATAATTTATTTAGGAAAATATCCACGTTAGGGTTAAGTTAGTTAGTAAGGTTTGATTGTTCAGGGGTAAAACCTCGATTTATGTCGTTCCTTATAATTCAGAAAATATCTTTCGGTATTGAGCTTGTCATTCTTTAAATTAGAGTAAGGATCATTAATCAATTATCGTTTCGAACTAATGTGAACTTGCTTAGTGAGTAATATAATCGACGCTCATTATTGAGCGTATCAAATTATTGTGATTCTGAATTATCTTAAACGGTGATTAAACGCAAATATCGTACCGATTCAAATCTGTGTTCTTTTCTTTGAAGTTATCCTATTATCCATCTGGTGACCTACACCCCTCTACCCTTTGATTAATAGATTGAACTAGCCGAAGCACAACCGTCGTAAGTCTCTGGTAAAATTTGATGTCTAATTAATAACTGACGCTGTACGCGTCTGGCGCCCAACAAAAGTCTAATTATTATTATTTCTGAATTTTATGGGTTTTGAAAAACTAGAGATAAGCGCCGTAGGGTAACGCGAGGAGTTTCTCTTCTTCTCCATCCCTAGGGGGGAATCGCGATTACAGTATATATCGATATATCGAGTTAACAAAAAAGGGGAAGAAGAAGAAGAAGTCGATATGTGTATGTTTTGCTCATAACCTCATCCAGTGTCTCGATCGTATTTACAGTGGCTTTTCGTGGCTATTATAATCTCCGAATTAAAAATGAGTGACGACGAGATGATGCCTGCTACACCACCAGAACTATGCGAAGAGAGTCGCAGAGCTGTGGAAAACCTATTGCCAACGAAATCGAAAACTCAATACGAAATTAGTTACCAGCAATTTTTGATCTGGCAAAAGGAAAATAATGCTAAATCATTTTAAATACTGAAATATTTTTTTCTTTCTTTTGAAATTTTTTTCCTTACTTTCTGGGGGCTTCGCCCCCAGACCCCCACCGGGGCTCCACCCCGGACCCCGCTGGGAGTTTCGCCCCCAGACCCCCAAAGACCGCAGATAACAGTTTTTCCGTCTTTCTTTGGTTATTCGTAGACTTTTTCATGCCAATGCCGTGAAAAATAATGTATGGGGCACACGCGTAAACTGTTTTTCGGTTTGACCGATTTTTTCAGCACGCCGTTAGCTCGCCATCGGCCTTCGGCTTGCCTACGACCCTCGGCTTGCCTCGGCCATGGCTCGCGCGTGCTGAAAACATCGGTCTCATCAAAAAACACGTGGTTTACGCGCATGCCACATAAAGTACTATTGTTTAAGAGATCCATAACATGGCGGGATAAGGCTCGAGTCAAAGCCTCTTACCTTTTTCAAAAAAACATCATTAAATTCCATTCCCGAGTACAATTTTTGGAAAATTTCGAACCTTGCGGCGTCCACGCGCTTACAATTTTTTATCGTATACATTTGCGAAGTGAACTCTTGTAATGGATCGATAATATTCTCGTTCTCCAAATCCGTAATATCTTTTAGAGACGCGAAAACATTCACCAAACGATCGTCCTTCAGCAGAATTTTATACGGTCGCACTTTTCCTTTTCGAAAAAATGCGGCCGTGTAATCGCACCCAGTGAAGGCGTGGAAACCGGGCAACGCTCGACATGAGTCCGGTCCTAACGTTGTCGCTAATTTAGAGCAGTCGACTATTGATTCGTCCAACGCTTTCGCGGAAGTGTTGTTTATCCATATTTTCATCTCTGGAAATTTAAATATATTTTCCAACAGAATAATGAGGATGTCCGTATCCGACGCTTTTATGACTGCTCTAGATGTCGGTGCTGCTTTTGAAAGGTGAAATATAATTCTCGTGTCTGCTTCTTCGTGAGAGCACGTGTAATTAGTTTCTTCTGACTTAGCGACGTGGTTACCGATTACTTGGTATGAAAAACAGCGATCTTCGACCGTTATGAAAACCTTTCTACCTTGAAGGATGGTCGCTACGCTATCATTCGCCCAGTGCTCAGAGAAAAAGCTCACGAGAGCTTCTTTAAATTTTCGGTTCCGTAAGCTTTTCAAAAAATCAGTCGGCCTAGTTTGATTCGGTCCTACGATACTATAGGAAATATTTTCTGCATTGCGTTTTTCACGCGTACAATCTTTGATCGAGGGAAAAAAATATCTATCAAACACCATATGAATTTCCGAAGCCTTGGTGTTACAAATTTTTAACAGTATTGTCTCCGCGACTTTACCAAAACTTTGTGGCAAGGATGCACCGATGGTATGCAAGAAATAGAAACCATCAATAATATCAATGTCCACAACTACGGGTGGTACAGAGTCAACTTTTGATATCAACAGTCTTCCAAGTGCTGCCTTATCTGTTGTATATAGATCACCGCGGTAATTGGCGAAAGCTGGAGGTGCCGGGGCAAGAGGATAAGCAAGGCAGGCTGCTATGTCTATTTTTTTTTCCAATCCTATAGCCAATAAACGCCCGAATGTAGAAATTTTTCCCGTAATCTGTCAAGGCCTAGCTAGATCCGCGAGACTGCGATCCAGGCCTATCTAGTAAAACTGTACAGACGCCCGGACAGAAATGTAACACTTGTCCCTTCTAGACGCTATCTAGCGATGCTATCTAGCAGTATCTAGTAGCGCTAGATTACATCTGTACAGTTCGGAGCAGCACTAACGTGTCCTTGAGCAGGTTTTATTAGAAAACTTAGGTTATTTTATGAAAACGATGATAATGACAAACAAATTTTTTTTTAAATGCACGTTTTTAATATCCAATATAACAATTACAGTATTTCTGAACTATAAAGGTTTCTCAATGATGTCGTACAAATCAGCTTCTTCCATTTCTCTATCATCATTTTCAATATACTCATCATTTTCATCATCTTCTTCATTTTCTCTATCATCATTTCCGAAATACTCATCATTTTCATCATCTTCTTCATTTTCTCTATCATCATTTCCGAAATACTCATCATTTTCATCATGTTCTTCATTTTCTCTATCATCATTTCCAATATACTCATCATCTTCGGCGTCATATGCATCAACCTCTTTGGCAACTTCAGAATGTTCATCGATACCATCATGTTCAGTACGTTCGTGTAGTGGATTAGTAATTATAGGCTTTTTCCTAATTACTGCTTTCCGTTGACTGTGGTGGCCATCCCAATCCTTTGAATTTGTTAGTTGAATTCCCAGTATGGAGTAAAATTCTTTCTCCGATGTCTCTATTTTATGTTGATTCCGCTGCTTGCGTATCGTATCTATGGAATATAAAGTAGAAATAATTGAGAGTCATACTGGAACTAACAAATATGACGATGATGTGCTACATTAACCATAGGACTCACCATAAAAGCACAACGCGAATATCGTTCCTTTCATCAGATATTTCTCCTTAATTCTCTTCACCACTGTAAATTGCATTGCGACATCTCTAGTGAAAATTAGTTTCAAAATCGTGGTGATGTTCTTAGATAGTCCTTGATCGACACAAATGTGTATGGCTAAGTATTGGACCTAGAAATAATTTGAAAATGATGATGTTTGATTAATTAATTAGCAATTAATTATATTATAAATGTTTATGAAATTTATACATACAAAACTTTCATGTAGAGATTCATGCAATCCGAGCCGATCATCAAAGTTGAAGAATTCTTCTGGGCTTTTAAATGGTAAAGCTACTTCGAATTTTTCGCTAAATCCAATGTGCTTGGCTACATCATAAGTAGAAGCTCCGAAACCTATTGCAGTTTTCTGATTTTGCTTGATGGCTTGTATATCGCTTTTTACTCCATCGAGCATTAACAATATAGTTTGGCAAAGTGTCAACACCGTAGCATCTGCGAATAAAAACAAATATTGACACATAAAATGACACCACATACAAAATTGAATAATTGTTCACTCACATTCATCAGTCGGTTTCTGACTTTGCAGAACGTTTACCCTCTCCATTAATTTCTGGTGTACATCATCTACAAAACGTATGCATGAACAAAAAATTTTACTTTGGAATATCTATAGAATCATACCTTTAGTAGTTGTAGCTTGTTGTATAGGCTTTTGCTTCCGCGCTATAAATTCCCTGCCCTCATCTCTTACGCGACTGGTTGACGGAACAGGTAATATTTCATCAGATAATTCAGCAGGATCTTTTAAAACAGCGTCGTCCAATATTTTTCTCATCTTTGTTACATTCTCGGTGACCACTTTCCTCTTTTTATTTGAGCCGTCATGAAAAGAAGATTTGGCAGGAGGTTCGTAGGTGGCAAGTGTTTTCTTCAGTCTTGCCTCATCGGAGACCACTTTTCTTGTTTGACTTACGCTGTCGTAAAGAGAAGATTCGGTAGGAGGTTTATAGGTGGATACCACTTTTCTTTTTTTATTTGAGCTGTCTTGAAGAGGAGATTTGGCAGGAGGTTCATAGGTGGCAAGTATTTTCATCAGTTTTTCTCCATTTCTGGATACCACTTTCCTTTTTTTAATTGAGCTGTCTTGAAGAGGAGATTTGGCAGGAGGTTCATAGGTGGCAAGTATTTTCTTCGGTCCTTCTCCATTCTCGGAAGCCACTTTCCTTTTTTTGCTGAGACTATTGACAGCAGAAAAATCAATTTGAGAATCTAAAGCAGCAGTATCCAGGATTTTTCTCAGTTTGGCCTCATCCGTCTGTAATTTTTTCTGGCGCAATGAATTTTCAAGTCTTTTCTCTTTTTCAATACTGCTTTCATCTGAAGTAAAAGCGTGACTGTGTGTTTCAAGAGTCCGCAGTTTTACTAAAGCATCTGAATATGTACCTAAAACATCAGAGATATTCCGTTTAATAACACCTTTTTTTCCAATGTTTTCAGGTCTCGTGGAATTAGGTAGGGAAGCACCTTAAATAATTGTTGTCTTACTTACATGCAGAACCTTTTAAACGGACATTGAAGGTTGGCCAATCGTCTGGAGCCTCAGAGAGATTTTCAGTCAATAGCTGAATTTGTTTGAAATCCTCTGGAGTGTATGGAGGATTTTTATATTTCGCGATACACTTACGACGATTTTCATCCCATGATACCCATCTCCATGGGACAATTTCTATAGACCTTTGTTGCCTACCTCTCAATAAGAATTGCACGAGTGTAAATGGTCTGTCTTCAGAACTGTCCATATTTTTTATGTTTTATATTTTTTTATAGATATGTAACGTTAAGAGACAACAAGGCACCACCATGGTAACAAAATAACAACAAGTTTATTTCTTTTTTTCTTTTTTTATGATCCGATTCTCTGACCGATTCTGATCAGGTTGTTTTGAATTTGTGTCGACAAGGTTGAAACTCACATGCCTTGAGAACTTTTAAAACCTTGTAGTCATCAATGTAAAAGAGGCATTACAAAACTTCTTACTTCGCCTCCGACCTCAAAATTCATATTAATTTTTATCAACTTTTTAGCAATACTGTCAATCGGAACGGTCAAAATTTGTTCATTGAAATTTCTTTCTATTTCCCACGAACTTAGAAACCGAGATTCAAGAGGGTATTCGTACAAACATTTCTTGATGATCATTCCTCTCACGTCAAGCATAATGCGTTCGTTATCAAAGTACATTGACCTTATTTCGACAATCTTTTGATCATTCAAGATCACCGTGTTATTGGGTGATTTACTTGTCAGAATGAATTGATTGAACTTCAATTTCATAATGTTTCCATTTGTATCCACTTTAAGGATAATTAGCTTGGCAGGTATCTGGACCCGATTTCTGTAACAAGAGTTTTTCTGATGGAGTCTTCTACAGTACTGGACCAGAGTTTTATTTGGTGAACGCAGGAAATGTTTTATCTTACCAAGATGGCTCTCAAACTGGTATGCACTAATTTCATTCAAGTTACAGTTTGTATTGACTACATCATCAACTAAATGAGTCAAGTTATGCACATTCATAACTAGAAATTCAGGGCCGTATAACTCCTTTGCAGCTTCGACAAAAGCATTCAAATAGCGTTTCGCAGAATTCACATGGTTTGAAGCAGATTTGTCTGACAATAACCGGAATGCAACTGTAACATTGCATGTTGCAGCAGACTCCTTACCCCTTGAACGACCTTAGCGGAATGTATGATTACGAGTAAATGAGTAGAGTGACCCCGAGGTCTGACCATAATTCCGAGAGGCGACCGTGACCGACTAAAAACCATAGATCATATTATTTATTCTTTTGTTTTGTTTTACGACTTTTCTCTAACATGTGGGGAGCCGAGACCTATCCGACGACCAAAAACTGAGACCAATACGCCACTCCACAGACACGAGAGACTGCATACCGAGCGTTTGGATCCTTTTGACGAACACCAACGATAGAGAGAGCACGGGGGAGTGCCGAGGGCACTCTACAACGCGGGATATCGGTGGTGGAAGAGATTCCCACCACCAAGAAGAGCCTGCAACCCGTGTTCCTCCGAATAATAATCACCGTAGCGAATTTTGAAATTTCGCGCGTTGCGACAATAGGTCGCCATATCAAAGGATCCTGCGCTCGATACGAGAAATCGATATTCGACCGAGTAATGAGGGCGCTGAGTACCGGCGCCATGCGGTCTAGTCCAGAGATGGGCACGTCTAATTACTTTCCAAAGTCATTGTTTGATTATTTTTCTAATATCTTCGGCCGTAATCATTATTTTCCAATCACAATTCGAAAAATCTGTAGCCTATTGTCTTACCCTTTGGTATCAAACGAAAAAAGACTGATTTCGGTTCGAAAAAGGATGAAAAAAACCAAAAGATTAAAAGTAATTAGGAAAAGTAATTAGCTAATTACTTTTACTAATTACTTTTAATCTTTTGGTTTTTTTCATCCTTTTTCGAACCGAAATCAGTCTTTTTTCGTTTGGTACCGAAGGGTAAGACAATAGGCTACAGATTTTTCGAATTGTGACAAAAAAATAATGATTTCCAATCACAATTCGAAAAATCTGTAGCCTATTGTCTTACCCTTTGGTATCAAACGAAAAAAGACTGATTTCGGTTCGAAAAAGGATGAAAAAAACCAAAAGATTAAAAGTAATTAGGAAAAGTAATTAGCTAATTACTTTTACTAATTACTTTTAATCTTTTGGTTTTTTTCATCCTTTTTCGAACCGAAATCAGTCTTTTTTCGTTTGGTACCGAAGGGTAAGACAATAGGCTACAGATTTTTCGAATTGTGACAAAAAAATAATGATTATCGACGAATATATCAGGAGAATAATCTTTGATGAAGTAATTAGACGTGCCCATCTCTGGTCTAGTCACTCTGCGTTAGACTAGCGTCTAGACCACTCGTGTGGATTTTTGTGCGATTGTTGAGAATATAAGCGTTTTACGTTCGAGCCCCGTGGGTCATCTACCGTATTTTGTTAATTTGTTTTTGGCTGTGTGTGAGTGTATCCCACCCCGAGGGAAAATATTAAGGCCGCACCATGGAGTTTGGCCTCTTCATGAGATGGCTGGAAAGCGGTAAGCGTTAGCCATTCTTACTCATAATAATTCGAATTCGGCAACGGCCGTCTGCCATCTTGCCTTAGTGCAGCCACGAGGCTCTTTAGTATTTTGAGATTCGAATTAAGCCGATCTCCGAAGGGTAGGCCGTCACCAGTGTCCCACTGCATTGAAGTTAGAGTTTGAGTCAATATTTTATAGTAAATTTTTGTATGATCTAGAGATAACCGGGTCGATACTCGTCGCACCTGAGTGCGACAGAGAAAGCTAGTCGGTCACTGTCGCTCTCTCTTCCTCCTGCGGGGAGAGACGAAGCTCGAGGCTTAGCCGAGAGCCTCTATTTATTTCGGGTTCGAGTTAATTTTTCATATTTGTTTTTCGGGTAATTATTTAAATTATTGATTGCGTTAGGCGCAGAGTTAGGTTAAGTTAGTTCTAGTAAAAATTATAAATAATAATTTATTCCGGCAGTCTATTAGAATTTTGTTATCGTATTTATTGTTTCGAGTCAAAGACTGCCTTTCGTTATTTGTAAGATGGTTGTTAATTATTTGTAAGTGAATTTTCCTCGTGGAAGTAATTAGTGTTTTAGCTAATTTATTGTCACACGAGGACCAGATTTGTCGAGTTCTTTCTTTTTGATTTATTTTTCCTTGTTATTGCTCTCCTACGTGGAAGCCAGTAGTTTATTTAGTATTGTAAAACTCACAAATCGCGGGCAGGTCGCCTATACACGACCTGTAGCCGTTTTATACCCGCGGGGAAGTACCCCCGGGTACACGCTTTGTTATTTATATTTTTCATATTTCGTCTATTGAATAAATTCTATTTTTCGTTATTAAATTCAAAACTTCGAGTCGTTAATTAACGCCCAGCTAATCCTTCATTTAATCCTGACCCCTCTCCGCGGTACTGTTGCTAGCCGACGCTTCAGTATAGTTTGTCTAGAGTTTGTTTAGATTTTTGGAATAGGCGGTTATCCGCCAGGCGCCCAACATCTCGTTCGATTTTCAGGTTTAACTAATTGTCGACTGGATTGACCTCGGAGGCTGGCTATCCGGTCCAGATCCGAGGGTCAAGAAAAATCCACGTCACACAACATATAATAACAAAAAATGCTTGTATCTGTCTGTATTTAAAATCTTCTTGAATATGATCGGTCCACAATAACACAAGATGAATTTAAACTCGGTTGCTTTGAATTTTCCATATGCATTCATGGGTCTTAATTTTCTTGGGAATTCATCCGGAATGTCTTTTTTTAAGAATATTGTTCTCCTAGTAAGTTCAATCTTCATTTCTTGACTTAGTCTAGTATTCAAATCCGTGCCCATAAATGCTTCAATCAGCCTCTTCATAACTCCCAAGGAGTTGAGATGCATAGAGTCCAATATGAAGTCATCAACCATGTCAGTAGGTGGTTGAATGAAAATAAGTGGTGACACCCCCAAATGGTGTTCAGGGCTGGTAAAATTTCGAAATGACTCGTTTGTCCGTTTGGTCTCATCACTGGATAGAAAAACTGTAACCCCATTCACTTTCTCTCCATGAACTAAGCATCGCTCACAACCATTGAAAGCGGTGTGACCTTTGACACATTTTAAAAGTGCTCGAGCCGGAGTGTCACATATAAAACATTTTATTTTAACTTTGAAATTTCTACCATCAATAATCATTCCTAACGTTTGCAGCTGATTGATTTCTCTAATAAAATCTTGCAGGTAAATCAAAACTTCTTTCGGCTTACAATTTCCGGAATAAAGAGCAACTGCAAATGGTTCGTATATGCAGGGGTCGAAATGTACCTTGCATAATATGGGCCAAAAAGTTTTTGTACTTGACTTGAAAAGTTTTATGCCATCCACATTGACCATCAATTCGAGATCATTCGACTCATGTAAATCTGGGTTCACACAATCTCGCAAGCCTTTTTGTATCCCCAAGTACGCGTATTCACCTTTCGAACCATCTGAGTCATCCATTTCTTTTACCACATAGTCTGCAGAGTCTGTGCCGAGGAGAGTTTTTGTCGACTGTGGTAAGTTTGGCAGCAGTCGGCGCCTTAGAATTTTGAGTAGTAGGTCAGAATGGTTGTGAGGGATTTTAGAATTGACAATCCAGTTGCGTATTTCGGACGTTTCCATGTCATCTTGTAAATATATATTATATCGATCAAGTATATTATTCTCTTCAAGCTCTACATTCCCAACATGGTCTTCATTTCCATCATCGCTGTCTTCATTCGCTTCTTCCTCAGGCTCGTCAGTAGATTCTCCATCAGATTCATCGGTAGACTCATGCAAACTAGTCTCAGTGTCATCATCTGCATCTTGGTCTTCCTGCTGGGAATCGTCACAATCACTACCCGTGGTTGAGTTTTCTTCGGTTTGAACTGCACTTTCATCACTAATTGCCTCAGCCACCAATCTTCTTTCATGCTCGTTAACAATGTTCTGCAGAATTTCATGTAATTTTTTCTTCGAACGGTGTTTTTTCACACGCCACTTGCTTGTGCTATTCATCCCGATACAAAAGAAATTGCATAAATGCGCACGCGATCGTAATGAGGCTGATATCGATGAACGAACGTCTGTCAATGATTACGATTCTATTATTTTTGGTTATGTCAATCCATGAAATAGCTGAGGCCTATGCTAAAAATCTAGAAAATCTAGAAAAATCTAGACAGGTCTATATTACAAATCTAGCAATCTCGAATCTAACAAATCTAGAAAAATCTAGACAGGTCTATATTGCAAATCTAGAAAACCTAGCGAATCTAGCAAATCTAAACAAATCTAGGCAGGTCTGTATTGCAAATCTAGAAAATCTAGCAAATCCGGCAAATCTAGAAAAATCTAGACAGGCCTACATTGCAGACTAGCAGTTCTAGATAAATTTCTACCAGGGTACGTCCCTTTTCATTCTGATCAAAGCCTGCTTACTTCCGTCTGCACTTCTCTGGACTCTTTTCATGCTCTCTGAGGCGAAGTTCATAATCGTATGTCGCTTCAATGGTCTCGAAAATCTTGATTTGTCGTTCTCGCATTCTTTTAGAAATCTGATTTTGTTCTCTCTACCCAAATCTTTGGTATTCAAAAGGAAATCAGCCACCGCCGGAGATGCAGCTCTTCCCGTCGCAATGTGAAATATTCCATTCCACGCCATTCCACGTCAGACCGGACAAAATAAATCAAAAATTGACCTCGATGTTGACCTATTTAAAAAGGCCTGGATATGAAACTTTTGTCGCTGAAATTAATCAATTTTCGTTCGTTCGATGACATCAGCCAACATTTGCATGAAGAATATTCCGTGGAAGCCCGCGATTGGTTAATTTTTTTGAAACTTGATTATTAGCATTCTCAAAATTTAACAAGACATTACTTGCGAATTTCTGTAAAAAATCCGAATTTATGTAAAAATTTGGAACAGAAAACGCTGTTGAATACTATAGAAAAAGATAGAAATACACCAGCAGCGAGCCTACGGGTCTACGGATCAAGAAACGGATACCTTAACACCGCGATTTGATTCACTATTACAACGTAAAGGATGTCCATCCCGTTAGCGTATAAAACCGGATAGTACGATTTTTTATACGCACTTTTAGTGGATTCGCGGAACAAAAAAACGCTATTCAATACTATAGAAAATATTCAATCCGTTTGTATCCGAGATTTTGAGCAGGGTGAGTATTATGAAATAGCGGAACCGTATATGTGTATAGGATAATTAAGAATTCGTGATGAATATTTTACAGGGTTAATCTTGGTCAAAATTGGGATCAAAATTTCCGTCACTTCTTATTTATAAAATTGTTTGTTCCCCAGTTGATGCAAAAAAAGATTATTGAATTTTTTACTTCCAAATTCAATACCAATCCCCCTTTCGTTCGCATAATAATCAACTTTTTGATTTATCAAATTGACACTATTATTAAACGTTCTATTACGATCTATACGAAATAAAAGGATTCTGTGAAATCGGCAAAGAATATGTAACCGCACACACGTGTCCATTTGAACATTGCGCCAAATCATAAATCGGCAATCCCCGAATATTGACGAACGCGTCCGACACTCAGGTGTTCGGACAAGCTAGATAATCGCTCTCTTTTGTCTGAACCGTCGTACGAAACACGTCTATAAGCTAAGTAGGGGAGACCGGGGCTAGTTGATACAAAATTTGGTTTTCAATCTTTAACTACTCCAATTTTCGTGAAAAAAATTTCAAAAAAATATGGTAATATACACTAGTCCTTCCTCTATTAGTGTACCAAAGGAAAATTTCATGATCGAAATTGTGAGCCTATGACAGGCTGTTGAGTAGACGCGTGCGAAACGTATCAACCTGCCCCGTCCCGGGGCAAGTTGATATTGACATGAGGCAAGTTGATATTACTATTGAAAAATGTTAAAAAAATCCGAAAAAATCATGAAAATATTAGTTTATTAAATCTACATCATATTTGTATATACAGTGTGTATCAACTCAAGTATCGAAGATGGGAGGGACTTGGTTGACGCGAAGTCACGTCTCATCAACCAATCAACCAAGAGAAATGCACCGTTTGCGTGACCGTTGAATTAAATGAATACCTAACAGCCTGATTCGAGTCGTTGTTGATATTTTCTCCCTACACCGAAAAATTGTATTCGAGTCGTTGTTGATATTTTTTCCCCACCAAGAAATTGTATTCTCTATTTTTCGTAAGAATTTCGGTCTACGCAATTCTTCTCTTTGTTGATTGGTTGATGGGGCGTGACTTCGCGTCAACTAAGTCCCTCCCATTCTCGATACTTGGGGTGATACACCCTGTATATCAGGTAGGTACAAGCTTCACTAGAGGATATCCTCCTTAAAAGTACTACTTCTGCTTTCCCTTGGAACCCTTCTGACCTTTCTTCTGTTTTTGATTTTTTGGCTCGTCGTTTTGGGAAGAATTCATTTCTAATTCTAACGATCTCCTCAACTTTTCTCTTGCTTTCTGTTCTTTAATCTCCTTTTTTTCTGCTCTTTCTCGCGCTTCACCTTCTAATTTGTCCTTCACTGGGATGTCAGTAAGGATCATGGAGGTCATTCACTGACTAATTTTCCGTGAAGACTTTCGCACACCTGCCTTGGGATAAGGTCGTAATTTCTCTGGCCCTATGACAGTGGACAATTCTTTCCTTACACTGATGGTCGATGGAAGTACCGCAGGTGGATCTGTACTAGGTCCAGGCAGGGTAATGTTCGGTCTTCTTGAATCGGATGAAGATTCTGGCAAATCTTTTGCAGCTTCTGCATTTGAGATCTCCGAGCGATTCGTCACAGAGGACGATAAGAAATCATCATCCGTGAAAATATCTGGATTGAAGGGCACAATACCAGTGCTTTTAAAGCCAGATATAATGTTTCTGGGTGTCACAGCATTTGTGAAATCGCCAGTGACAATACCAGGAATTTCGTAGATGCCGACGGTTTTTCCGGGATTACTTGTCATCCAATTGTCAACTGCTGCAAAGTAGTACTTCTTGAATGGTCCGAAGACTGACCTATCCAAGGGTTGGAGTCGGTGCGTTGTATGAGGCGGAAATGACAATAAAATAATGCCATTTCCTTTGCAAAAGTTTAAAACTTCTATAGAACGGTGGGAATCGTGATTATCCAACAGGAGTAGGCAAGGATGTTCTTTCGTAGAATTCACATGGCTATGGAAATGTTTGACGAATTGTAAAAATGAAGGTCCTGTCATCTAGCCGCTTGGATATGCTGTACCGATGCACCCAGGAGGCCCACCGTTCACGAAATGGTCTTTGTAATAAACTCGGGGAAAGATGAACATGGGTGGGATTGAATGACCAATAGCACTCACAGCCGTAATTAGGGTCACCGTGGTTCCTCTTTCTGCAGAAGTGGCTTTTCCAACTTGTAACGTGGACAAAATCAAACCTAATTACATACCGTTAATATTAAATATATATTCCAAATATTAAAGGTTCTCGTGCGCGCCATCTCTGAGCGGCGACGCGCACCCGATCCTCGGGCGCGCACCGAAATTTCTCTCGCTATCAAAGTAACTCCAAGTCCCATATAAGTCCCCGGCTCGCAGCCGGCCTAAGCAGACTTTACTTCTTAAAGATCTCATCCCTTGATGCTGACGAATGTCGGTACGGGTAGTTTGTTTCGACTTCTACTCCTGTCCTGACTTCGTTCCGTGCTTTTCGTATAACGATGCTACCCTGCATGCTTCGGCATTCCTGTCTGTCTTTTCGTTATACAAAAAGCCAGCTTAATAATTCAGATCAATTCGCCTTCTTCATTTAATTTAACGTAGAATCATTTATTTACTCGCTTAAATAAATAGCACCTTCCTCTTTTCAAGGAGTTTGAATATTAAATCTAGATAGTAAAAACTTCGGTATCTCCCCTTTGCTCTCCGTGCTATGTGGTATGACATGTATATGTATAGGTAATAATTAGTTATTAAGAAAACAGTAAATAGACTGTTCACGTTTAGTTTGCGGGGCCCGTATATGTCCCATGTTCCTTATACAACGGAGAAGCTACCTCGTCTGCTTCGGCTCTCCTGTCTGTCCGACCCGTTGTACAGAGAACCAGCATCATTCCATATTGCTTGTTCTTTAATTTCCATATAGATTCTATACTGCGCAACAACGCAGCTTCACTTAGCAAATATCTATATTATCAATTCCCATACCGGAACATTACTCGTAACATATACAGATAGGCTAAGATATTCACATAAAAAAGGATCAGTATAACACTGCTTAAAAAACATCCTCCTTACATTTCTCCGGAAATATTCTCATGTACCCAAAAACTATGAAAATAAAATAGAACTATATTATATATTAACTCGTTAGATAAAGATTGCATTTAATTGATTCCGTCACCCTCTACCCATACAAAGAGATATTTAATTAGGCCCAAGGATTCATTCCAAACGCCCTGGCATAAGGTCCCACAAAAAATATTATTAAACGCGAGCTCTGGTAAAAACAAAAACTATTAAATACAGTAGAATCAAATACGTACTTCATGAGCAACAGTACAAATGGCGCCCAACGTGGGGCTCGACTCTAATTAAAGCCTTTATATATTAAAATCATTTAAATTTAAAATCAATTATAGGAAATGGTCCTTACTCGTAGTGCAGAGAAGGCACCTAACCCCAGAAACATGGCGGAGGGTTTCCCGAATCAGTTAAATGTAGACATTGAGACTAGTGTTAATCACACACCAAATAACGGTGCATCCAATATGGATAGTCGAAACGATTTACTAGGAGACCTTAAAGCCCTTATGGCTGAGTCTCGGTCAGAAGCGAGAGCGGACCTAATTAAAATACAAGCTGAAATAAAATCAGATTCACAGAGAATACAAGCCGAAATGAGGGCAGATTCAAAAAGGGTACAGGACAAAATCGATAGAATTCAAACCGCGTTTTCCAACGAGCTAGAAGCAACACGGCAAGAGATCCGATTAGAAACGAGCGATCACGTTCAACAAATCGTAGATAGATTTGACAGTCGAGTCCAAACATTAGAAAGAGGAGCCTCTATGCCAAATTCAAATCAATCAACTGCATCCGCAACTCCAATTGAAATAGAACTAGCCCAGCTTCGCGCAATTACGAACAGTCAGCTACCCATGCTTACCCACATGATAAAGGAAAAACCACCAACATTTTTTAACAACGATACAGTCTTTCCGTTAGAATTTTTAGAGGAACTTGAAAACTGGTTCAGGAAGTGGAGCGTCCAGCCAAATACCCGATTAGATGAAATAAAAATAGATAGTAACATCTTCCATGGTAGCGCCAAACTCTGGTTTGCGGCAATAAAATCAAAGATAAGTACGTATGCGGAATTTGAAGAAGAGTTTCTTCGCACTCATTGGAGCGAACCGACGCGGTTGCGAAAGAGAAGCGAGTGGGCGAGTAGACGATTTAACCGATGGGGTGAAATGTCGTTAACGGAATACTTCTATGATCAGTTGCACCGGGCAACACGAATCGACGATAGGATGTCCACTTTTGAGATATGTTATAATATAATCAGGCAATTTCCAACCGAATGCGTATATTCATTAAGCGGTACGACTGACTGCAACAACGTAAACTCAATAATAGAGCGACTTAATCTCATGGAGAATCCAATGCTGCTCGATCATCCGCCATACCATAATCAACCGCGTTTTCACGATCAGCAGCGTTATTACAATCAACAACGTTTCCACGACCAGTCACAATTCCACGAACAACCTCAATATAACGATTCAAGACGAAATAACGGAAGTGATGTACCGAACCCGGAACGACAGAATAATCAAAGCCGAGGTGCAATCCCGAAAACCCCAAACACGCCGCGTAGCGACCAAACAGCTTCGTACCGGAAAACGAACCCGGAAAACAACGCAGGGTCAGGTTTAAACTAGAAACGAATCTAGACAGAGGTCGATGCCTAGGTTCAGGGAACGTCATAAATTCCATGTCCAAAGACCTAATTAGGGAAGTCGAGGAAATTCCCATCAATTCAAAAACATTGACAAAACAACTAGATTGTCCCCATTTACAACTTAAAATCAACAGCATTCCGATTCTTGCGCTCATAGATACTGGGAGTCAGATAACTGGCATCTCCGAGGCGTTCTTCCAACGTTTAGCAAAAACAGAAAAAATACCGACTCTACCCGTACAAAACATGAAGGTACGAGGACCGTTTATCCATAAATCACCTGCCATAAAAAGGCAGGTGCTGATTAAAATCGAAATTGGACCATATCAGGTCGAAACTCCGTGCTATGTCTTACCCATCGCGTTCGAAGACGTTATACTGGGGATCGATTGGATCCACGAGCATCGTGTAATAATTGACTTAAACATCCGAGCCATTCGATTCAAAGATTTTACGGTACGAGAACCAGGAGTTAGCTTCAAAAGAAAGAGTCGAGAAACTAACAGTCAGAGCTTAGAAATTTTACCAGAAGAATTTAAAATAGAATCACCATTCAAAGGGTTGTCTCAAATTTTGAGCAAGAAGGAAGTTCCTCAAGAAACCTCGTTTATAAATGCCTTAAGGGGGGGGGTAGGGTATTTTCAGTGAAAAAAAGGCATATTTTTGAGGATTTTTCGAGGCGATATCAATAGCGATAATTTCTCAAATCTTTTTCCACATAATAGCAGTACATTTTAAGAAAATTCTGGTAAATTTTTATGGAAAAAAATTAACAATCAAACGATTGGCAGGAAATCTCCGGCGACGTCTCGCAAAAAAGTTTATTCGCCGTGCACGGGATTTCTCGAAGTAGGATCATCTGAAACCAAAAATTTCAACGGCATTCGTTAGAGGAGATGTTTTTCGAGGTAACGCTGAAGGGATTTTTTTTTTTTTCTATTTTTAAATTTTCGGCGTCACTTTGAAGTAAAAAATGCGATTTTCGCTGAAAAAATCAGCCTATTTGTTATTGTAAAATTGATAATTTTCAAAAAAACCAAAAAAGCTCTCGGCGTTACCTGATGCATTATATGAAGAAGCACTGTGCAAAATTTCAGAACGATCGGTCAATTAGTTCTTGAGTAATCGTGTGCACCGACTTTGAAAATTATGTTTTTCAGAAGAACGCTTTAAAGTTTTGCACAGTAGATAATGCGGAGTAAAATACTATAATTCTTTTATACTCACACTGAGTCATCTATCCCAGGTCCATAGAGAAAATCGCTTTCATCTAGGAGGTCGAGAGCATCCTTTTGACCTTGTCTACGCAATTGTCTCTCTTCTTTGCTGTTAAGAGCCGCTTGCTCCTCTGCTCTTGCAATGCGCAAGTCGTCGGCTTGACGCGCCCATTCATGAGAACTGGGGCCTGTACTGATTCCCATCTCACGCATGAAGGATAATAATGCAAAATTACCTTCATTGAAGGTACATGCAGCAACATGAGCTGCGATTTCGACAATAGTAGCGGTGCCACTAACAGATTTTGGTGACATTTTCCAGATGAGCTGGTTCAAACTCTCGTTATTATTTTGCGTGAACCCACCGAGACATCTTTGCAAAAGAGCATCCTTGCTCAGGTCCACGTAAATTGGCTTCATAGCTTCGATAACGTTATCAGGAAGAGCTGTATAACTATGTTTGAAAGATTGCAGCGTACCAGCAGCAGCAGCTCTTTGCCACTCGCACCGGGACTCTTCACCGCTCGGGCATTTTTCGTGCTCTGGCTTTTGGTCGGTCGAACTGTAGTGATAGTACGTGGCCCATATATCATTTCGCATCTTCTCAATAGAATCGCAGTTACGTCGAATAGCTAATCCATAATAAACAGTCAACTTGTCTATCATTTTAGCAGTTAGTTTTCCTTTTCCAGAGAGGCTTTTTCTTTTTACGGTCTTCCCAGTCTTGGTTGTAGTATCGACGACGCTTGATTTCACTAGTCCACGCAGACGAGTACCCATGCGTTTCTGAACGTGTCCGATGCATTCCTTTTTATTAATTACGAAATCTTCACCGTAAGGTTTTGCATTAATTATGCCAGTGTAGGTCTTGGAGTCACCGTCCCCGATATAATTACGATATTTCACTCCGAAATTCGACATCGACCTTTTGAACAACTCTACGATTGCTGAAACTTCCATGTTGCCTGAGGGCCCAGTGTGGTTGGCTTTGCAACTGTTAGTACTCACATGCTCCTCGTGCCATTCTTCGTATTCTGCCGAGTCTAATCTGCTCTTCCAAGTTTTGCAGTCATGGCAGTATAAACTTTTAACAAAAATATCAAATACCTTTCCAGTATGGTGTCCGATGAGCGAAGCAACGCCGTATAACGAACAGTAGCCTCTCTCCTTCCACGTACCATCGCCTGACACAGTCAATTCAGGGACTTCTCGATTACCTAATTCTGATTCACTCATTGCATCTTTTTCCTCCTTTACTGCAGATGTGAAAAATTTCTTGGCAACTTTTTTGACAGATTTACACATCTCACTCATGTATGAATTATACGTCGTTTTGGCAATAAAGGTACTGGCTAAGTCCATTAGACCACAAAACTTATTACAACCAGCTAAACCCAAGCCTAACACTCGCATCGCGTATGTAAATCGATAATTCACATCGTATCCACGAGAATTTATTCTCTCACTTGATGGAATGTAACGAGGATTTTTACACTTTTCACATGTTACTTTCACACTGAATCCGAGTCCTTCCTTCTTGCACGATTGAAACGATACTTTTCCACTACACTCTGCACATTTTACTAAAGTAGCAATTGATGAAAATACAAGTACAAAGTCTACTATTCTATAGTGCATTTCAAGATCTTCCTCAATTTCTTTATTTGATGAACTCCTGATTTTTTTTGATGACGCGCTACTAGTTGCTACTTCGTCCTGATTGCGCTTTTGAGGAGGAACAATCTTCTTCGGTCGATACAGCGACGCACCACTCTCCTTGCGCTCACTTCTGCTGACTTTTCGAGGCATTTCAACAATGATTTAGTCCAAACACAGTGTAAAATACACGAATTTCCGAACGAATGTGAATGAAAACAGAGACAAACTCTAAGCGTCTTTAGCGACTGTTCGGCATGGCATACAATAACCGGCGGAGTATATTCACATGCACCGAATATCAAGTAGCGTTAGCGTATAAAGTCGGGCGGAGCAACGGATACGCTAACGCTCATAACTTCGTCAATTTTGCTCCGATTTACTTGAAATTTCAACACAATATTCTTGAAATGTTATATAGTCATTTAAAAAAATTTAAAAAAAATGCCGAAAAAAAAGTGAAAATACCCTACCCCCCCCTTAACGTACGATCAAGATTTCAACAATCAGTCTCCATCCGAGACCAGAAAAAACTTAGACAATGACTTCCAAAGTCAAGTCCAACAAATGGTCAATCAAATTGAAACCCTTAATAATTCTCAAAGAAAACAGTTAACCGCGGTAATCATGAAAAATGAACGCGCTTTCAGCAATAAGCCGGGATGTACCAGTGTGTATGAACATAAAATCAATTTAGATACTAACAAACCCTTTTCGGCGAACGCCTACCCAGTGCCTTATGCACGTCGACCAGCGGTAGCCAAAACAATTAGTAAAATGTTAGAAGGAGGTGTTATCGAAAGGAGTACCTCGCCTTATCTTAATCCAGTCACCACTGTTGTAAAAAAGGACAATTCAGTAAGAATTTGCTTACAAGGGAACCCCGCCAAGTGTCCCCCTCCGATTTCAACGAAACTTTGGGAGATTGTAGAGGGGGTGAAAATATTCGACACGTATTTTTTTATATCTGCGGAATTCCACCCCAAGGGGGTGTAATCAACCCCTGAAAATTGCGGATTTCGCTATTCGATAGCTCGTGAAGAACGAACGGCCGAGGATTTTTGGCTGACAAGGTGCTACCGGGGGTTTTCGGGGCCGCTGATTACGAATCTGGCATCAGATTTTCAAAATTCAAAATGGCGGATCCAATATGGCGAACGTCGAAACGAAAAATGGTACCAATTTTCCCAAAATTCTGTACCCGGGGGTTTTTGGGGTCGCTGATTACGAATCTGGCATCAGATTTTCAAAATTCAAAATGGCGCATCCAATATGGCGAACGTCGAAACGAAAAATGGTACCAATTTTCCCAAAATTCTGTACCCTGGGGTTTTTGGGGTCGCTGATTACGAATCTGGCATCAGATTTTCAAAATTCAAAATGGCGCATCCAATATGGCGAACGTCGAAACGAAAAATGGTACCAATTTTCCCAAAATTCTGTACCCTGGGGTTTTTGGGGTCGCTGATTACGAATCTGGCATCAGATTTTCAAAATTCAAAATGGCGCATCCAATATGGCGAACGTCGAAACGAAAAATGGTACCAATTGTCCCAAAATTCTGTACCCTGGGGTTTTCGAGGTCGCTGATTGAAAATGTGTAGTCGAAATTGGAAAATTCAACATGACTGACACAAAATGGCGGACCGACTTCTTCCAAAATGGTGTGGATTGCTTCGGATTCGGTATCCCCGGGATTTCGGGGTCGCTGATTACAAATCTGAGGTTAGAATTGGAAAATTGATATTGGAAAATTACGAGTAGATGAGTAGACGGACATTGTATCGTTAGAGATGACAAGAATATGACGTAATGATTTTTTGTTCAATAAAAATATGATTTCAATTCCAGAAATTGCTATCAAATCTTCAAAAACTGTAATTTCCAAGTATTTTCTAAACAACAGTGTAAATATTTTCATGAAAATTATTGCCAATATTCTGGTAATTTCATAAATTGAATGTTCCATAAATATTTATGCAATATTGCGTAAAAATATTGGTTCATAAATATGTACGGTAAATGTATTTTTATTGACATATCATGAGTAATGAATGATTGATAATAAATAGTTCTGATAGAAATGCTGTGCTGATAACCAGAAGTAGAAATATTCGGTGATGAGAAACGCGTTTTATCTTATAAACCGAACTTACATAAGACTTCTTTTTCTTACGTAAGATTTCTATTTCACAAGTAAAAATATTCGGTGATAAGAAACGTGTTTTATCTTATAAACCGAACTTACATAAGACGGTTTAATCTGTTGTTGTTCAGTGTATTTTTACGTATGGAGTTGAGTTCATCCATCCCTCTAAAGAGACTTGGAGAAAAATGCACGTCAATCCGTTGAACGTCATTCAGCTTTTGTCTCTAGCATTCAATGCTATTAAATTACTCGATTCTCCAGTCACGGAATCCGAAAGGCAGTTGAGCGAAGAGCTCGAAATCATCATCAAAGATGCAATGATACAGCCAATGGAAACTGAAATTGAATGGAGTTTGGATTTTGAACATCCAAATGCAGTGCACGAATCGGAAATTATAGAAGACAACGATGGAACAGAAGACTGGAATCATCAAAGATTTCTGAATCCCAATATAGATGCACCGGACCAAGTTTGCCCCATCGATGATGAAGATTTGGATTATGATTACAAAAAACAAGCGACAGAATTTTGGAGGTCCGGAAAAACGGGAAACAGAAAGGTATCGTCCGTTCAATCAAAATTCAGAAAAGTTCAGTCTGTGCGACAATTACGGCGCTGGGCACATCAAGTTAAGGTGGTTCTTCCCCTACAGTCCCACCAAACGTGGGTTTCAGACAAGATTTTGAATACTTCTCGATGGGGAAAAAATCTGAAAAAAATCAAGCATGTAGGAGATCCTCGGGAGATTGATTTTGCATAATAATTATTCAAAAAAGCTATTAAATAATCGATGGAAAAAAAAACTGTTCAAGAAATTAGCCGGTGACCCAACTTTTTTTTCAGGTGAAAATGATTTGTCAATTTTACTGAATACGTATGAATTTTTTGAGAATTTTGGTAACTTTTTGAAAATTGCGTTTTTTCATACCTGACAAACCTCAATTTTCAAAAAGTTACCAAAATTCTCAAAAAATTCATACGCATTCAGTAAAATTGACAAATCATTTTCACCTGAAAAAAAAGTTGGGTCACCGGCTAATTTCTTGAACAGTTTTTTTTTCCATCGATTTGTTAATAACTTTTTTGAATTATTATTATGCAAAATCAATCTCCCGAGGATCTCCTACATGCTTGATTTTTATCAGATTTTTTCCCCATCGAGAAGTATTCAAAATCTTGTCTGAAACCCACGTTTGGTGGGACTGTAGGGGAAGAACCACCTTAATCAAGGTGGGACATACAGAGAAAAGTTGAAAATGATCTGTGAGTATACTCTTAACAATGTAATGGATGCTTTAAATAGGAAATTGCCAATTCACGATATTGATATTAGACGTTGGGCCATACGAGCGCGACAACTGTTTGATATGGCACCAGCAAAATTTAAGGCATCCAAAACCTGGCTATTAGAATTTAAGAAACGTCACGGAATCGTGTCGCGGAAAATAACGAAACATATAACAAAAAATACATTAGCAACACAGGAATCTTTAAAAGAGCAGGCTGCCATCTTCATTCGGAAAGTAAAAACCCACATCGTCGATATCGGAGTCGAAAACGTTTACAATTCCGATCAGAGCGGTTTCAATTTGGAGCTACATGCGGGGCGAACCTTAGCGTTGCGAGGGCAAAAAACAGTGGAATCAATAATACAATCAAAGTCATCAACAACGCACAGCTACACCATACAGCCTTTGATTTCGGCCGATGGCAAATTATTGTCACCTCTATTAATTGTTTTAAAAGAATCTAGTGGAGGATTTGGTCCTCGAGTGCAAGAGACTATGTTTAAACCACAGAATGTATATCTTATGGCTTCGAAATCTGGGAAATTAACAACCGAACATTTTAAACATTGGTTTCAAGACGTATACCTTCCGCACACCAGTCCGAAATCGGTTATATTATTGGATTCATGGAGTGGTCAATGTCCGGGCGTATTTGAAACGATGAATTTCAATGGACAAAAAGTAGAACTTCTAACCATTCCCCCAGGGACAACTGGAATGATACAGCCACTGGACGTGTACGGATTTCGCATATGGAAGAATTATATCAAACATTTCTCTGATATCGTGATATTGTATGATTACGACGTGAATCTTCATTTGAGAGACAATATCGTCAAGCTGCAAAGTCTTACTCACAATCAATTTTCGTCTCCTAGATTTACAGATCTTTTTCAATATTCATGGTATAAAAGTGGATACATAGACGCAAGACCACCGAAATTCGAAAATCCGGTTCAATCAAGATTCGCGGCAGCGAATCGCCGCCAAGTACCCGTAGGCAGGCGAGCGCTAGCCGGGACTCTATTTTCTCGGGGGAACTCTTTATACCTGTAAGCAGGAGGTCATAACTTCGGAACGCGTGAACATTTTTCGATCAAATTCACAGAATAGATATTCCCCCACCACACGACTTCGCTGTATAAATTTGATCGGAATCGGTACACTGGTTTCTGATATATCGGTCACGAAAGTTGATGAAAAAGCATCTTCTTCTTCTTCTTCTTCTTCCTGGTCATCAAATTTTCGCTAGACGCTTGCTTGTCCTCACGTTTCTGAACGAACGGTGAAACGGATCGACTTGATCTTTGAAACGTGGGTACAAGCCATCGAAATCTCGCCCCCTATTGATTTTGGCATGAATCTGAATCCGCATTCGGTCGATATGTGATAATGAAGTTACTAAGTGAGCCACAGAGGGACGACGAAATCAAAATGGCTGTCGGATGGCTGACGGATCGCGGTATTGACAGTTAAAATATTCATAATTTATAGTCCGGTCAAAGTAGACATCTGAAATAACAAAAATTGGGGGGAAGCCGAATTTTGGTGGAGACCTTGGGTTCACCATCAG
The DNA here is from genome assembly GCA_914767705.2 of Tenthredo notha. Classification (NCBI taxonomy): domain Eukaryota; kingdom Metazoa; phylum Arthropoda; class Insecta; order Hymenoptera; family Tenthredinidae; genus Tenthredo; species Tenthredo notha. The sequence goes on along the minus strand of OU611907.1, from coordinate 2,043,019 downwards.
AAATAAAGTGTCAAAAATCCCCATCGATCCCATGTGTGCTAAAAAAGTTATGAGGGGTCAAAGGTCAAAATTTCAGGTTTTTTGGATTTTTCTCAAAAATGATAAGTTTTATCAAAAAAGTACTTCAGACCAAAGTTGTAGATCTTAAAATTATCTACAAAAATGGTACTCATGATTTTTTTTCTAGGAATCACTATTCCTGAGATATCGCGATTCTAAGAATCACGTTCTATGTGATATGCACACATACGACCTCTACGTACCTAGCCCCCCACTTTCGCAAAAATAAAAAACCAAATATGGATAATTATGAGCTATTTATGAGCTCTCGGAATATTCGAGTCCCGATTTTTGAGCTCGAACCCTGGAGCAGGAATTCACGTTTTTGAGTGGGGGGGCTGAAAACGTAAGTAGTCGGCCCCCCCGCCCCTTAGAAATAAATAAAAATACGATTCGAAAGCTCATAAATAGCTCATAATTCTCGTATTTTTTTTGTTTTAATTCGATTATTTATAAGGGGTGGGGGGGCCGACTACTTATGTTTTCAGCCCCCCCACTCAAAAACGTGAATTCCTGCTCCAGGGTTTGAGCTCAAAAATCGGGACTCGAATATTCCGAGAGCTCATAAATAGCTCATAATTATCCATATTTGGTTTTTTATTTTTGCGAAAGTGGGGGGGCTAGGTACGTAGAGGTACACATACGCGTCGAGTACACTACCTCACAGGTGGCGTGGAAATGTGTGCTTATAACATAAAACGTGACTCTTAGAATCGCGATATCTCAGGAATGGTAATTCCTAGAAAAAAAATCATGAGTACCATTTTTGTAGATAATTTTAAGATCTACAACTTTGGTCTGAAGTACTTTTTTGATAAAACTTACCATTTTTGAGAAAAATCCAAAAAACCTGAAATTTTGACCTTTGACCCCTCATAACTTTTTTAGCACACATGGGATCGATGGGGATTTTTGACACTTTATTTCTGATGGTGAACCCAAGGTCTCCACCAAAATTCGGCTTCCCCCCAATTTTTGTTATTTGATGACTATTTTTATGTCTACTTTGACCGGACTATTATATATAAACATATTATATAGTTATATATTCATATTATATAAGATGTTATCGGTCAAGCTAATGGTTTTATTTCAGTAAATTAGTGAAACAGTGAATCAGTAAACAATGATCAGAGTGAAAAGTGCGCCGACCGTGGTTTCACGCCGATGACCGTTATTATTTAATAAATCTGCATAATGGCCTGTTGTAAGTGCACGGAACAGATCCTCTAAGCTGGGTTCAAATATTTAGATAAAGAATAAATCAACGATCCTGGCAAAATATTATTTCACTTCGATCCGGAACAAGTGAAAATAAGGTTACGAATGACTTACATTAAACGGTATGTACGAACATTGATTTTCACTAGATTTTACATATAATAATACTAGATGAATAGACCAAAATCAACTTCTTTATTTCCACTAAATTTCCACAGTCATCTGGACCATTCCTATCCTATTATCAATCCTTTGGAATAGACGAATATAACACTCCGACAAAACGACGTCCCAAAAAAAAAGGTTGCGATTACCAATCAGTTGAAATAGACGAAGATAACATGTCGGCGAAACATCATCCCAGAACGAAGGTACCCTACAACTAATAGCTCCAACGTAATAACAATATTAGGAAAATTAGTAGCGATACGAAACCTCTCATTCAATCCTTTGTCATTTTCTATGTTTCACAGTCACCTGGACTTTTCCTATCCTATCATCGATCCATTGGAATAGTCGGAGATAATGCTTTGACGAAACGACGTCCCAAAAAAAAAGGTTGCGATTATTACCAATCAGTTGAAATAGACGAAGATAACATGTCGGCGAAACATCGTCCCAGAACGAAGGTAGCCTACAACTAATAGCTCCAACGTAATAAAAATATTAGGAAAATTAGTAGCGATACGAAACCTCTCATTCAATCCTTTGTCATTTTCTATGTTTCACAGTCACTTGACCTTTTCCTATTCTATCATCGATCCATTGCAATAGTCGGAGATAATGCTTCGACAAAACGACATCCCAAACGAAGGTTCCGATTATCAATCCGTTGAGATAGACGAACATAACACTTTGGCAAAACAGCGTCCCAAGACAAAGGTAGCCCACAGTTCATGGTTCCGAAATGATAACAATGCTAGGAAAATTAATACTAATATACTAAAATTTTTCCTTCAATTCTTTGTTATTCTATATCTTTTACAGTCATCTGGATTTGACTACATGTCTATAATGGCGATAAGTCGTTAATGGAGAGAGAGAGAGAGACAGTCATCTGGACCATTCCTATCCTGTTATCAATCCATCGGAACAGAAGAGCATAACATTTCGGCAAGACGATGTCCCATAACAGAAGTAGTTCACAGCTGCTCCAAAGTTATAACACTCTACGCATCTTCTTCAAATGAACCAACTTCGACCAGCCTACCAACCACTAACTTCACCTATCTATACATCAGCACCACAAACTAATTATCAAACAGACTAATATATTAGAAATTACTGATCATTCAAAGTGTTATAATAGTACAGCACGATACGGGTAGCACACACGTGTCATATACTATTTTTTTTAACTCAGTGTGCGAAATTCTTTACCTGTAAAAACTCTAAAAAAAAATAGGAAAGTATAGTATATATTGGAATATTAGTGAGAGCGGCCGGGTGCGGAAAAGGTCCAAAGGCAGAGCACCTGGTCAGGGTGCAGGGGGCAAAGCCCCCCCATTAAAAACAAAATACTTCCAAATATGATTTTCAATAGCATAAAATTTTATTAGTCTTTGAAACTAAAGAAATGAGGAAATCAAAGACAAAAACAACTCTTTTTCTTCCACTTCTATATATCCCTTTTCGTAGTCTATCGATAGAAACGCAAATTCGAGATACAAGTTATCTTGATCAGAAAAGTAAGGCTCATTTGATTTTGATAGAATCATATTACGTTTCACATGAATTTTATTTTATTTATAAATAACATGTAATGTTAATTTGATATATTAGTAACACTATTATTCAATCAGAAAATATGTATGTCTCAACACAATTTGACACAAAATTGAGAAAGTTGAATGGAAGAAAAATATTTTAGAAATTATTATTTTCAAACGGAGAGAAATTAATTAGTTTTACATATGGAAGTATGTGAATCGGACACTTTACACACTATCAACAGGCATAAGAAATCAAGTCACACACTGAGTTGAAAATAGTACAGTATGATATGAGAGTGATGAAACTTTTTCTGACGAGTGTGAAATTGCAGCACGAGCTGAAGGCGAGTGTTGCAATCACACAAGGTCAGGAAAAGTTTTTCTGTCGAGTATTATACAAAATTTTACTTTATGACGTATGAAATTCTCACACACGCGGAGCGTGCGTAAAACATCCAAGGTGTGGCGCAAAGTTTCAATGGTTTCGAAAAATGGTGTAGCCAAGTGCTTTCGTTTTTCCTTGGTAGCTTCTATTATCAAAAAGAAATTCTTCAGATTTTCCCTGAACGATGCTTGTTGAGATTCATTTTCAATACATAGAAGAGGGCTGATTTCTTGATAACTGCCCAATTTCAAGCCTTGGCTCTTATGTTTGGCAGCAAAATCAACAACCCGTCTAATAAGTGTCAAACTGAATGTATAAAATCTTCGGTAATTCATTGACCTTTAGATGATCGTGTGGAAAAATTACTGATTAAATACTAAATTTAAGTTAAAACTGTATATTGAGGTTGAAGTTCGTAGAGTTAACGTAATAACAGAATATTCGTTGAAGAAATGCAATATTTCGTGATCCTAATATTGTTTGAATCACAAAATATGCTAGATGAACGTGTTTCACACGATTTAAGGAATTATACATCTTTCTTGATCCATTTGAAATTCGAGCCTTGAATTTGAGAATTTTTTGGCGACTATTTTGTTGAAGTAACGTTACGAACTTCAACCTGATACTGTATAAGACAAAATTAAGTTCTGCCTAATAAATTATTTATATTTGTCATAGTTGACAATTGAAGTAAATGTGTTTGTCTTTCGTTGAATGTTTCTTCCTTGTCCAAATTCCGAATGTATTTCTTATCCCCAAAAAAGCACCTCTGGTGCAAAAACCTTTCGCCAAGTACATTAATGTGATATACATCCCCCAAAAAGCACCTCCCAGGTAAAAAAAAAAAAGAATCCCAAATCAGTTGCTACTGCCAAGTACCTACTTCTATTGGTGTAAAGAGATAAACAAAAAACATGGAAAAATGAAAATGAAGAGATAAAAAAAAAAAAATTTTGGAGGTAGTGGTACTTGGCGGGCCACTACTTTATGCTGTTACCTCGTACTTTTCTACAAAAAGCCCGCCAAGTACCACTACCTCCAAAATTTTTTTTTTTTTATCTCTTCATTTTCATTTTTCCATGTTTTTTGTTTATCTCTTTACACCAATAGAAGTAGGTACTTGGCAGTAGCAACTGATTTGGGATTCTTTTTTTTTTTTACCTGGGAGGTGCTTTTTGGGGGATGTATATCACATTAATGTACTTGGCGAAAGGTTTTTGCACCAGAGGTGCTTTTTTGGGGATCTCACTACTTTTTGTAGAATTTGATTAATTATTCTCGTTCGTAATGAATTGTAAAAATTATTTCCTTACTGTAAATGTATAATATAGGTAGAGTTGAATCTCTACTACTTCTGTTTCACCCCTTTGTATTAGCTCATGCGTCAACAGTACGCGATCTCTTATCTACATGTTAGATCATCGAAAAACAGCATTCCAAATTTTTTCAGATCCTTTTACCTTCTATTTTCGAAGTTATTGCACGGAGTATTCCATATAGTTTTCTAATTCTTGTTTTATTCTTTTTTTTTTCTTGCATTCTTTTACCACTTTAAAATGTTTTACAAAAAATGGGTTTTTTTGTGTGAAAAAAATCTCAGCTTTACAAAAAAAATTGTTTTTTCTTGTTAATTTGTGTGAAAAGCTCTCAAAATTGAGCTCAAAATCTAAAGAGCTGTTTTTTTGCCATCGCCCAAATTTTTAAACAAATTTCGATATTTTTTTCGAAAAGCTAACAAAATTTTACCTGGTGCACGTAATTTTCAAAGAGAGATCACGATAAACACACGAGAAATGAATTAATGAACAAAAATTGAAGAAATTTTCAATTCATTTTATGCATTCGATAAATATTCTTTTTTCTCTTTTTCTTTCTAATAAACCATTTTTCTATTTCTCTCACTCTCTCGTTCAAGAAATGAATAAAAGAACAGAGTCTGAAGAAAATTTCAAATTTATTTCATATATTTTATGTTATAATTATGTAGAAAGTCTGAGAATTAAATTAAAAAACGATTTATCGAGATCCCACTTTGAAAATTACGTATATAATGTGAAATTTTCCCAGTTTTGCGAAAAAAAAATGACGAAAATTTTTTCAAAATTTGGGCAACGGCAAATAAACAGCTTTTCAAACGTTGAGCTCAATTTTAAGAGATTACCACAACCATGAACGAGAAAAAAATATTTTTTTTGGAACGCTGAGATTTTTTTACACAAAAAACCTATTTGGAAAAAAATTTATAGTGGCATAAGAAAGCAATAAAAAAAAAATAAATAAAACAAGAATGATGAAACTGAAACTTCGAAAATGCGAAGGAAAAGATCCGTATGCTTTATCCGGTATCGGAGGTACGACGAAGCGTTCACTAACGGCAATAGACTATATCGTTCGTGGCTAGACGGGCAAACGCTCTTAATTTCCCGTCCGCCTAGCCTAAGTCTTTCCGTGGGGCCAAGAAACGAAGGGACGCCTCTCTATGTTATTTATATACCCATACAACTGCTTCGTGACGTCATCGTGGAGACGGAGACGACCAAGAAAATTCTTGATCAAACTGAGCATTTCTATAAATCGGAATATCAGATCTCAGCTCTCCGTGCACCGATTGCATAAAAGTTGGGCTTGAATGAAAGCTGTTTGAAACCGGATTCTGAGATAAATATTTGAATCTCGTGTATAACCCGAGTCAGAAGAAAATAAGGATAATATAGTCGACGCATAGGCCGAAGAGCTCTCATGCGGGTATAGAGACTCGATCGAGCCTCACGCCGCGCGCTTAAAAATTCTTTTTAATGTACTTGGCGCGAGACTCTACCGAGTCTCTTGATCGTGATCAAACTATAATAACGTATAACCCTGCTGGAATTAAATGAGCAATCTTTCTCAGTTCTGGTACTTGCAAAAAGAAGTGAAATCCCACGAAAAACATCCAAAGATGTAAAAAAAGCCGCCAAGTACTCACACGAAAATCACAATTGCTTCATAAGCAAAACGGTTCGCCAGTCTCTGTCGTGAAATCAAAAAAAAAGCCAAGCACCAAACGTACAACTGCGATCTCTCAGCAATTTGTTAAAAAAAAAAATAAAAAAACTCAAACTCAAACTCAAGTCTACGTCGTGAAGTCGGAGTTTCGTGTGAGGATATCGAAGCATCATTCCAAGAGCTACGTACTTGGCGGGCACATTCGGTTTCTTAGAGCTATACGGACAACCCGCTTCGTTTTATGCGAAAATTGATTTTTTAATGCGACAGCAATTAAATACAATGAAAAACTAGTTATTCAAACCAATAATCGTTTCAGACAATACTTCTACGTGTCAATAAAAATCTTGGTCGTTCCCACTGTCATTGAATTATCAAATCAGACTCGGAACTCTGGAATCACATACCTCACTAGGTAGTATTAATTATGAAAGAATAAACTTATTCACTTGCAAAACGATCGAATCAAGAAAACTCTACTCTGCTATTGCGGCATGCAATCTAAAACATACAGCTACGGATATACGTATATGCTATAAGTAGCATAGAGTATGACAGTTTGATATAATGATAAATATAAAATTCAGTTGATGATTGCTTTGGTGTACCTATACTATGTCATACAATCTTGATCACGATGCATGCGTATATATGCAAGTGCACGAGCGTATACACGTTGCCCTAACGAGCGATAAGTCACAAAAGGAACAAGAAGAAGAAGAGCGTATACACGTAGTGGGGAGGATCAATTTCAATACCTGAAACCCATCTTCGTAACAGTTCGGCCTCACTTGAGTGCAAAAATTTTTTTTTCCACACGGCGTGCGCAAAGTTCGATTTTGCGCACGCTTCGCGTCCATAAAAACCAACTCAACGCGCGCTGTGTTGAAAAATGAAGTTCGATACACGTGCGAAAGATGATTCTCGACTCGTGTGATTGTCACCCTCGCTTCGCTCGGGCGAATAACTTCACACTCGTCCGAGAATCAACACTTTCGCACTAGTATCGAAAAGTACTATTACCCGACTACGATAAAATTACTATACTCCATCCCTGCAACGCGGGCGGAAAGTAATCAATTCCTGATCAGAGGGAAGAAGAGGTGAATTTTGCGGTCGAAAAAGTAAATTTGAAGGGCAGAAAAAAACTCTAAATTTGACCGATTCTAAGTTTGATTGATTGAACTGCTGTGTTTCACTAGTGGGTGCAATATGGACATTTTATCTAGTCGGGTAAAAAGTGATATATGCCACACGGGAGGAGCGAACTTTCACCTCGTGCTCGTGCTGAACATCGCACTCAGCAAAAACCACACGCCTTCCTCCCTAGTAGCATAATGGTACTATATTGTTGCTCATTCGTTTGTGGAGAATAATCATTTGCAACTATACAATCGTAGCAGTTGAAGGATTAGCGCTTGCGAGTTCACGGGAGTGCGTAGTGCGGGCGCCTTTGGCCTTTGGCCTTTGGCGCCCGCACTACGCACTACCGTGAACTCGCAAGCGCTAATCCTTCAACTGCCATGACATGATCGTCCGACAAGATCGGAAGATGCATTTTAAATAAATTTATACCTATAGAACCAATGTTATCTGCGAATCTAACATTCGTCAGTCGATGCAGAGTTCATGACATGTTTATAACCAGCGACCGAAAACATAGTACTTTGAGATTGGTTCGCAAAATACGATAAGGTCATATCAATTCAACGTGAGAACAACAAACACAAAGAAAAAAACCCGAATGTGCCCGCCAAGTACGTAGCTCTTGGAATGATGCTTCGATATCCTCACACGAAACTCCGACTTCACGACGTAGACTTGAGTTTGAGTTTGAGTTTTTTTATTTTTTTTTTTAACAAGTTGCTGAGAGATCGCAGTTGTACGTTTGGTGCTTGGCTTTTTTCTTGATTTCACGACAGAGACTGGCGAACCGTTTTGCTTATAAAGCAATTGTGATTTTCGTGTGAGTACTTGGCGGCTTTTTTCACATCTTTGGATGTTTTTCGTGGGATATTGTTTTACCGAGAGTTCTCCAACGTGTGACATATGCGGCGACGTTGCTATTATCAAGTGTGCGTGGTGTAAAAAGTCGCTATGTTTAAAACACTTTTTTCATGAATATCACTATTGTCAAAACTATCACCCGTGACGAAATACGCATGATGTAAGCTATATTGTAAGGTTCAATCTAAAGATTTATATTCGTATACATGAGACCTTTATTCGTATACTATATTCGTATATTATATTCGTATACTATAACACCATTATATTATAAAAGTGAATAAAACGATTGCCAAAGGTAGCTTAATCATGAATTAGCGAGGTATTTACCACACCGTATTTTTTTCTACAGTCATAAAACTGTTATTAGTTCGTGGGGTCTTTTATTTATAATTTTTTGAAAATCTGATACCAGAATCGTAATCAGCGACCCCGAAAACCCCCGGGTACAGAATTTTGGGAAAATTGGTACCATTTTTCGTTTCGACATTCGCCATATTGGATGCGCCATTTTGAATTTTGAAAATCTGATGCCAGATTCGTAATCAGCGACCCCGAAAACCCCAGGGTACAGAATTTTGGGAAAATTGGTACCATTTTTCGTTTCGACGTTCGCCATATTGGATCCGCCATTTTGAATTTTGAAAATCTGATGCCAGATTCGTAATCAGCGGCCCCGAAAACCCCCGGTAGCACCTTGTCAGCCAAAAATCCTCGGCCGTTCGTTCTTCACGAGCTATCGAATAGCGAAATCCGCAATTTTCAGGGGTTGATTACACCCCCTTGGGGTGGAATTCCGCAGATATAAAAAAATACGTGTCGAATATTTTCACCCCCTCTACAATCTCCCAAAGTTTCGTTGAAATCGGAGGGGGACACTTGGCGGGGTTCCCTTGTTAGACGCACGAAAGTTAAATAGTCACATGACAGCCGATAACGAGCGTCCGCCGCCAATCGACGAAATAATTCAGAAATTCAATGGCGTTCGGTACATCACATCCACCGATTTTGTGCAGGGTTATTGGCAAGTACCACTTGAGAAAAGTTCACGTCAATACACGGTGTTTTTACATGAGGGTTCCTTATATCAATTTAAACGAATTCCATTTGGAATAAAAACCGCGGGAAGCGGATTCATACGTGCGGTAAACCTTGCAATCGGCAATGATTTCGAAAAATTCGCGACCATCTACGTCGATGATTTGTTAATAACTTCACAAACGTTCTCCGAGCATTTAGACCATCTAGATCGTGTGTTCAATAGACTGATAAAATACGGATTCACACTTAAACTCTCTAAAAGTTTTTTCTGTCGGACTGAGGTCTCTTTTGTAGGATACATTCTATCAACAACGGGCGTCAGCCCAAACCCAGAAAAAATCGCGTCAATCCGCGAATTCCCTCGACCTAAAAATATAAAGCAGCTACGGCAATTTCTAGGCGTATGCAATTATTATCGGAGATTCATTGTTAAGTACGCTAACTATCTCGACCCATTTCGCGATTTATTAAGCACCAAGTATAAGTACTCGTGGACTAACGAACATGACATAGCATTCCAGCAATTAAAAAATAGATTCATAAATACCGTAACGTTAGGACATTTCATTCCCAATAAGGATTTCAGGGTGCAAACCGATGCAAGTGATCGGGGGATCAGTGGAGTTTTATATCAAATTGACGATGAAGGAAACCATAGAATAGTATCGCTTGTTAGTCGCGGGTTAAGCAGTGCTGAGAAAAACTATACCGTAACTGAAAAGGAACTTCTAGCAGTTGTATATTCCATCGCGAAATACCGAACGTACTTATCAGGTACCAAATTTCAAGTGATATCGGACCACAAGACCCTATCGTTCCTTCAACAAAGTAGGTTTAACAACAGTCGTCTGACCCGCTGGTTATTATTCTTACAAGAATACGATTTCCAAATTTCTCACTGTAAAGGACGCGATAACATCGTAGCCGATTTGTTCAGCCGGAATCCGCTGACCTCCCCACGCGATATGGTCGTAGACGACGAACCTCCGAAAGAGATAGTATATTTAGCATCATTTAAAATAAAAATGGATCACGAATTCATTAACCAACTTAAAAAGATAGAAGTCTTACAGAAACAGGATACACGCATCCTCAAGATACGCCTGAAGATAGCGGGGGATCCGACTTCCTCGCACCCCCGATATCTATTATTTAAAAACGTTCTGTTCCAAAAGTCCAATGACAATCAGTCCTGGAGGTTGTGCATACCCCGGGAAATTGTTAGTCAAATCATTAAATACGTACATGAAAGTACTGGCCTCTCAGGCATAAAAAAGTGCATAAGCGCAGTCGAACAATTCTTCATATGGCCAGGTTATCAGCATAACATAAGGCAATACGTAGCTGCCTGCGATATCTGCCAGCGTGTCAAACCACTGAATATATCAATGGGCGCGCAAGGTACTAGTTACATACCACGAGACATCAATGAATTAATTGCCATCGATTTATATGGTCCACTGCCAACATCCACCGGAGGTGTTAAATATATACTAGTTACGGTAGACACGTTTTCAAAGTTAGTCGCCTTATATCCCATGAAGAAGGCGACCACAACTAATTGTATTAATAAATTAAGAGATAAGTATTTTATTGACATCGGTAAACCGAAACGGATATTGTCTGACCATGGTAGTCAATTCACTGCTGGCCGCTGGAGGCAATTCGCGACAGAAAGCGATGTAGAAATAATCTTCTCGCCCATTCGCCATCCTCAGAGTAACCCGTCGGAACGCATAATGCGTGAGTTAGGCCGCTATTTCCGTACTTACGTTAGTGATAAACACACTAACTGGGAAAAAATGATTCCTCAGGTCCAAAAATGGATCAACATGACCCATCATGATAGTACGGGCTTCACCCCACATGAATTACACTTCGGAAAAAATCCAAAGAACGAAGTAGAATCACTTATCAATTATCCGCTGGGCACTCCAATTCCTAGGGAAACACAGATTCGCTTAGCATATGAGCATTTAACACGTAGCGCGTCTCGCCGAAATAATCGTGAGATCATAAAAAGGGAAGTACCCATAAATATTGGTGATTTAGTCCTATTACGAGTACCTCAGGTCTCAACCTTAATCGATAAACGAATCGAAAAATTCTTTCATTTATATCAGGGACCGTATCGGGTGGATGACTGTCCGTTCTCCAACGCGTACCAATTGGTCGACCCTGACCAACGCAATAAAATCGTCGGCGTTTATCACCGCACTAGTCTCAAAAAATATAAAGTTCAAATCAATATCAATAACTAAATACAGTAATCTAAGTAATAGTAATTTAAGCAACAGTATGACAGCCTTAGTAATAGTAACCCTTCAGGCAGTTATGGATCACAGCATAATTTACAAAAATAAAAAAAAAAAGGGAGATCAAAAACCCTATGTTTTTGCTCCTTTCTTACACAAATTCGAAAAACCGAAACACGTTCGAATGTTTTCGCATCCGCAATAAAATCCCTACTCCCTCCCTTTGCACTCAGGCTACGTCGCAACAGAAGAGTCCCTATTCCCTCCCTTTGCACTCACGCTACGATGGAATAGAAGAGGACATCCGGCTTTCAACTATAAGAACCAGAGGTTGAACAATAAATCAACCAGTCTTAATAATTAACAGACTGAAAACATGAATCGGTATACACAAGTCGGTCCCCTTGCTGCATGGGATGTCGCCCTACAAACTGATCGCGATAAAGTCAATCGTCACCCAACCACCTATGGTTGGGGTGGTGGGCTTAAATTCTCCCGACCCTGGATATCCCAGAAGGGAAAGTACGCTACGGGTAAAAGCACCCAAACATATAAATACGTGTGCACCACCCACAGCACCCAGACGGATACACCTACAACCCCTCCAGTCGATTGGAGGCTGAGATCCTGCCAGATCCCCCTCCCTCCTCTGTACCCCTGGGAAAAGACCCAAACAACGGGCGATAACAATCCTGCTATCTCCCTGACCATCCTGAGTGATGATAACATCCGTGGATGGATGCCTGGCGACGAAGAAGACGGTCACCCCCTTATCCCAGCACCTGAGACCACCTCCCTTGCAGACATCTTCAACGAGATGATACACTCCCGCCCTCCCATCCTTGCGCCAATATTAGAGTAAAAATATATACAGTGATCCATAACTAAAATTAAAAATGTACCTATCCTATAAATAATCCTAAATACTAAGCATACCTATCCTATAAATAATCCTAAATACTAAGCATACCTATCCTATAAATAATTATAAATGTACCAATTGTATTCATCTAACAAACTACCTCATAACGAAGTACAAAATATTAATACTACTATACCTAACTAATTAATGATATACATATCCATCATACTTATATGTATAGCTTAGATATTAACCTCATACTTATACATGTCTACCTCACATACTAACTTCATACTTATATATGTGTACCTTACATACTAACTTCATACTTATATATGTATACCTTAGATATTAACCTCATACTTATACATGTCTACCTCACATACTAACTTCATACTTATATATGTGTACCTTACATGCTAACTTTATATTTATATATGTGTACCTTACATACTAACTTCATACTTACCTATGTATACCTTACATACTAGCCACACATTTATATATGTGTACCTTGTATACTAATCTACTACGTATGACATCACAGGTCCTAAGAACCCAGTTGTGTACATATATATTGTTGTATTAGGTAAAATCACCCATACATTACTAATTACACATGATCAACATCTAGTAGTCCATATGATAAAACACATCTCTCAAAATATAAGACTCTCGGTTGCTGTGTACACAGCTATTATTGTAAAACAAATCAGTCTGTTTCTAGCTAGCTACTAGTGCAGACCTGTATTTCAGAATACATAATATTTTTGCCCAATTCATATAATCTCTCCAGATTCACTTTATTTCCCTCGGGAACCCACATTAAATAATTATATTACTATAACGAAATATTAAAATCGTTACACTGGTGTCAGAATCGGGATCTTACCGAGATCGATAGAGTGAATATTTGAAAAAGATAACTGTGATTGTGAAAGGAATATAAAAACGAAAAGAAATGTCTCGTCGCCGGGCTACAACCTCTGACGAACCCCAAACAGCTGGTAACCAGCTTACTCCACCACCTCAAGTCGACATGATGGAGCGACTTTTACAAGTAATGGCTGCACAACAACAGGCAAGCCTAGCTGCTCAAACTGCCCAACACGAAGCTAATATAGCAGCTCAAAGAGATCGCGAAGAGCGCGAAATAATGAGATTAAGAGAAGAAAGAGAAGCTAAATTGTTAGCTCAACGAGAGCGCGAAGAACGCGAAGATAGACGTCGTCAGGAAGATCGAGAAGAAAGACGAATAGAACGAGAGGCAAATCTGGCAGCCCAACAAGCCACCCTTTCCCTATTGATGAGACGCCTGGAACCTCAACCTGAAATGTCCCAGATCTCGACTCCCAGACGATCCCCAGTAAGGATCGAAGAAATGGTGGAACCCCAAAATTTACGGTCTGTCCAAAATTATGGGGAAGAAGAACCTTCCCCTACTATTCGCAGACCACGTACGGGTGGAGCGGCGACTTTTACGCCGCACACTCGTACAGTACCACCCAGCGACCGAATTGGAAATTCAATTCGGGACGCACAAAATGTACACCATACTGACCATATGGCTGGCGATAATCCATTAGAAAATAGAGCAATTAATAACACTGTGCCTTTTAATTTGTCTTGCGCCGGGAGTAGTCGCGACAAACAATTAAACAACACGACTGTCATACATAACGAGACTGTAGCCAAATCATGTAACCTAAAAGTAAACTTCTTTGACGGGACAATACCGTGGGCAGATTACGGGAGACAATTTCAAATTGTAGCTAAAGTTAATTCGTGGTCTTCTATTACTAAGGCCGGGCAACTTGCCGGAAGTTTAAGAGGCCCTGCCTTAACCGTCCTATCAACTCTCGCCGATTCCGATATTGAAAATTACGATAAACTCAGTGCAGCTTTACGTTTACGATTCGGTAATCAATTGATTTCTAAATTGTCTCTAACTCAATTGGGACTTAGGAAACAGGGCAAAGAAGAAGGTCTTCCTTCGCTCGGTGTAGAAATTGAAAGACTAGCAAGAATAGCTTTGCCAAATTGTGATGAGTCCACTAGGGACATGCTAGCTTGCGATAAATTTATTAACGCCATTACGGATCCAGACCTAAGACATACTCTGAGCTTAACAGGACCTTCTTCGGTCCAAGAAGCAGTAATTAAAGGGATGGAAATCGAAGCTTTGACAAAACACCATTGAGGAGTAGGAAAAGTTCGTCAGATCGAAACAAAAATACCTACTATTGACCCGACTAAAACTGTTACTCCGAAAACTACTCCCAGGCAGCAAACAAATACTAATAATAATAATAGAAATTATAATAATAATTATAATAGAAATAATTATAATAGACCTAATTACGGAGACAGACCCCCGCTAAAATGTAAATTTTGCAACAAAATAGGTCATGACGCGAATCGATGCTATTCATTAGAAAAATTAATTCAATCCAAAAATGATAATACTCAAAATACTCGAACCTCTTGGAGAAAAGATAGTGAAAATAAAATTGATAATTCCCAAAAACCTTCAGAAGCTCAACAAGGTTCTTCTAACCAAAAAAACTAGTTCTTGATGATTTAGAAGGGCGAAAGTCATCAAGTGTTCGACCCAACGAAAGCCCTATTTCAACTCATTTTCTTTTAAGGAGTCTAAGACAAACAGGCTTATATGCGCGTGGGACTGTCAACGGAATTAACTGCCTCTGGGTCATAGACACTGGGGCAGAAGTGACAGTGGTCCACTCGGATCTCCTTAAATCTATTAACCCTTCTCAACCATGTACTTCTCTTCGTACTGCTACAGGAGAAATAACTCCAGTTTTAAAAGAAGTTTTAGTACGGATTAATGTGACAGGGTGTATCGAGTCTTCGCATAAAGTTTACGTAGCAGACATTGAGGATGAAGGGATTTTAGGAATAGACTTTCTTGCAGCGCATAATTGTGTAATTTCCACAGAAGGGAATTTATTAATATCGGGTCGACACAAGATAGCTCTTTTAACTAATAGGAATAAAACATCCGATTTTCCTCAAATTCAGATGATAGATCTTTCTAGGGAAGAATTAATTTCTTTTCCAATTCATTTAGAAAATCTCTTAGAAAAGTCATCTGTTGGTTTAAATCCCATACAAAAAGAAAAATTCAAGACGCTGATTGAAGAGTATAAAGATGCTTTCGCTAAAAATAACAACGATAAAGGAAGAAGCAATTTAATAACCCATACCATTGACGTAGGAGATAATCCACCAATTAAACAAGCGGCTAGGAGGTTACCCTTGAATGGAAGAGAAGAGGTGGAGAAAATGGTAAAAGAAATGCTCGCCATCAACGTGATAGAACCATCTTCAAGTCCTTGGGCTTCACCTATTGTTTTGGTCAATAAGAAAGATGGAACAAAAAGATTTTGCATCGACTACAGGAGGTTAAATGACATAACCAAAAAAGATTCGTACCCCTTGCCAAGGATTGAAGAAACCCTCGATTTAATAGCTGGAGCAGAATGGTTCAGTACTATAGATTTACAGAGTGGTTATTGGCAAGTAGAAATGCATGAAGCAGATAAAGAAAAGACAGCTTTTGTGACCGGTTTAGGAGGATTATGGCATTTTAAAGTAATGCCCTTCGGGTTATGCAACGCTCCTGCAACTTTTGAAAGAACGATGGAAACAATCTTAAAAGAAATAATGGGAAAAAAATGTCTGGTGTACTTGGACGATATAATCGTTTTTGGAAAAACGTTTAATGAACACATGGAAAATCTAACCGACGTCTTTTCTCGTCTTAAACAAACAGGACTCAAGATGAGTCCGAAGAAATGTCATCCTTTACAAAAGGAAGTCCACTTCCTCGGACATATAGTCTCCGCAGAAGGAGTGAAGACAGATCCTGAAAAAATAGAAAAAGTATCAAATTGGCCCCGTCCTGTAGACAAGGAAGGTATTCAAAGTTTTATGGGGCTTTGTACTTATTATCGTCGCTTTGTGAAAGGATTTGCTACTATAGCAAGGCCCCTTCATCATTTAACCGGGAATAAAGTTCAATTCAATTGGTCCGAGGATTGCGAAGAAGCTTTCACTAAATTAAAATCTTATTTAACATCATCTCCTATTCTTGCCTATCCTCAAGTAGAACATCCTTTTATATTAGATTCAGACGCTTCTCTTTTTGGAATAGGTGGAGTCTTGTCTCAAATACATGATGGAAATGAAAGAGTAGTTAGTTATTACAGTCGAGTCCTCAGTAAAACAGAAAGGAATTATTGTGTAACTCGTAGAGAATTGTTAGCTGTAGTGAAAACAGTAACTCATTTCCATCATTATTTATATGGGAGAAGATTTTTGATTAGGACAGATCATGCTTCTCTTAAATGGCTGCTTTCTTTTAAATCTCCGGAAGGACAGGTAGCTAGATGGATAGAGAGGCTGGGCCAATATGATTTTGAAATCCAACATCGTGCTGGACAGGCACATGGAAACGCAGACGCCCTTTCCAGAAGACCCTGCGAAGGACCTACGGAATGTAAACAGTGCACCAGATTAAACAAACAACAAGACAGATCATTTAGAGTTCGATCAATCACTTTTGAAGGAGACCTGAAGCCATGGAGAAAGGCTCAACAAGAAGATGAAGTTCTGTCACAAATAAAGACTTGGAAAGAGTCTGAAATACGCCCAGAATGGCAAGATGTGTCCGCTAAAAATCAAGATCTAAAAATTTATTGGACACAATGGGATTCCTTGTTTTTAATGAATGGTTTATTATACCGAAAATGGGAATCTCCAGAGATGAGGAAAATAATATGGCAATTACTAGTACCAAAGGACAAGGTACAAGAAATCCTTAATCACTACCACAATTCTCCTGCAGGTGGACACTTCGCATCCAATAAAACTTTAGGTCGGATTAGAGAACGATTTTTCTGGGCTCGATGTAGATTAGACGTAGAGGATTGGTGTAGGTTATGTAACATCTGTATAACGAAAAAAGGTCCTCGTACCAAGGGTCGAAGTCCCCTACAAATATACAACGTCGGAGCACCCTTCGAGAGAGTGGCTATGGATGTTCTCGGGCCACTACCTCTTTCAAGATCTGGAAACAAATATGCTTTGGTTATCGCTGATTATTTTACTAAATGGCCCGAGGTCATTCCTATGCCTAATCAGGAGGCAAAGACCGTTGCTCAGATTTTTGTTAGAGATTTTGTTTGTCGATACGGGACTCCCCTTGACTTACATACAGACCAGGGTCGAAACTTCGAGTCAATATTAATGGAAGAAATAACTAAGGTTTTAGGAATTAGGAAAACTCGTACAACTCCCCTTCATCCTCAGTCTGACGGGATGGTAGAACGTCTTAACCGAACTCTTTTAGGTTATCTAACCTCTTTCGTTGACAAAAGTCAACGAGATTGGGACGAGTGGATCCCTCTTTTTCTTCTTTCATATAGATCAGCTGTACACGAGACGACAAAACAGTCTCCAGCCTCGATGTTAATGGGTAGAGACCTTCGCTTACCCTCAGATTTAGATAAAGGACCTATTCCTTCACCAGGTCCTCTACAAAATGATTACGTTTCAGTTTTAAGGGATAAATTGGAACAAATTCATAATTTTTCAAGAGATAGAATTCAGGTTATGTCAGACAGAACAAAAGCTCGTTATGACATTAGAGCAAGGGACCTTGAATTTAAAACAGGAGATTTAGTATGGCTTTTCCAACCAAGAAGAGAGAAAGGACGTTGTCCTAAGTTACAATCAAATTGGGAAGGTCCTTACGCAGTAATAGATCGAATAAATAGTGTAGTTTACAGAATACAACGTTCTACGCGAACAAAACCAAAGGTGGTTCATTTGGATCGCCTGGCTCCTTACGAATCAAATAAACTTACCCATAATGATAAAATCAATAATATTCGATCTTTAAATATAGATAAAAGTTCATCTATAAATAATGACTTCTCCCTACAAAGGGATGATCAAATCTTTTCATTGGATTCTTCCAGGTGGTCCAAGGAACTGCCTTTTGGGATTAAACGTCGGAGTTATAGACCCTTAACTATACTCGTTGAAGGAAATATTGGAAGTGGTAAATCAACATTCACTAAAAATTTTTTAAATGATAAAAATATTCTGACAGTACTAGAACCTTTAGACGAATATCGTAACGTGGCGGGCGAGAACCTACTAGAAAAAATGTACAAAGATCCTAGAAAATATGCGTATCATTTCCAACATAATGCCGCGATGACGATGCGGAGTAGGCATTTAATTCAAACCATGCTACCTATTAAAATCATGGAAAGATCTATTTATAGCTGCAACTGCTTCGTAGAAGCACGAAGAAGGATAGGAGAATTTGAAAATCTAGAAGCTCACTTATTAATGGAAAATGTTAGGGTTTTAACCAATGAGTCCTCAGCATACGAAGTCGACTTGATTGTGTATTTGAGGTTATCTCCAGAAGAGTCGTATTCGCGGATAAACTCTCGCGCTCGTTCCGAAGAAGATGGCATTCCGCTAGAATATTTAAAAGTCCTTCACCAAGTCCACGAAGATTGGTTAATTAAATTGAGATTTGCGACTCTTCCAGCACCTGTCTTAATATTAGACGCTGAACTTTCCGCAGATGACGTATATAAGAATTTCTGTGAGGTTATGAAGCCATATGACTTTTAGGTTAGACTCAGAAGAAACTCCGAAGTAATTTCGAGTCGGAATAGTTCGGGTCAAGTCGGAATAGTTCGGGTAGAGTCGGAATAGTTCGGGGCTTATTGATGTAGATCGGAATAGTTCGGAGTTCATTGATCTAGATCGAATTAATATAAGAATCAATAAGACAAATAAAAGACAGAAGTAATTAGTGAAAAAAAAGAAAATATTTATTTTAACAATAAAAAAAAAAAAAATGTTTACGCATTTAGAAATGGTTTGAAACTTTCTTCTCGGTTACATGTTTTAATAACGTTTTGAACTTTTGGCATTCCCCGCATTCAATCGCGTCCTCCGCAATCTGGAGCAATGAATTTTTACAAATATGACAAGAGGTGTAACTCCCGATGAAACTACGAGGCTGAAGCTAGCAGCCAGAGTTAGCAGCCGAACGCTGCTGCGCATAGGCGTCAACGTGAAGGGGAAAAACAAAATCTCGAGTATATATCTAACTGAGCCATTCGACGTACTTCCACGGCAGCAAGCGCCTGAAAAGTAACAATCTTTCTGGGAAAATCCAACGGTTTCACATCTTGGAGCTCAAAATGTTGTTGTTACTACGAAATTATTTATTAATTAATTACGGATAAACAATTTCAGTAGCTGGAGTATGAAACGAGCTAGGACTTTGAAATTTGGTGGAGATGTTCTCCAATGATGGTGAACGATATAAAAACTCATTTCGCGAGGGTACGCGATCGTTTACAATTATTTATTAATTAATTACGGATAAACAATTTCAGCAGCTGGAGTAGGAAACGAGCTAGAACTTTGAAATTTGGTGGAGATGTTCTCCAATGAAGGTAAACGATATAAAAACTTGATTCGCGAGGGTACGCGATCGTTTATAATTATTTATTAATTAATTACGGATAAACAATTTAAGCAGCTGGAGTGGGAAACGAGCTAGAACTTTGAAATTTGGTGGAGATGTTCTCCAATGAAGGTAAACGATATAAAAACTTGATTCGCGAGGGTACGCGATCGTTTATAATTATTTATTAATTAATTACGGATAAACAATTTAAGCAGCTGGAGTGGGAAACGAGCTAGGACTTTGAAATTTGGTGGAGATGTTCTCCAATGAAGGTAAACGATATAAAAACTTGATTCGCGAGGGTACGCGATCGTTTATAATTATTTATTAATTAATTACGGATAAACAATTTAGGCAGCTGGAGTGGGAAACGAGCTAGGACTTTGAAATTTGGTGGAGATGTTCTCCAATGAAGGTAAACGATATAAAAACTTGATTCGCGAGGGTACGCGATCGTTTATAATTATTTATTAATTAATTACGGATAAACAATTTAAGCAGCTGGAGTGGGAAACGAGCTAGGACTTTGAAATTTGGTGGAGATGTTCTCCAATGAAGGTAAACGATATAAAAACTTGATTCGCGAGGGTACGCGATCGTTTATAATTATTTATCAATTAATTACGGATAAACAATTTAAGCAGCTGGAGTGGGAAACGAGCTAGGACTTTGAAATTTGGTGGAGATGTTCTCCAATGAAGGTAAACGATATAAAAACTTGATTCGCGAGGGTACGCGATCGTTTATAATTATTTATTAATTAATTACGGATAAACAATTTAGGCAGCTGGAGTGGGAAACGAGCTAGGACTTTGAAATTTGGTGGAGATGTTCTCCAATGAAGGTAAACGATATAAAAACTTGATTCGCGAGGGTACGCGATCGTTTATAATTATTTATTAATTAATTACGGATAAACAATTTAAGCAGCTGGAGTGGGAAACGAGCTAGAACTTTGAAATTTGGTGGAGATGTTCTCCAATGAAGGTAAACGATATAAAAACTTGATTCGCGAGGGTACGCGATCGTTTATAATTATTTATCAATTAATTACGGATAAACAATTTAAGCAGCTGGAGTGGGAAACGAGCTAGGACTTTGAAATTTGGTGGAGATGTTCTCCAATGAAGGTAAACGATATAAAAACTTGATTCGCGAGGGTACGCGATCGTTTATAATTATTTATTAATTAATTACGGATAAACAATTTAAGCAGCTGGAGTGGGAAACGAGCTAGGACTTTGAAATTTGGTGGAGATGTTCTCCAATGAAGGTAAACGATATAAAAACTTGATTCGCGAGGGTACGCGATCATTTATAATTATTTATTAATTAATTACGGATAAACAATTTAGGCAGCTGGAGTGGGAAACGAGCTAGGACTTTGAAATTTGGTGGAGATGTTCTCCAATGAAGGTAAACGATATAAAAACTTGATTCGCGAGGGTACGCGATCGTTTATAATTATTTATTAATTAATTACGGATAAACAATTTAAGCAGCTGGAGTGGGAAACGAGCTAGAACTTTGAAATTTGGTGGAGATGTTCTCCAATGAAGGTAAACGATATAAAAACTTGATTCGCGAGGGTACGCGATCGTTTATAATTATTTATTAATTAATTACGGATAAACAATTTAAGCAGCTGGAGTGGGAAACGAGCTAGGACTTTGAAATTTGGTGGAGATGTTCTCCAATGAAGGTAAACGATATAAAAACTTGATTCGCGAGGGTACGCGATCGTTTATAATTATTTATTAATTAATTACGGATAAACAATTTAAGCAGCTGGAGTGGGAAACGAGCTAGGACTTTGAAATTTGGTGGAGATGTTCTCCAATGAAGGTAAACGATATAAAAACTCATTTCGCGAGGGTACGCGATCGTTTATAATTATTTATTAATTAATTACGGATAAACAATTTAAGCAGCTGGAGTGGGAAACGAGCTAGGACTTTGAAATTTGGTGGAGATGTTCTCCAATGAAGGTAAACGATATAAAAACTTGATTCGCGAGGGTACGCGATCGTTTATCATTATTTATTAATTAATTACGGATAAACAATTTAAGCAGCTGGAGTGGGAAACGAGCTAGGACTTTGAAATTTGGTGGAGATGTTCTCCAATGAAGGTAAACGATATAAAAACTTGATTCGCGAGGGTACGCGATCGTTTATAATTATTTATTAATTAATTACGGATAAACAATTTAAGCAGCTGGAGTGGGAAACGAGCTAGGACTTTGAAATTTGGTGGAGATGTTCTCCAATGAAGGTGAACGATATAAAAACTTGATTCGCGAGGGTACGCGATCGTTTATAATTATTTATTAATTAATTACGGATAAACAATTTAGGCAGCTGGAGTGGGAAACGAGCTAGGACTTTGAAATTTGGTGGAGATGTTCTCCAATGAAGGTAAACGATATAAAAACTTGATTCGCGAGGGTACGCGATCGTTTATAATTATTTATTAATTAATTACGGATAAACAATTTAAGCAGCTGGAGTGGGAAACGAGCTAGAACTTTGAAATTTGGTGGAGATGTTCTCCAATGAAGGTAAACGATATAAAAACTTGATTCGCGAGGGTACGCGATCGTTTATAATTATTTATTAATTAATTACGGATAAACAATTTAAGCAGCTGGAGTGGGAAACGAGCTAGGACTTTGAAATTTGGTGGAGATGTTCTCCAATGAAGGTAAACGATATAAAAACTTGATTCGCGAGGGTACGCGATCGTTTATAATTATTTATCAATTAATTACGGATAAACAATTTAAGCAGCTGGAGTGGGAAACGAGCTAGGACTTTGAAATTTGGTGGAGATGTTCTCCAATGAAGGTAAACGATATAAAAACTTGATTCGCGAGGGTACGCGATCGTTTATAATTATTTATTAATTAATTACGGATAAACAATTTAGGCAGCTGGAGTGGGAAACGAGCTAGGACTTTGAAATTTGGTGGAGATGTTCTCCAATGAAGGTAAACGATATAAAAACTCATTTCGCGAGGGTACGCGATCGTTTATAATTATTTATTAATTAATTACGGATAAACAATTTAAGCAGCTGGAGTGGGAAACGAGCTAGAACTTTGAAATTTGGTGGAGATGTTCTCCAATGAAGGTAAACGATATAAAAACTTGATTCGCGAGGGTACGCGATCGTTTATAATTATTTATTAATTAATTACGGATAAACAATTTAAGCAGCTGGAGTGGGAAACGAGCTAGGACTTTGAAATTTGGTGGAGATGTTCTCCAATGAAGGTAAACGATATAAAAACTTGATTCGCGAGGGTACGCGATCGTTTATAATTATTTATTAATTAATTACGGATAAACAATTTAAGCAGCTGGAGTGGGAAACGAGCTAGGACTTTGAAATTTGGTGGAGATGTTCTCCAATGAAGGTAAACGATATAAAAACTTGATTCGCGAGGGTACGCGATCGTTTATAATTATTTATTAATTAATTAATTAATCATTTCATGCTGATTTTCCAAGCAATGACGCACTGACACATGTGCGATTCTGCAGTAGTGGGAAAACGCTTCGATGACGAATTTCTTGGAATCCTATTCCCCTAACCGCCCTAACAGTCGCTCATAGAGAGGTAGTACTACACTCAAACATAACGAAAAATGCAGCACTTTAGCGCCGCTTCACCAACTTGCCCGAGAGTGAGGAGTAGAGCGTTCCATATTCGCCGCCTTTACTGCCGCGTTGGGTGATTCTACCGTAGTCATAGAGCGCCCCACTTCTGAACGCTGCACTCTTCGTTACTAGCTGCTAGCGCATCGTTAATTCCTAACGTAAGCTCACGGTAGCGCTCGAGTCGTGCCAGCTCTGTGATTGGTAAATACGGACCGAACGAGCGCCGCACGTAATTCATTTCACTCAAACGGGACAGCTACACCGTAAACGACGGACACTTTCACAAACGACAGTTTGTAGCTCTGTACGCCTATGGTGTGTTCACATGACAAATAATCCCTCACGTCGTTGAAACTATGAAATCATTTTCAAGATTCAGCGTCATTATCCACGTGTTATATTAGTTTTTATCCTGCACTTATTGTTACTGCCGCATGTTTGATTTTTAGAATGTATATCTCGCCCGAAATGATAGCTACGGCTATCGCAAACCAATTCAAATTAGGAGACATAGACGTAGTTCTAAATACATTATTACACGAATCGCATAAAAGAAATGGATGCCTCTGGCAGAATCTGTGTTCAGCAATTTTGTGCGGAAAATCGGAGAAGACGGTCAAAGCTCACTTAAATAAATGTTTCATGATGTTTCGTCGTAATATGTCTGTTATCAAAGACATACTTACATGCTTGGAAAATCAGCATGAAATGAATGTAAAACACGATGAATCAATCAGTCAGGACAAATATGATGAATCTCTACAAACTAATCTCGCAAGCGACAACAGTCAATTTCTAAAGCCTGTCGATGACGACTGACATTCTACCGAAGATCGCGATGACAATACTGCAGTCAGTATCCAAGAAGACAACTTCGATATTTTATCCAACGTATCTGGAGGTACTGAAAACACGTATTCAGTAACGTTTCATTCTATACAAGAGTCAAATGTTTTCGATTCAAATGTAAATGTAGATATTCCGGAATACGTGTCGGATTCGTCAATGATGTCTGATGAAGTTTGTATACCAGCTTCACAACCAGCTGACATGAACAACTATATAGAAGATAAATCTGTTCTTATCCCTGTCCATTTCTGGGAGAAGTATTGGTCAGGCAAGACAACTCTCAGAAAAGGCTGGTGTGACGAATTTAATAATTATTTCGAAGCGATTTATCCCAAGTGTGTATTGAAATTCGATTGGCATAAATGCCGGACGAATGTTTGCAGGACCAATGCTTATTTTATTGCAGCTGCCCAATGCAAACATTCGCAGTGCACTCGATACAAATTCGTTTTGGACCGTCAAATAATAGGGCCATACACTGCTCACCATGTTCGAGTTTTCAGGAGCGGTGAGATCTGGCATTTTGCTGGAGAAGCCCACAGACGGCACATTAGAGGCGACAGACGAGTAGAAATAGGGAAAGAACTGGCGCATTGCTTTCCAAGCAAGTATATGCTTCAACAATTGACCTCTGCCGATGCAAGTCAACTTGACGAGGGCAATTTGAATCATGCATTGAGCCTACCAATTCTGCAGAAAATATCTAGCGACAATAAATCGATGAATGACTTAGATGAAGATTTCAACACCTTTTTAGTCAAAATGTATGATGAGCAAAGGCAAACATGGACTGGCACGTTCGTGCAAGGATACATTCAGAGTATCACGCTGCGACCTTTTTCTTTAATTCTATTTACGGAAGAACAGCTGAGAGTTGTCGCAGGAAAAACTTCGCGGGTATTTCTTAATTTGGATAGCACGGGAACGATCATTGCACGTCCTCTAGATTCCGACAAGCAAGTGTATCTCTATACGCTAATTTTACCAGGGGAGGGCGAATTGGGTGCATTTCCGGTTGCGGAATATATTACCACTGAGCACTGTGTTCCAAGCATAAACAATTTTTTGTCGTGGGTGGATTATTATCTGAAAAAATTAACGTCACGTAGACCTATTATACATAAAATTGAGACTGACTTCAGTTTGGCCTTATTACAATCCGCCTCACTCGCGTTCAATAAAATGTCCATCCAATGCTACCTGAATTTCATTTTTCATCAAGACGAATCCAGCCAATCTCGCATAACGATTTTGCACATATGCTCGTCACATTTGATTCATACTGCCATCAGAAAAAGTAGAAATATAATTTCATCGCCAGACCACCGTAACATTGCTATCAAGGGGGTAGCCCGACTAATCCATTGCGAGACTCTTGAAAAAGCTTGTGCCATATTTCAAACAATGATCAAAATATTTGGATTAGGAACGGAAGTTGAAGATTTCCACGATCGCCTCAGTGAATTGTCGAAGTCAGAGCTCAGTCAAACTTCATTAGAGCACGACAATTCCTTCGTTGACATTGATTCGACGACTGATTCCGAAATGCCAATATCTGATGCGTCACGAACCGAATCGCCTTACTATAAGGTTTTCATGAAGGTGTATGAGACGACTGTAGCCACCGCAGGTGGTGATACTGCTATGCCAAATGGATATTATTATTTGGATTTTATCCAATATCTTTTGAATCATCTGCTACCGTATTATCCTCTGTGGTCAGCCATTGGTATAAAGAGATTTAAGCTTCGACGAGATTCAAACGCTTCGATTGAAAATTTTCAAAAACAGATCAAATGCCATATATTTGAGGGCAAAAAGAAACTTCCAGCAACCAGATTCATCCAAACGCAAGAAAGATTCATTCAGTCTCGTCTCCTGCATAGAAAGTATTCCCTGAAAACGTCGAGGCAAAAGACTAGCAAGAAAGACATACCAAAACGCTTGAGAACGACCAATGATGTGCAGCCGGATTTGGAATGTGACGATCCCGACCAGGCGGAAGAATTCTGGCTCAGAAAACAACGGAGTAAGAGAAACTTCTACTTTCAAACGTCAAAATTCACCTCAAATATCAAACGTAATAAGGTAGTCCGCGAAAAAACAAAACCAAAAGGAGAACGCGACAAAATTAACAATACGATTGCCGACGTCGAAACTATAAACGAAGAGTACATGCTTCTTGAGGATGATGTTTGTGAAGAAGACATCGAATTGAACGCTGAGAGTTTACCGGCAGAACTATCAGCAAAATCATCTGTCGAATGTAATGATCACAACCAAGTATTAGACCGCAGACAAATGTTGCATGACGAGCTATTTGGGAGATCGTTGGAATATCCAAAAGGATTTCCGAAGTTAAACAAAGAATTGGCCGGTATGTTTCTCGATGAATACACTTTCTCCTCACTTGAACCTGGTGAATATTTGGATGACAATGTCCTAAACGCGTTTTATCTTATTGTCATGAATATTGCTAAGAACCGTGGTGTGGCGCTTATATCTTTCGAAACTTTATTAATCGGTAGGCTTTTGCGAGGAAATTTGAGTGAGGGATTTCAAAAATGGGTGATCAATAACAAGGTATGCGACTTTGGAATTTGGCTAGCTCCAGTGCACTACCGTCAGCATTGGTCACTGATGATCGTAGATTTCCAAAGAAAAGCATTTGTGTACCTTGATTCTTTACATAAACTGCCACCTCACCATTTGATAGACAGATTTGCATCATTTATTACCGCACAAATGAAACAAAGAGAGCAGACTGTGGAGTGGGGCGACTGGACATTATATTCACCAATAGATATGCCCTATCAACACATGAATCAGTCCAAAGGTGGTAATTGTGGCGTGCACGTATGCGCCTGGGGGTTTGTAATAGCGAATGCTATACCCTTTGAATTCGACGAACGAGATATGGACTATGCAAGAAAAGGAATCGCGAGAATGTTGCAGAGTACATCAATAAACGATGTGGAAAGCAAGAAGCGTGTCAAAATACGCCAAAAAATCACCGAAGACGAGAAAGGTAAAATAAGTAACGTTAAAATCAATATCAAAAGTTATAGGAAGCCACCGCATGGTTTTCCCTCGACCGTGTCATATTGTGCATCTCTTTAGGTAACTGTACCTACCAATGCGATGCAGATATACTTTCATTGGGGTACAAATCTCTTTATGAATATTAGCCGGTTTTTGAGCAACTTAAGTGAACGAGTTCGAAAGAACATTTTTTTAAAACTGATGAACAAGCAAATGAGCAAGTTCCGAAGGACATAAATATCCAAAAAATTGGGTGACTAATCTTGCGAACAGATGGTAGAAATATGAAATAAGTGTTCAGAAAAAAATCGTCTTGAAAGGAATGAGGATTCAGAAAAAACAGAAAAAAAATTACAAAAAAAAGCTAAAAAAAATTTAAAAAAAAATTGAAAAAAAAATTGAAAAAAAAAATTAAAAAAAATTAAAAAATGTGAATAAAATTGAAAAAAAATAGTAAATGACAAAAATTGAAACAAAAATGGGAGCAGACGCTCGCCACGTCCACGTCGTTGATCCCGGGTCATGCTGAGAGCGAGTGTATCGCTATAAGAATGAGCATAGCTGTGTTATACACCTACGTGCAACAATTTCATAATGAGTCCCTCAATTCCGTATTTCTTTCTTACTGGAGATGAAGTCGTATTGAAGATCAGAGGCATTTTCGTAGGGTATCAAACTTGAATGACTGTTAATTGCATGCTGCGATTACAAAGTCCTGGCTCGTTTCCTACTCCAGCTGCTGAAATTGTTTATCCGTAATTAATTATTAAATAATTATAAACGATCGCGTACCCTCGCGAATCAAGTTTTTATATCGTTTACCTTCATTGGAGAACATCTCCACCAAATTTCAAAGTCCTAGCTCGTTTCCCACTCCAGCTGCTTAAATTGTTTATCCGTAATTAATTAATAAATAATTATAAACGATCGCGTACCCTCGCGAATCAAGTTTTTATATCGTTTACCTTCATTGGAGAACATCTCCACCAAATTTCAAAGTCCTAGCTCGTTTCCCACTCCAGCTGCTTAAATTGTTTATCCGTAATTAATTAATAAATAATTATAAACGATCGCGTACCCTCGCGAAATGAGTTTTTATATCGTTTACCTTCATTGGAGAACATCTCCACCAAATTTCAAAGTCCTAGCTCGTTTCCCACTCCAGCTGCCTAAATTGTTTATCCGTAATTAATTAATAAATAATTATAAACGATCGCGTACCCTCGCGAATCAAGTTTTTATATCGTTTACCTTCATTGGAGAACATCTCCACCAAATTTCAAAGTCCTAGCTCGTTTCCCACTCCATCTGCCTAAATTGTTTATCCGTAATTAATTAATAAATAATTATAAACGATCGCGTACCCTCGCGAATCAAGTTTTTATATCGTTTACCTTCATTGGAGAACATCTCCACCAAATTTCAAAGTCCTAGCTCGTTTCCCACTCCAGCTGCCTAAATTGTTTATCCGTAATTAATTAATAAATAATTATAAACGATCGCGTACCCTCGCGAATCAAGTTTTTATATCGTTTACCTTCATTGGAGAACATCTCCACCAAATTTCAAAGTCCTAGCTCGTTTCCCACTCCAGCTGCTTAAATTGTTTATCCGTAATTAATTAATAAATAATTATAAACGATCGCGTACCCTCGCGAAATGAGTTTTTATATCGTTTACCTTCATTGGAGAACATCTCCACCAAATTTCAAAGTCCTAGCTCGTTTCCCACTCCAGCTGCCTAAATTGTTTATCCGTAATTAATTAATAAATAATTATAAACGATCGCGTACCCTCGCGAATCAAGTTTTTATATCGTTTACCTTCATTGGAGAACATCTCCACCAAATTTCAAAGTCCTAGCTCGTTTCCCACTCCAGCTGCCTAAATTGTTTATCCGTAATTAATTAATAAATAATTATAAACGATCGCGTACCCTCGCGAATCAAGTTTTTATATCGTTTACCTTCATTGGAGAACATCTCCACCAAATTTCAAAGTCCTAGCTCGTTTCCCACTCCAGCTGCTTAAATTGTTTATCCGTAATTAATTAATAAATAATTATAAACGATCGCGTACCCTCGCGAATCAAGTTTTTATATCGTTTACCTTCATTGGAGAACATCTCCACCAAATTTCAAAGTTCTAGCTCGTTTCCCACTCCAGCTGCTTAAATTGTTTATCCGTAATTAATTAATAAATAATTATAAACGATCGCGTACCCTCGCGAATCAAGTTTTTATATCGTTTACCTTCATTGGAGAACATCTCCACCAAATTTCAAAGTTCTAGCTCGTTTCCTACTCCAGCTGCTGAAATTGTTTATCCGTAATTAATTAATAAATAATTGTAAACGATCGCGTACCCTCGCGAAATGAGTTTTTATATCGTTCACCATCATTGGAGAACATCTCCACCAAATTTCAAAGTCCTAGCTCGTTTCATACTCCAGCTACTGAAATTGTTTATCCGTAATTAATTAATAAATAATTTCGTAGTAACAACAACATTTTGAGCTCCAAGATGTGAAACCGTTGGATTTTCCCAGAAAGATTGTTACTTTTCAGGCGCTTGCTGCCGTGGAAGTACGTCGAATGGCTCAGTTAGATATATACTCGAGATTTTGTTTTTCCCCTTCACGTTGACGCCTATGCGCAGCAGCGTTCGGCTGCTAACTCTGGCTGCTAGCTTCAGCCTCGTGATGAAACTCCGATGAATTTTGGATAAGCGTTCGACTTTGTCGATGGGGATCAAGAGACTCGGTAGAGTCTCGCGCCAAGTACATTAAAAAGAATTTTTAAGCGCGCGGCGTGAGGCTCGACCGAGTCTCTATACCCGCATGAGAGCTCTTCGGCCTATGCGGCGACTATATTATCCTTATTTTCTTCTGACTCGGGTTATACACGAGATTCAAATATTTATCTCAGAATCCGGTTTCAAACAGCTTTCATTCAAGCCCAAATTTTATGCAATCGGTGCACGGAGAGCTGAGATCTGATATTCCGATTTATAGAAATGCTCAGTTTGATCAAGAATTTTCTTGGTCGTCTCCGTCTCCACGATGACGTCACGAAGCAGTTGTATGGGTATATAAATAACATAGAGAGGCGTCCCTTCTTTTCTTGGGCGCACGAAAAGACTTACGCTAGGCGGACGGGAAAATAATAGCCTTTGCCCGTCTATCTGCGAATAATATAGTCTATGGCAGTTAGTAAAGTGGTAAACGATTCGTCTGCATGTCAACTGCATCATATTACAAAATTCGCCGACTACATGCCCGGTACGGCGGTAGGTCTTTAAAGGATCGATTGATTGAGTGATGTCATACCTATTACAGTTGAAGTGAGAAGATATTTCTGAGTCGAAAGAGTTGTTCGTTTCTCTACAATTCCTGAAAATTAGAATGCACTGTTTCTGTCAAGTTAAGTAATAAAAAAAATCAAGTTGTAATACGGATGTCAGTCATGAATCACTGATTGATGGTAGCTCACTGAAATTTTTTATATGACATGAAATTACGATATTGAGATGATGATAGAAGATCAATATAGAATAACATAAAATTTAAGTAGAGATTTCTTCAGTCACTCGGTGGTCTATTGGATAAGGCGTCGCAGTATAATTGCAAAGGTCCTGGTTGAAACTCAGGCTGAGGGAACTTTTACTTGAAGAATTATAATGCACTTTTTGATTTTGTTTGGTTCTCTGGAAATTATATGTTTGATAAGAGGAAGAATCTTTTCTCAGTTGAAAGATAACATTTTTAATTTGGTTTGTCTTGTCTGATTGTTATCGTAAAATAGTTTTCAGAGTGTAACTACCTATTCGTTAACGATAAATTGTAAGCGGACAAATTCAGATGCAGTATGATAATATGAAGAAATAGTTGAGCAAGATTTAGATGTTATCTGTCTAATTCTCTGTAACTGCTGAAATGATGGCAGCAATTTTTTTTTTTGATGTATGATATAATTCAAAATTCATTACCTATATCTGAATTCAATACAGTATAGATTATAGATGAAATGGAATAACTGGATTTATTTATTTATTTTATTTCTCTATTCACCTTGATTATCCCTGGAAAAATAATAATTTCCATCCTGACTACTTCTTTAAAATAGGCCTATCAAGTACTTCTGATACTTCTGAAGCCGAATTTTTCACGGATGCAGGGCTTGCCTTATGTATTAATCATTATCCTCATACTAGGTATACAGTGAAGTTATATTACACAACAGGTATTTGGTGTTTTGATTTTGAACTTTGTCAGTTCATCCAGCAACAAGAAGTATTAATCCACAACGGATTTTTCTTGGAGATTTACTTGTTGTCAAGCCGGTAATCCTTTGCGGTGGATTGTCTTATGTTTATAATTTTCCTTAGACTTTGGAACCGAAACACAGGTATGTTGAATATACAAATATTTAAGAGTGAAGAAAAAATTAAGATATCAAGCACATTAGAATCATTATCAAGATGGATATCAACATGACGAGATCGGCGTCCAATGATTCACTAGATAATGTAAGTTTTTGAAAGTCAGCATTGAATTTTATTATACAATTGTGCAGAAATTTGATATGCATTATTTATTTCTCAGATGTCGGACATAGAGTATAATTTCCCCGCAGTTAATCTTATCAACAACGTCCCGACCAGACGTGTTGAGGCTGGGTTGGAAGCCCTACGGGTCTCCCAACCGGGCCCAAGTAATGCTTCCTCTCGTGAGTATTAAAAATAGTATCGCAAGTAATGGTTAGTTGTTGAAAAGATATGATTATCATCGTGCTATAATTCACAGAATCGGTGCAGCCAATCAATATTGATCCGGATCGCGAGGACCGCTCACGCCGCGGCTCACCGAACATACCTCATAATAATGAATTGCCACCTTATGACGGTATGGATAAAAATATCATTTACTTGTTCATTCCATAGCATACGCTTTCCTATTAGCATATGAAGCTTTATTCTTAAATAGTTTGCTTCCAAATAGTACACACCAGCTTTAATCTAGCTATATTCTCATCATTTTCTGAATTTGTCCAAATAAACCAATACCTGTTTTCAACTAAAACTGAAATGCAAATAGTTGCCTCTAAATCATGCACTGATAGCATTGTGTGGTTTAATTTCTA
Source organism: Tenthredo notha (assembly GCA_914767705.2). NCBI lineage: Eukaryota > Metazoa > Arthropoda > Insecta > Hymenoptera > Tenthredinidae > Tenthredo > Tenthredo notha. The sequence goes on along the minus strand of OU611907.1, from coordinate 2,010,266 downwards.
GAAGAACCGCCACCAATCGCCGCCCAAATGCATTTGGGGCAGCAGCAACAGCCATTAGAGGAGAGGCGCAACCCTCCCCCAGCTAATGGTATGTTCAAGATTTTATACTGCAATTCTGATTTTATCAATAACCGATACTTTTTATTCTCTTGGACTACGTTCTTCTTATATACTTTTTTCTATACATCTGTGTATCAATATAAATTATCTAATTTATCTAGTTAGACTATCCTTTCGAATACGTCTCGACACCAGTTATGGTTTAATGAACCTAAGAACTTTTATTTTCTATTTTTTTAGTTTTGAGCTACATCTGAATACCTATTTTATAATACTAATTTCCTTAGTTATCTCATCTCAGTAACGTTTCTTGGCTTCCAGCTGTGTCACCTAAATTTTCTGTAATATTTCTTGAAATGACGATGTGATCCGATTATTTTTAGAACATCACAGGCGTTATCAACGTGCTGGGCGAGGCCGCAGAAACCGCCAACAGCAGCACAATTTAATCGAGCTCTTGTATAACATCGCCAATCATGGGGGAGCAGGGCTCGTCAACTACCAAGGCGGTAGGCCTCCGCAGCGGCCTAATCGTGGTGGCAGACCCTGGAGGCAGAGGAACCGAGGTCGGCGCGGATGATGTTCGTTTATGTTAATTTTATTTTTTAAGACTGACGCATCAATAGTACACTCAGAAAACGGATGAATTAAATGAATTCAATGCGGCAGAATATACCGGGAATCTATTGCAACTGATCTTTTGTTGCAATGGAACATTCTATTATGCGAATAAATATTCCATTGCAACAACAAGCATCAATTGCCGCAACTGAGTATTTTTTCTGCTGCATTGAGTTCATTCAATTCATCCCTTCTCTGAGTGTACCATTATTATTAGGTTGTTTCAACAAAAAATTTCTTGTTTTTCATGCTCCAACCCCTCAAAACTTGAGTTTTAATCAAGAAAAAATATCTTCGCACGGACTTAGCTCTGTAAATTTAGCAGAAACTGCCACTCATTAGATATCTCCAATTATAGCAGCCAACTAACGTCTATGACGAATTTTTTGGAAGGAAAAATTTGAGACCCTCAGGATTCTATTTTGAGTTTAAAAAAATGTTCATTAAATGTACAAAATTTTTTATTCCCAATTTCAATTACTTATAAAAAAAATTATGAACAATTTTCAGTGAATCGATTTTATTAATACTAATAATTTTCGACTCAAAATTGTTGATCAATTATTATTACAAGCAATTAGAATTTGGCGACATTCGTCTTCGTAATAACATTCATCTAATGAAGTTTTTTTTTCTTAACTCACAATACAATCGGTTCGTGGTCTCAAATTTTTATTTCCTTAAAATTCTTCATAGACGTTAATTGACTTTCATAATTAGAAACGTCCAATGAGTGGCAGCTTTCGCTTAATCTATAGAGCTCGTTTGATGGGTAGAGATTTTTTTTCATCAAGACTCAAGCTTTGACATGTTGGAATGCGTAGAATCAAATTTTTTGTTTAAACACCCTAAT